>CM036259.1:32672821-33067085 GCA_020698575.1 Bostrychus sinensis
GGCTTTTTCTCACTATGTATCTGTATAGTCTAGCACTTATTCACATCATCCTGAATTAAAATAATAAAATCATACAGTTATTACTCTACTGTTTTAAAGTACTTTTGCTTATTGTAATTAGACCCTGTTTAAAAGAATGTCTGTTGGTGTTTTTAACACATACCACAAATTTGTCATATTAATCAATTTACATGAAACATTATAATTACAATACACGCGATAAAAAACTGTAACACCAGACTTGTCTAAAATGACTTAAAGGTTAAGAAATATCATCTTTTAACAAGGTCTGATACTATACATTTTGGAAAATAACAATATTTATATATAATATATTTGTTTTGTTGTAAGAAAAAGGTGTCCATATTATGCTATTTCAGCATTTTATTTTTTGTTTGTTTTTGTTAGATGTTTATTTGCATATTTCAATGCCGGTCAAGCTAGTGATTTTGGTTAGTAAACTCAACAGCACTGTTGGCATGGTGTTGGTCATTACTTGGCAACATGTTAGACAGGGGCAAATGCAATCTGTACAATCTCTATTAGCTCAGTTATTAGTTGGCCATGTTCTTTCCATTGGAACAGTTACAAAGTTGAAAGTACTCATTGAAAATCATTTGAAACATTGGAAAGAGCTTTTTCCAGAGCACAATGTTACACCTAAACAGCATTACATGATTAATTTACCATCACAGATAAACTCTCTGGGTCCAATGGTTCAACACGTGCATGTGTTTTGAGTCAAAACATGTCTTCTTTAAGCAAAGGGCTACAAAACAAAATTTTAAAAATATTTGCAAGTCTTTGATTAACCAGAACCAAATATATGAAAGTTGTCAAAATGTTGATCATTCAGTGCATCCAGTTTTTCAAATGAACATGAAATGGGACCTGTGTCAGAGGTCAACAATAGACAAGATCTCACTGAAAAATTAAGGGCCTTCTTAAGGCCTCGATACACCAAGGCGACTCCCAGACTGCCACCGATAAGACGGAGCGACAGTTCGTCTCTTCTCGTCTCCTCTCGTTCCCTCCCGTTTCCTCATGTCGCATGACCTTTTCCCCCTCTTCATACACCGAAGCGACAACCGACCTAAAGACTGTGTCTTGCGCATGCGCGTGATGTAATTACCCCCCCAAAGCAGCAGATGGCGCTAGCCAGTGAACAAAGATCAACGGAAGTGACACAATGTTTGCGGAAGAAATATGCATGTAGTGCGCCTTGGTCTGCCACTGTTCTCAGCTATAATGGCCTGTTTGGACATTGTTTTGTGTGGATTAGGTGCCGCTGCTCTGTTACTTGAAGAAGATAACTTTCCGCACGGAATTGCGAAGAATGCAAAAATGGTGACCGTACGCTGCCACAGTGGTTTTCACCTCTCGTCACTCCGTCACTTCCGCTAAAATTCCTGTGAGCTGATTGGCGCAGCGGCTGTAGTGCTAGGCCTATCAGAGCGCTTCGTGCCAAAGACCAAAGACGCCGATTCAACAAGGCCAATCGGCAGGAAACTAGTCAGACGGCCTCCGTCCTGCAGCGATGGGGGCAGACGGCGCATACATATCAAAAGGACGGAAAGAAGACGTAGAAGAACCGTAAAGACGGCTTCAGATGGGGGATCGTTGCCTTGGTGTATGGAGGCCTTTAGGCTTCACTGAAGTAAGACATGCAGTGTCAGTAAAATGGGTTGTGATAAATGGTAATAAATATATAACTCACAAGTCTTTAGCTAAAGTACAAAACAGAAATATCCCACAATTTGGACAGCTCATGAACATATTTGTTGTCAATTCTACATTTATTAGTTTTGAATATAAACTAGACTGTATGCTTCAAAAGAAATCTGATGTCTTATCAGGTTGAAGTGCCACACTATGCACAGGCCACCGAGTTAGTGGAAATTGGAAGTGAAAATTAATTCACTTTTGCTATCTACGATGACAGGCTTTTATGATAGAAAACAACAACAGCAACAAAGTTTTTTACTTCATGTTTAAAATTTTCAAATGTGACCCAGTGACCTAAGAAGTAGAGTGTGATTTTTTTTTAGAAGGGCCTGAGGAGTAACTTGGGAAATCGCTATTTGGATCTATATGTGTCTGTTTCTTTTAATCTGTTAGCTTAACTGGGTGCCATTGGCAGTGACCAGTGGGCACATTTCTGATCAGCTGGTGGCAGACACCACATCTGTTGGATACACTCTATTTGATGTCATTTATCTAATCAACTGATCACACCGCTACAGTTTTTCACATATATGCTCCAAAACGTGTTTGTGAACAAACTTTGTTTGGTGGATAGATTCAAAGACAATACCTGTAGCTGTTCAGTCTGCTGAAAAGCAGTGTGCCTACCCAAGATGGCTGCTACTACATCACCTTGCTCAGTATCTTTTTATAACCCATCAAAAAAAAAAAAATCACCAGAACCTAATGCCACTCATATGGAGTGTAACATTGTTTTTGGTACTGTACATGTTACCATATCACATATCTGAGGTTTGGGTATTGCTCTAAGATCAGGGGCTGGTAAAGACATTTTATGAACCCCTACAGTACTCAGGCCATTTGAAAACTATATCTTAAACTACTTCAGAACAGGTTTTCAAAATTACCTAAAATATTTTTCTTGCGAGCACCATTGTTTTTTTTTTAAAGATGGCAAACTCGATGAGGAGCTTTATTGGGACTACAGCTTTGGTGCCTGATGGGGAGGATGCTCCATCAGAAGAACTTCAAAGACTTGAACAACAACTCCTGGATTTCATAAGAACCAAAACTATTATTCTGTGTACTTGTAACATGTTGCCAAGTAATGACCAACACCATGCCAACAGTGCTGTTCAGAATCAGAATCTTTTTATTGCCATTGTCAGTGAACAGCACAATTCACAGACTAGGAACTTGTTTCGGTGCTTATGTGCAACATATAACACTAATAATAATAATAAAAAATATCACTAAGAAACTTTAAAAATATAAAATACAAAGTATAAGGGCATGCAAAGGAATTGAGTTTACTAAAACCAAAATTACTAGCTTGACGGGCATTGAAATATGTAAATAAACATCTAACAAAAAAAACAAAAAAAACTGCTGAAAGCACTAGACTATACAGATACATAGTGAGAAAAAGCCAAGTATATTTTTATATTCGCATTTATAGAACATCTATATGATATCTTTGAACATTTTATAAATTACAGTGGGGCAAAAAAGTATTTAGTCAGCCACCAATTGTGCAAGTTCTCCCACTTAAAAAGATGAGAGAGACCTGTAATTTTCATCATAGGTATACCTCAACTATGAGAGACAAAATGAGAAAAGAAAATCTAGAAAATCACATTTTCTGATTTTTAAAGAATTTGTTTGCAAATTATGGTGGAAAATAAGTATTTGGTCACCTACAAACAAGCAAGATTTCTGGCTCTCACAGACCTGTAACAACTTCTTTAAGAGGCTCCTCTGTCCTCCACTCGTTACCTGTATTAATGGCACCTGTTTGAACTCGTTATCTATATAAAAGACACCTGTCCACAACCTCAAACAGTCACACTCCAAACTCCACTATGGCCAAGACCAAAGAGCTGTCAAAGGACACCAGAAACAAAATTGTAGACCTGCACCGGGCTGGGAAGACTGAATCTGCAATAGGTAAGCAGCTTGGTGTGAAGAAATCAACTGTGTGAGCAATTATTAAGAAATGGAAGACATACAAGACCACTGATAATCTCCCTCGATCTGGGGCTCCCCGCAAGATCTCACCCCGTGGGGTCAAAATGATCACAAGAACGGTGAGCAAAAATCCCAGAACCACACGGGGGGACCTAGTGAATGACCTGCAGAGAGCTGGGACCAAAGTAACAAAGGCTATCATCAGTAACACACTACGCCGCCAGGGACTCAAATCCTGCAGTGCCAGACGTGTCCCCCTGCTAAAGCCAGTACATGTGCAGGCCCATTTGAAGTTTGCTAGAGAGCATTTGGATGATCCAGAAGAGGATTGGGAGAATGTCATATGGTCAGATGAAACCAAAATAGAACTTTTTGGTAAAAACTCTACTCGTCGTGTTTGGAGGAGAAAGAATGCTGAGTTGCATCCAAAGAACACCATACTTACTGTAAAGCATGGGGGTGGGAACATCATGCTTTGGGGCTGTTTTTCAGCAAAGGGACCAGGACGACTGATCCGTGTAAAGGAAAGAATGAATGGGGCCATGTATCGTCAGATTTTGAGTGAAAACCTCCTTCCATCAGCAAGGGCATTGAAGATGAAACGTGGTTGGGTCTTTCAGCATGACAATGATCCCAAACACACTGCCCGGGTACCGAAGGAGTGGCTTCGTAAGAAGCATTTCAAGGTCCTGGAGTGGCCTAGCCAGTCTCCAGATCTCAATCCCATAGAAAATCTTTGGAGGGAGTTGAAAGTTCGTGTTGCCCAGCGACAGCCCCAAAACATCACTGCTCTAGAGGAGATCTGCATGGAGGAATGGGCCAAAATACCAGCAACAGTTTGTGAAAATCTTGTGAAGACTTACAGAAAACGTTTGACCTCTGTCATTGCCAACAAAGGGTATATAACAAAGTATTTAGATGAACTTTTGTTATTGACCAAATACTTATTTTCCACCATAATTTGCAAATAAATTCTTTAAAAAAGACAATGTGATTTTCTGGATTTTTTTTTCTCATTTTGTCTCTCATTGTTGAGGTAAACCTATGATGAAAATTACAGGCCTCTCTCATCTTTTTAAGTGGGAGAACTTGCACAATTGGTAGCTGACTAAATACTTTTTTGCCCCACTGTATATACCAAAAATACTGGCAATAAAAAACAAGCAGTAAGGAATCAGCCTTTGTATGTAAAGCTTTGCAATATTGTCTTAAACAAAATGTGTCTTAAAATGTCTTAAGATCTGTAATTGACAGACCCAGTAGCATAACTCAATAATGTGCTTACACTTAGAAAAAGTATTTTCACCAACATCCATTACAAGGAAAAAAGTGGTTTACTGTTAAGTCATATTATTAACTTTCCTGTTTTTTCTGGAAAAAGGGTATTTGTATTAACCTGCATGTAAATTGATAAGATTTGGGACACTTGAAAGAATTGGGGTTTCAAGACAAAAAGAAAATTGTGTTTGCCATGTAGTTTACCTTATGTGGCATTTGTACCCAAATAGTTAGAACTTTATAACCAACACAAATGTTCTGGTAATAGATATGTATGCAAGGGAAACCACAAATGTCAAAAGCATTTCACTTTATATGAAGTATACTTAAAAATGTAACTAGTGAAAATGAGAAAAAAGATTTATAAGAAAAATTTAACCTCAGTTTCAATAATAGAATAAAAACATTATTATAACATTAAAAATAATACGAGTAGAACATTGCGAGCAGTTTCTGAGTTCTTTTATGAATAAAAAATTAGATAATTTAGAAACTATGTGAGAAATCTTTTTTTATAGTTATTTTGTGACGAGTCTAACACAGTAAATTAAAATATGAAATCCATAGTACTGTGGGGGTTACTGTAATATATAATATGATAACTGTCAGAGCATTAAAATGTACAATATGTACACAGTCTTTCCAACATAGAGTCTTTTCAGATGACACGGCTAATGTCACTCAAGAAATTCAAAAATGGTGACAAGCACCATATATCTTTTTGCTTATATTCATATTTTTGTTTGGAAAAAAGAAACACAAAAACCTTTGTGAACAACAAAGTAGATTTAGGGAAAATTGAACCACTACATAATGCATTAATGCCCTCGTTAGTGGAGGTTATCTCTGCTCTAGATAATGACAAATATTCAATGGGTATATACACTCATTTGAATTTTAAAAAAAAAAAAAAGCTTTTCATACTGTCAACATAGCCAGTTACAATGAAAATTGTGAAAAAGTTTGGTATCAGATGAACTATTCAATTAGACAATACATTAGGATTTAAGACTATTGTATGTGGAATACTGCAAGGTTTTGTGATTGCTCCAAAAATTCTTTTATTATTTTCATTAATGATGTTTGTAACCTTTTTGCTTTGATTGAGATCTATAATGTTGGCAGATGAGAGAAAGTGAACATAAAGCTGCTCAAACCTGGCTTGATATTAACAAATTATCTCTTAATAGACAAAGCAACAAAAAGAAAAGAGATATTTTAAGAGTTTTGATATGAAATTCTTATTGGTTGTGACTGATGGTAGGCTAACATGGAAACAGTAGATAAATTACAAAACATTGTACTATAGAGATGAATATTTACTGTGCTAAAAATCAGAAAAGGAGTAAAACCATTTATGGAATAATAATGTAAACAAGATGGAAAATGTGTAATTTTCATTTTATTTTACAAAACTAAAATGTCACAACTTGTTTTAAACAGTTATATATTCCAAATAAACCGTGTGCTTTGGTATGAAGATGACACCTTGTATTATTCTACTTACATTCGAAAATAATAAGAAAAAAACTGGTGAATTGTTAATAAACACACATTCGGTGTGTTATTGTCTAACATCAAGTGTTTATGTGCATTTATGATGGATATATTGTGCAGTGTGATTGAAACAAGTAAACTGAACTTGACTAAGTGTATACTTTATCAAAATGATCCCTAATTCCACTTGGACACACGCTCGCTGAACTGCGTGAACACTTAACATTTGATGAGGAAAAAAATACACCTTATAGATGCTTAGGTCATGTTCTCTAAACTTTGTAGATATGTGGAAAAGTTGTACTTTATACTAGTGCTGTGTACACAGTGACATGTTAAAGTACAGCGCTGCACAACACTATACAAACATCACAGGAGAAGTGTAACAACGGTATTACATTTATTCAGTAAAAGATCAGTTTATGTCCTCAGCTAGTAAAATGTAAAAACAGTGACATACAATCAAAATAACCTTTCTTTCCTCTTTTTAAATGTAAGCCTATATATCTGTTTCATATGGATTCATATGGAGTGCCTTTTTGTTTACAACTATAGCCTTTAACACCACTACTTTGTCTAGATTGAAAAATCACACATACTATCAAAATAACCTTTTTTTTCCCTTTTATCTTTACTTTTCTTTTATTCTAGGTTTGTATATCTCTTTACATCGACTTACCCAACACCTTACAAACTAATGAATTGTTTAGTTACAACATCAGCCATACGGTCAGCTTTTTCTTTAAATCTACTTCTATATACCCGTTTACCTTGCTACGCCTTTACAAACTATGGCATACTACACTACTAACTACTAGGTTTAGATTTTAAACTGATACAAAGGAAATAATTAGTTTTTCCCTTCTTTATTTTATTTTCATTAGTCCTGCTCTATATTTAAGTGTTTACATTAATATATCCATCATAAAATAAGGGGGGAAGGGGGAAATGAAAGGGGTCAATAGGACATCACATGGCTCATCTGCACATAAGCTACGTACCTTCTATGTTAGCACTGCTGCTGCACATCACACCACACTGTGTGTTTTTGCCAAACTGTTGCCACATCTTTATGAAGGCACTGTTTGTGGCGTGGCATCACCCTCCCATACAGCTGTTCTTTGTGCAGACTGTGCTGAATTTTTGTCCCAGAAACAGCATCTGCAGCAGGATAATCTTGTAAGTCTTTAGAGGTGATCTGTGGGTTGTCTTTAATATTTCTGACCATTCCTTGATTATGTCTACTTTTTTCTTGGCCTGACACATCTGGCCTTAACATCAACTTTGCCTGTGTCCTTCCATTTTCTGTATACCACCTTAAACACCTTTTCTCATTACTGAATGCATCTGTCTATGAAGTTCAAGTTTTAACTTACTAATTTAACAAGTTTTGTGTTGCAAGTAATCCATTTTGAGAAGTTACATGCATTAAAATCAGCAAACTTATAAGGGTGCCCAAACAGGTTGTACAGGCAGTTTTTCCACATCTCATTTCATTTCATACACCTAAATACTGCTACACTAAAAATTGTTGTTCGGAAAACACTCTAGAACTCAGATGTCACAAGAAAATAAATGACATACCTCTGTGATCTTTTTTCGTGAAGATATAGTAAATTATTATGCAAACTCAGAGGGGTGCCCAAACTTTCGCATATGACTGTAGCTAAGCAGCATAGAGAGACCCGTCGCCAAGATAGCAAAACAGTGAGAATGTGAGTAAGTTGAGCATCGTCTTTGTTTAATTTAGTGTTTGAGCTTGGCTAAGACATTGGTGGCTCGAAAAGTGCATTGGCTCAACATAACTGTGCACTTTGATTCATAAGGGCTATTGCCAGTCTCTCACGCAAGTTGGTCCTGTAGACTATAATTGTCCTTTTCTGTGTGGATATGGCTACTGCAGTACATACAATAAACATATTTAACACATTTATCACTAGTGTTAAGTGACACCAAATTTATTTTTTTCTGTATAAATTATGCAGAATTTTTTGTCAGCCTTATTTATATGTTGGACTAGTCGACATCAGCCTCACAGTCGAGACAGACTGTCTGTCTACTAGTCTGCAACCCCTAGAGGCTATTGTAGTGTATGTGGCAGAATCAATGCTTGTACAGCACCATCACACTAACAGCATGTTGTGTTCACAGCACTGGTCCATCAGTCAGAGGCACCAGTGTGGCACAACAATGTGATGCCTGTTTGCAAATGGAGCTGCTCACCTTGTGGGCCATTAGCAGCATGTGGATGACCCCTGGGGCCCCGTGGCACCAGTGCACCAGCCGGTCAGACTCATTGCTCAGAGATGAGGGGAAGTTGCCAGAGCGGAACCGCTTGTGGCGGACGTAATCGATGCTGGGTCGTATCAGTTCTGCCAACATGTCTGGGTGGACTCTGGCGTCAGGCTGTGGCACACAAAGATAATCCTAAAATATCTCATACCAGTCCTGTCTTACTGTGAGTGATACTGACCACTCAGTATCTGTATTAGTATTCTACACATATAGAAAGGCCTCACCTGCATGAGCATATAGTAGATCCCGGCCAGCCCATGGGCTGCTCCAATGTACTGCTTTTTGTGCCACTCGTACAGCAGGGGGCAGCGCTCAGACTTCTTCTGCTCCGTTGACAGGCTCTTCCCAGACTCAACAATGGCTGTGACAACCTGCAAATCACGTTACAACCTCTAGTTAATGTAGTAACATTACCTCAGAAATATCTCAAATACAACCCCAAATAAGAAAAAGGACCATCGTGTGAAGTAAATAAAAGATGTTGCATTGAGCAACAAATATTTATTTGCAACAGAACATAAGGTGTTGAAATTGAGCTATTTTACCATTTCATGAAGAAAATTAGCTTGTTTGATGGTCACAATATCTCCCAAAAGTTGGGACAGAGGCAACAAAAGGCTGGAAAAAAAAATAAATAAAAACAGGTGGAAGAACACTCTGTAACTAATGAGCTTAAAGAGTAACTGGTTCAGGACTTTGCTCCACCCACAAAAAGGCTGGACTAGTGGGCAGAGACAGCTAAAGCCAGAAAAATAAACTATAAACCCATTCCACTGGAAAGACAAAGTAGCAAACTTGAATTGAATTGATTAACAGTGATTTAAGTCAGTATACTAGGGGTGGGCGATATGGCATAAAAAATAAAATAAAATGCAGTATGCAGTATCACGTATTTTATGCCTACTTTACTTTTATTGAGCAAACCACTGCGCACCTCTCTGCCCTCTGCAGAACACACTGTGGAGTAGGTTTATAACTCTTTTTGTGCAGGTTTAGCTCTTTTCGCTGTGTTAATGAGTGCATTAGAGCACAAGTAGCAACAGAGAGAGGGGGGAAAGAGCGATGAAGGGTAGTGTCGTGAATGAACTAAGACAACTCTTCTGCTGATAACTTGGCTTCACTGACACGGGCTCTTTTTCTGCTGTTTTCTGTAGCTTCTGTTTTTGGAGACAGGTTTTGTAAAGGTGATGTTCTTACACTGCTGTGCGGTTAGAGCCTGCTTTTATTCCTGCCACATGAGCTCAACAAACAAAGTGAAGAGTGTTTACAGACAGTCCCACCTTTTAGAAGCTCCGGCTCGCACTGACCCCTCTTTGTCCATTTCTTTTGAGGAAAGTTAAAGTTCTGTGTCAGAGAATCCTTCACTCACTGCCTGCTCCTGCGGCTCGTTAAATGCCACTCACTAAAACAACAGGGGAGGGGCGATGCCACAGCGCAGCGGCGTTGCTTCTGCAGTGCATTGTGGAAGATGGAGTTCAAACAGGTTGAGCGCAGTATATCGCCGGGTCATTATTAATATGAAATATAAATAATCTCGCAGGCCAAAAGAAATTATAGACACCTGTGAACAGTCCCACGACATTCCCTGTCCTTAGACCAGGGGTGGGTAAACTTTGAGACTAAAGGGCCACATGAGGTTTTAAAATTTGCCAGGTGGGCCAGGTAGCAGATTGGGGCTGTTGTTAAACAAATATAAATTGAAACTAAAAATGAATATCAAGAACATGTTTGACTGTCATTACATGCATTGATTTAGGTGGGTCACTGTCCTGTCTGATAGACTATTTGTTCAAATATTTCTTGGAAATCAGGATACACTACATTTGCGGTTTCCAACAAGCACTCTTTCAAAAACTCTCCTTCAGAAAAAGGGATGCTTGCATTAGCTTTTTTGTATGCCAGCAAATTAACTTGCCTTCATGCTTGACTCTTGAATAGTGGACTGTCAAAATAAAATATTCTGCCAAGTCTGTAAATTTTCTGCAAACTTTTGAGGTGTAGCTGTCCTTTCTTGCATTGACTCGTTGCTAGCATAATTAGCATGCTTGGTTTTGAAGTGACGGCTGATATTGTATTCTTTGAAAACTGCAACCATTTCTTGACAAATAAGACATACAGCCTTTGGTCGGACCTCTGTGAAAAAATATTTTGGTGTCCATTCTTTATTAAAAACTCAACAGTCATTGTCAACTTTTTTTTTCTTTGAGCCACAAATTGTTGGCGAGCTCAGTGTAATTGGTTGGTTTCAGATTTTAGAATGTGATGATGTCACACTCTCAGATGAGGGGCAATTAGCTAGTTTTCCTATACAAATTATAAGCTATTTTCATAAGGAATATCCCAAAAGAAAATTCACAAATGTTGAACCTGATGATTTATATTAGTCACAATGCCCATAAACTATCTGTATGTATCCCACCCACAGAGCTGATCTATGATCCTTATAGATGAGCAAATGGACTAACAGTCCTAGACACATATTGCCTGTCCGTCCTGGGAGAGGATCTCTCCTTCAATATGGGCTCCATAAGGTTTCTTCTTTCTTTCCCACATCTAGGTTTTTTTAAGAGTTTTTCCTTACCGAGAAGGAGGCACTAAGGACAGGAGTGTTCTGAGTTTGTTTAGTTTAGTGTAGTTATTGTGTTGATTGTGTGTTTATGTTTGATTAACTGTTTGTGAAGCCCTTTGAGGCGACTTTTGTTGTGATACTGGGCTATACAAATACTGAAAACAGGGAAAACTGAACAGAATTGAATTGAATTATGAAATACTATAGGCCTATAGAATTATGAAATACTATAGGCCTATAGAATGTTGTGATGTCATCTGAAACCCAGCAATAGCAAGTGTTAAGAGTGCTCCGATTGATCGGCCACGATCGGTGATCATGGCTATAAATAGAGTGATTGGTGAAATGGGCCAATCAGAAAGGGCGATCGAATTACAACAAACACGTGAGACTCTCATATTTACTGTCCTGCAACTCCAGTTTGATTAAACAGCAGTTGCGTTATTCTAACAGTGTTTTTAAATTACGCCCTGGTTATAACTAACACAACCCTGCCCTGGAGCTGCTGCTTTATGTCCCCGCTTGCTCCTGGAGCGCATGGGACAGAACCGAGGCACAGCAGTGTGCGTATTTGCAAACGCCAACACAAATAGACCTAGCGCTAACCTGCTAACATTTACGTTAAAAGCATTAAGAAAGTTCAGAGGCTGCCTGTGTCTTGTTACATGGAGAAAACTGCATTTGTGGCTTAAACTGCACCAAATGGCTGCTAATGGAAAGAGAAAGTAAAAAGGCAGCCCATGTGTCCGTGAGAATGTATCGTTATTGTTACCTTCTCTGCTCTCTTGTGCATGTTTTCTTCATTCAGACGTTGCCAAAACTGGCTGCAGGAGCTGTCTGCTCTTAAGTCCACTGTGTTTCAACCTGGGTTGGCTGCACATTACGCGGACGCAGGTGCTGCACCCACGGACTCGCACTAAAGGCACCAATTAAAAACAGCTGATTTTTAGATCAATGGAGCACTTAAACAAAACCACACAGACACTTTTGGGCACACATTAAAGGCCAATAATGAAACAAAACCTCTTCTAAAACAAAAATAAGTAGAATTTTGCTGTACTTTTACATTTACAAAGACTACAGTATTTTTCAAGTGGAAATAATAAAAGCTTGCTTACATTACTACATTGAAGACCATGTGATCGATATCGGCCATGGTCAGTATCTGCCGATCACAGCAAAGGCTGATTGGTCATCGGCCTCAAAAATCCTGATCGGAGCACCCTTATTTAGCTATTCTCTTATCGATTTCTGATTCAGCATTTTCTATGGTGATTTCTCTCTCTTTCTATTGCTCACTTCGTTATGTACTGTATTTTTATGCACAAAGAATGAGCCCCTGCTGTCACTCCCACAAACACAACTGCCCACAGCAGCATCGATAAGAGGGATTGTAAACGGCGGAGGCATACAATTCCGATGGATTGAAAAACTTAGAACCAGCTTTCAATGCACATCAAAATAAATAAAGTCCATTAGCTCATCTAGTATCACAGTTCAGGTCTGTAAGCATGCAGCAGGTGGGCTTCATTCAGACAGAGAAGTGGGGGTGAAGTAGAGGTCTGGGAAGTCCATAGGAGATGAGGCTGAGGGCTCATAGGTCAAGACAGGAGCACAGATGGGGTCAGCTAAGGTCCAGCAGTCACTGGGGCATCTACCAGCAGCCAGGCATCTGAAACTCTGGGACAGCTTGTGAACAGATTAGAGATATAACCTAATATTGTACAGGGTGTCCATAAAGTATCTTTACAAAAAAAATAACAAATTATTACAAAAGCAAATGAACAGACAAATGTGTAAATTATTACTAAATGAGGAGCAGATATTGAAGTTTTTTTTTTTTTGCCTCTTGCCTTTTGTTGCCTGGGGCATTATGCCCCTGGTAGGGTCTCCCATGGCAAACAGGTCCTAGGTGACGGGCCAGACTAAGAGCAGTTCATAAAACTCCTATGAATAGTTTATTATCGAGGACCGAGACGTCAACTGGTCAACTGGTTATAGCGCAGCCAGGGCCCCAGCCTGGAGCCAGGCCTGGGTTTGGGGCTCGAATGCGAGCACATGGGGCCCGGCTGGGTAAAACTCAAACGAGTGACGTGGGCCTGACCTCCTTACCTCACCTGCAGAGGTAACTGTAGGGGACCGGTGCAGTGTGGATCGGGCAGCAGTCGAAGGCGGGTGCCTCGACGAACCAGGGACACAGCTTCTAGCTGTAGGTACATGGAATGTCACCTCACTGAGGGGGAAGGAGCCTGAGCTTGTGCGGGAGGTTGAACGATACCGGCTAGATATAGTCGGGCTCACCCCCACGGCTCCACAGCTTGGGCTCTGAAACCCAACTCCTTGAGAGAGGTTGGACTCTCCACCACTCTGGCGTTGCCCGCGGTGAGAGGCGGCAGGCCGGTGTGGGCTTGCTAATAGCCCCCCAGCTCAGCCGCCATGCGTTGGAGTTTACCCCAGTAAACAAGAGGGTTGCGTCCCTGCGCCTTTGGGTTGGGGATAGGTCTCTTACTGTTGTTTGTGCCTATGAGTCAAATAGCAGTACAGAGTGCCCGGCCTTCTTGGAGTCCCTGGGAGGTGTACTGGAAGGTGCACCAACTGTGGACTCCACTGTTTTGCTGGGAGACTTCAACGCCCACATGGGCAGCGACAGTGACACCTGGATGGGTGTGAATGGGAAGAACAGCCTCCCTGATCTGAACCCGAGTGGTGTCTTGTTATTGGACTTCTGTGCTAGTCACAGTTTGTCCATAACAAACACCATGTTTGAGCACAAGGATGTCCATCAGTGCACGTGGCACCAGGACACCCTAGACCGGAGGGCGATGATCGACTTTGTAGTCGTGTCATCTGACCTTCAGCCATGTGTCTTGGACACTCGGGTGAAGAGAGGGGCTGAGCTGTCAACTGATCACCACCTGGTGGTGAGTTGGATCCGTTGGTGGGGAAGGAGGCCGGACAGACTCGGCAGGCCCAAATGTGTTGTGAGGGTCTGTTGGGAACGTCTGGCTGAGCCCTCTGTCAGAGGGGTCTTCAAATCCCACCTTCAGGAGAGCTTCAACCAGATTCCGGGGGAGGCTGGAGACATTGAGTCCGAGTGGACCATGTTCTCCACCTCTATTGTCGATGCGGCTGTTCGGAGCTGTGGCCGTAAGGTCTCTGGTGCCTGTCATGGTGGCAATCTCTGAACCTGGTGGTGGACACCGGAAGTAATGGATGCCGTCAGGCTTAAGAATTGAGTCCTATCGAGCCTGGTTGGCTTGTGGGACTCTGGAGGCAGCTGACAGGTACTCACAGGCCAAGCGAGCTGCAGCCCGGGCGGTTGTGGAGGCAAAAACTCAGGTCTGGGAGGAGTTCGGGGAGGCCATGGAGGAGGACTCTCGGTTGGCCTCGAAAAAATTCTGGCAAACCGTCCGCCACTTCAGGAGGGGGAAGCAGTGCTTCACCAACATTGTTTACAGCGGAGGTGGGGAGCTGTTGACCATGCTGTTGACTGGGGATGTTATCTGGCGGTGGAAGGAATACTTCGAGGATTTCCTCAATCCCACCGACACGTCTTCTGTTGAGGAGGCAGAGGCTGGGGACTCAGAGGTGGACTCGTCCATCACTCAAGCTGAAGTCACCGAGGTGGTAGGACAGCTCCTTGGTGGCAAGGCACCGGGAGTGGATGAGATCCGCCCTGAGTACCTCAAGTCTCTGGATGTTGTGGGGCTGTCGTGGCTGACACGTCTCTGCAACATCACGTGGCGGCCGGGGACAGTGCCTCTGGACTGGCAGACCGGGGTAATGGTCCCTCTTTTTAAGAAGGGGGACCGGAGGGTGTGTTCCAACTACAGGGGGATCACACTCCTCAGCCTCCCTGGGAAAGTCTCTTCCAGGGTACTGGAGAGGAGAATTTGGCCAATAGTCAACCGTGTCCCTCGTAGTGTCCTGTGGGGGATGGGCTGGGAGTATGGGGTCCGGGGCACTCTGCTAAGGGCTGTCCGTTCCCTGTTTGACTGGAGCAGGACCTTCAGTCTGCACTGGGGCGGTTTGCAGCCGAGTGTTAAGCAGCTGGGATGAGAATCAGCACCTCCAAATTCGAGGCCATGGTTCTCAACCGGAAAAGTGTGGCTTGCCCTCTCCAGGTTGGGGGTGAGATCCTGCCTCAAGCAGGGGAGTTTAACTATCTTGGGGTCTTGTTCCTGAGTGAGGGAACGATGGAGCATGAGACTGACAGGCGGATTGGTGCAGCATCTGCAGTACTGCGGTCGTTGTATCGGTCTGTCATGGTGAAGAAGGAGCTTAGTCGAAAGGCAAAGCTCTCAATTTACCAGTCAATCTACATTCCTACTCTCACCTATGGTCATGACCGAAATGACAAGATCCCAGATCCAAACGGCCGAAATGAGTTTCCTCTGCAGGGTGGCTGGGCACTTCCTTAGAGATAGGGTGAGGAGCTCTGTCACCTGGGAGGAGCTCGGAGTAGAGCCGCTGCTCCTCCACATCGAGAGGAGTCACTTGATGTGGCTCGTGCATCTGTTCCGGATGCCTCCTGGATGCCTCCCTGGGGAGGTGTTCCGGGCATGTCCCACTGAGCGGAGGCCCCGGGGAAGATCTAGGACACGTTGCAGGGACTATGTCTCTCGGCTGACCTGGGAACGCCTTGGGGTCCCCCCAGTAGAGCTGGGGGAAGTGTGTGTGGAGAGGGAAGTCTGGGCATCTTTGCTTAGACTGCTGCCTCTGCGACCCAGTCCCGGATAAGCAGTAGAAGATGGATGGATGGAAAGACTATTATTATTATTATTATTATTATTATTATTATTATTATTATTATTATTATTATTATTATTAATAATAATAATAATAATAATAATATTAAATAAAACTGAATTGAACTTGGATTAAAACTAACTCATAAAAAACAATTCACTAAAAGGAATTTACTCACTCTCCTGTCTCATCATTAAGCAAAGACCTCGTTAGTTAGTGGAGAGGTAGTGGCATGGACCTGCCATACGTAATTCAGACAGGGATTTCCTGAGTGGAGCGGACGGGCTCTGTACAGGGGCTTACTGCCCAGCCAAGTCTGTCCCAGAGGTGAGACATAAAGTAGCCTAAATGTAACTACAAGTGTCCCATTACCAGAAGAGAAGAGAAAGTGAGCAGTTATTAGTGTTAGTAAAATAGCTACATTATAAGCACTGCTATACTCCTAAATCTGTCATGACTAAATCATCACTGAGTAAACTACCTTTTTAACCTGAGGTCTATGAGCTAAATTCAGTCCAGTAAGTGGTAAGCAAAGGACAAAGTTTACTTATTTAATGGAGGTCCTTTCTACTCTTTTAAATGTTAATATCTTGTCAGGGCTCTATAATGCGACCAAAATGATTGCATATGCAACTATTTTTTTTAGCTCGAAATCAGAGAGGAACACCAAACACTGCAGCCCCAGCCCAGACAATGATACAATAACAAACAAAAGAAGTGTTTTTCTAATCATTTTATTTATAAATTTGTGCACTGCCTCTGCATCTGGCAATGTGTACGTTTTTGAGTAACGGGCAATGCACCATTGTTGTTGACTGCTGAAGGTGATTATCCTTCTCGATAGCGGAAATAAATAAAGCACATTAAAAACGTATACATAGGTCTGTCATTTGGTAAATCTCAACGCCCTGAGCTGTCTACCACTGATCAATCATGCATAAAATCTTCAAACTCTATGAGTCTCCTTGGCCTTGTCCACACTAAAGGGCAAAAGTGACATTTAACTGATTTGAGGGCTTGTAGTTTTACAGCTATGTAAATGCTAAATACCATATGATGAATTATAAAATTTTTACTCCTAACTTTTAGGAAAAATTTGTAAAACAATCTGAAATTTTAAGATTAGACTACTGTTACAGGGGTTAGGATACAGAGGTTAAAGCAAAAAAATAAAAATAAAAATCTCTGAGCCTCTCTTTTTTCAGCAAGACAGGTAGGGGGTCACACTAAAACAGCTATGAAAATTTAAAAATGTTTATGTTGTGTTTGAGTCCAGTAAATAGTTTCTTTAGAATCTGAGATTACTCTATGAGGTTTATAATAGTATTTGTACCTCCTGTAGCAGGTCGCATGTGGATATGTAGTCTAGAGTGGCAAACAAAAGTATGTACCCCCCGCAGGGTTACAGACTGCAACCAAATGCTCGCATTTTGCCACCATTTTATGGGTCTGTGCAAGTAATTTTTCCAACTACTCGCACACATGCGACCTGATAATTTCTGACTTTACATTATTTTGAATGAAATATTTTTTTTCTTCCACTATCAGAGGTGCTGAGTATTGTTATTATTTTAATAATTTGATAAATCTGCATTAGGGTTATGTTTGTAGTTTCGAACGATGTCAGACATAGTCCTTTAATAACAGAGCCACACCGCTGATCTGCTGTTTCCCCGACCCCGTCTCTCTCAGTCTGCCCCACCTCCCTCTCTTAGCAGAGCAGTGGCTGAACTCACACAGGTTCAGGCTGCACGTTCCGTTCCTAATTGTCCAGTGTGACCCGCAGCAATAGCGAATATCTGGGATTTGTCTGAGGCTAAACTTCGTTTACCATGTTCTTTCAAAATTATGCTACACGACACCACGCCGCCATGGAGACTGCGTCATTACGTGCTCCAAGCGTTTTTCTCACATGTTCACCGCACCTAGAGCCGCATAGATTTTTTTATCTTTAAGACTACTTTTAAAAATTCCCACCACTGATTATCATAGTATTGTTGTATCAGATCACGCTCCAACTTCCCTTGATTTAGCCCTACTCACACAATTCAGCCCTCTTAGGCTATGGAGATTTAAAGTACTTCTCTTAGTGGAGGAGTGCTATAGACAGATTTTACAATCGCAGATTACCTTATTTTTTTGGCTAAACAATTTGCCCGATAAACTTGGATGCACAAGTGTGTCTAAGGCCCATATTAGGGGCCAACTCATTTCTTTCATTTCAAACAGGAGGAAGGCTGAAAAGGCTTGCATTAATCCTGATCCCACCTTTTATGGGGAACGCCTTAAATTGCAGACGGAGTTTGATCTCCTCTCCACCACAAAAGTTAAAACACAACTACTTAAATCCAGACAGCATATTTACGAATCAGGTAATAAGGCCACGGGAAGCTCCTCTCCCATCAAGCCAGGGCTGTGGCATCTTCGAGGTTAATCCCAGCAATACCATCTGCCTCTGGGGAGACCCATACTGACCTGAAAGAGATCAATTCGGAGATACCGCCGACTGCCCCCCACCCCCTGACAATACTCTTGACAACATAAATTTCCCTCAGACAGACGAGGTGGCTTAGATTTTGGGTGTCCGCATTACTACGGCTGAAGTTCAGGAAGCCATTAGTTCGCTTCAGAGCGGTAAGTCGCCTGGGCCGGATGGCTTTACTGCTGAATATTACAAGGCCTTTTCTAATCTGCCTAGCCCGGTTTTGAGGGACATGTACAATGAAGCATTTGCCTGTGGTCACCTTCCAGACACCCTGTCGGAGGCCACCATCTCCCCGAAAAGGATAAAGATCCCCTGCTTTTTGGCCGCTATAGGCCGATATCACTTTTGAACGTTGACTTTAAAATTCTTTCCAAAGTTCTTGCCCTACAGGTGCAAAGTATTTTGTCACCTATCATATGTCTTGATCAGTCCGGCTTCATGCCAGGCTGCCAATCTTCACACAACACTAGATGTCTCTTTAATATTGTTCATTCTCCTAGTTCTTTAGTGCCAGAGGTTGTGGTGTCCCTTGAAGTGGAGAAGGCCTTCAACAGGGTTGAAAGATGTTTCCTGTATGAAGTGATGTCCAGATTTGGGTTAGGCGAGGCCTTTGTTCAGTGGGTTAGACTTTTGTACTCATCACCAAGAGCTTCTGTCCGGATGAATAATACCTCCTCTTAGTGCTGCACGATCAATCTAATCGCAATCGCGATGTCATGCTGTGCGATTACGTAACTGCGTAAAAGACTGCGATTTGCGATTTAATGGAAACCAATGTGGAGTAAGGTGACACCACATCCACGAGCTCTGGGCAGCCGCAGTGTAACGTGCGAGCTGTGTGGGGCTCAAATAAGTTGTAGACACAGGACAAAACTCGGAGGCAACTATTTCTTTGGAGCACGGGAACACGTCTCTGTTTACTGCCTGGCGCTCAGAGAACTGACAATCAGAGTGCGAGAAAAACATGAACCAAACAGGCTCAAAGTGAATGGCGCAGGCGCACTATTAACACAACTCAGACACCCGCTAACAGCAGGTATGGTCACGTGACTACCCGGCTTGCCGCAAACAGTAGGAAAAGACCTGGACGCTGAGGAGGAACATGAGAGAAAAGCAGAGTTGGTGGCGGAAAAAAATGCAACTTTTGTTGTATGGCGATACTTTGGATTCAGGTACGACGGCGGTGAACAACAATACGTGCTGTATAAAACCTGCAAAGCTAAAGTCGCTACGTCCCGAGGTAATACGACCAATCTCTATCAACATTTGAGACAACACAGAGAAAAATATGACGAATGAATGCAAATAAAACCCAAACAAGTAACGCGAAAGATAAAACTGAAAACCACCTGAAAGAACCACAACGTACATTCACGGATACATTTGCAAGTGCTACGCCACTTAACAGGTTTATGTAACTGTTTACAGGTTTACGTAAAAGTTTATAATGACATTCTGTTTACAATTAGCAGAAATATCTTTATTTTCAAATTTATTTATTTTTTGATATTAAGTTATTTAGAAAAAAACATGTAATCTTTTTTGTCGTGTATGTTTTGAGTTGAGAAATACAGAAACTATATTCTGTGTTGTCCTTGATATTCAAGCAAGTAGACTCATGACACCATTCATTAAATAATATCGTAATCGCAAATCGCAATATTGTCCATAATAATCGCAATCGCACATTTTCATCAAATCGTGCAGCACTACCTCCTCTCCCTCTTTTCCTTTGTGCCGTGGTACCAGACAGGGCTGTCCGCTTTCCCTGTTATCATTTATCCTAGTCATAGAGCCATTGGCGCTGTGGCTGCGTTCACAGGCTGGCTTTAAAAAGGTATTACACATCATGGTACGGTTCATAAGGTCTCACTATATGTGGACGACCTCCTCCTCTATGTCTCAGACTCTGTTAAGTCTTTTCCTGCTATTTTCAATATCTTGAATTAATAAAGTGGTGTATCCGGTTATAAACTTAATTACCAAAAGAGCGACCTCTTGCCTGTTAATTACCTTGCCAAGCGACTTTCTCATACTATAGCACCGTTTAGGTGGTCAGGCAGTGGCTTTCGATACCTGGGTATTCATGTCCCTACATCTTTCCGATTTGTATTACGATAACTTTGCTTGAGCGAACAGGGAGGGACTTTGGCCGCTGGTCGGCTCTGCCCCTCTCTCTTGTAGGACGTATAAACTTGGTGAAGATGGTTGTTCTCCCTAAATTTTTGTACTTGTTTCAGCACGTCCCCATCTTTCTGGCTAAATATTTTTTTTTGATAGGTTAGAAAAGATGGTGTCGACGTTCCTATGGCATGGTAACCCAGCATGAATTTGCAAATCAATCCTGCAGTCCCCTAAAGACAGAGGGGGTTTTGCCCTTCCTGTTTTTAGACACTGCTATTGGGCGGCCACTGTGCAGAAACTACTTTTTTGGATGAATAAGGAGAATTACTCTCTGCCTGTCTGTATACATTTGGAATGTAACACTAGGGCTGCGCGGTATATGCGGTAGATGGTAGAAATTATATAAATTTGGCCTACAGTAGAGATTTGCTCTCTACCGTCCTATCGTCGATGACGTTATCGCACCTGCGTCAACATGGCTGCAAGCACAGAGACAGCTGAGCCAGGGGCTGTGCCAAAAACTGAACTTAAAACTGAAATTGGATAAAGAATAGGGTCAATCTCGGTGATAAGCTTAGAGCACTTTTATTCGATCTGGACACGTCTCCAGACAGTGCAGACGCAGATTACGGAGCAGCTGAGGGGCGCACATTGCCTACTTGTTACAGCAGGGGTGTCCAAACTATGGCCCGGGGGCAAAATGCGGCCCGCAGACAATTTTTTATTGGCCCTCGGACTTCATTCACAATTGGCCCAAATTGCCACAGGTAGCACTGTTTACTGCAAGGTTTGAAAAGCAGGTAAAAAACGTCATTTGTGTGAGATGTACCTGGCATTAAGAAAGAAAAAATGGAAATTAGTAGTTGGTGGCGCCAAGAAAAGGTGACATCTTTTGTGGTGATGCAAAATATGACGCCTCGACTGAGTGGCCCTCCTGCACATATATTTTTCAGTATGTGGCCCTCAAGGAAAAAAGTTTGGACACCCCTGTGTTACAGCGTGAGCAACAGAGAACAAGAGTGGAGTTTAGAGGAATAACCACCTAAAAGGTACTACGCATTTAAATACAAAAAAAAAAAAAAAAGCATTTAAAGCAACGGCAGCAACAACTGCAGCAACAGTGCTAAAAGAGAAGCTAAGCTAATGTTAGCATTTGCTGTGCTGCACAAAAACGGCAGTCCATCCAATCGTTTTACAGCGCAATTAAACCACAGGACAAACGGGCAAAACTATTCATATATATTTCACCCTTCCTCCCCCGCGGAAACGCCGCCAGAGCTCTGGAAACAGGACGCGCATGCTATGTTTTGCAGTAAAGGAACGCACAGCTGCGGTGCATCATGTGACACGCTTCAGTGCTGTGTCTTGTCACTTGAAAAAGCTTTGTGATTTTACTGTAAATAGCTTGACAAAATGAGAGAACTAGGTCCAGGCTGTGTGAGGACAGACAGGTCAGCTCTGTAGACAGGACTTTTCCTGCTCTCATCACTGGAGCGGCAATGAACTCGACGTTTTCAGTTGTTTAAAACTTAGAATAAATTAGCAGCTTGCCTCTTTTATTTGTTTAAATTATTACAGTTATTATTGTATAAAAAAATTAACCCTTGCAATGAAAGATTTTTCATTAAATCCCTCACTGTCTTATTACATTAAAATCTAAATCACAGCCATGATTATAAGTTTTTAATTGTAAACATAAAATTGAATAAAAAATCGAGATCGACCAATATGGGGAAAAAAATCTTGATTAAATTTTTTACCATGCCCAGCCCTAGCTTTTTATTATCATTTTTAACCTTAAATTTATACCGCAATATATATTGTTACCGTGAAGGGATTCGATTTATACCATGATATGAAATTTAGGTCATACCGCCCAGCCCTATGTAACGCCTCCCCATTTTTATTATGTTGAGTCTTATGCTCACAACTTCTGTTACCATGCCTAGCTGACTGTCCAATTATGTCCGTGTCCCTGAAGATCTGGAATCAGTTCAGAAGATGTTTTGGCCTTTCAGGTCCTTCCACTTTGAATTGCATTTTTGAACCCTCTAGAACTGACCCAGCATTTCGGATTCGGCGTGATAGTGGAATAAAGTCAGTTAATGACCTGAATGCTGATATATTTTTTCATTATTCACGCAGCTTTCAGCTAAATATAAGAGTGCTCCAATCAGGATTTTTGAGGCCAATCACGATCACCAATCAGCCTTTGCTGTGATTGGCCGATACCAATCCCATGGTCTTCAATGTAGTAATGTAATTTATGCAGGCTATTATTATTTCCATTTGAAAAATAATGTAGTCTTTGTAAATGTAAAAGTACAACAAAATTCTACTTATTTTTGTTTTAGAAGAGGTTTTGTTGCATTATTGGCCTTTAATGTGTGCCCACAGGGGACTGTGTGGCTTTGTTTGAATGCTCCGCTGATGTAAAAATTAACTGTAATTGGTGCCTATAATGCGAGTCCACAGGTGCAGCGCCTGCATTCGCATAACATGCAGCCAAACCAGGTTGAAACACAGTGGACTAAAGAGCAAACAGCTCCTGAAGCCAGTTTTGACAATGTCTGAATGAAGAAAAAGTGCACAAGAGAGCAGAGAAGACAACGATGAAAGGTGCTCTTCCCAGACACACGGACACATGGGCTGCCTTTTTACTTTCTCTTTCCATTAGCAGCCATTTGGTGCAGTTTGAGCCACACAATGCACAGTTTTCTCCGCGTAACAAGACACAGGCAGACTCTGAACTTTCTTAATGCTTTTAACGTAAATGTTAGGGGGTTAACTCTAGCTCTAGTTGCGTTGGCGTTTGCAAATCATCGGCTGTCACTCGTAGTCGAGTATGACTGTCCTCCTTCTTGGTTTTTGTGGGTCTTCAGATGGGCGTAGAGGCCGATCCTGGATCCTATTATTCTTGTGCAGTGTGGACAAGGGAATGTAGTGGTGGTAGATTTGGACTTGGCCTGTTTGGACATTTCTCTCTGCTTTCAGAGTCTGCGCTTGTCTTGTGCAGCCTGGCAGAGATCATTGTTATACTGTTTGGTACCCTCATGGACAAGGTTTCTCCAGGTCAGCCTATCTTTTGCTGTATCTTCCCAGTTTTTTAAATTTGTTTTGATGTTATCTTTATATCTCTTCTTTTGGCCTCCAGGGGCCCGTTTCCCTTCAGATAGCTGAGAGTAAAGGACTTGTTTTGGGAGGCGAGAGTCAGGCATACGAATTACATGACCTGTCCATCTGAGTTGATGTTGAGCGATGGTGGCAGTCATGGTGGAGATATCCGCCTCCTCCAGGACACTGGTGTTAGTGCGTCGGTCCTCCCAGCTAATCCTCAATATTTTGCGGAGGCATCTTTGACTACTGTATGTGGTCCAAGCTTCTGACCCATACAGAAGAGTTGGGAGCACCACTGCCTTATAGACCAAGATTTTGGTCTTTGCTTGGAGGTCTCAGTTCTCAAAGACTCTTTTCCTCAGCCTTGAAAAGGCCCTACTTGCACAGCTGAGGCGGAGGTCTATTTCATTCTCAATGACAGCTTTTGATGATAGAAGGCTGCCGAGATACAGGAAATGGCCCACATTTTCCAGCCTGGTGTTGTTAATGGACATGTTTGGGGGCAGGACAAGTGAACTGCTATTTTGTGGTGGTTGATGAAGAACTTGGGTCTTTCTTATGTTAATCGCTAGAAGTTTTCTGTAAGCGTTTTCAAAAGCAGACAAAATCCCCTATAGGTTCTCTTCTGAGAGGGCTACAAGGGCATTATCGTCCGCATACTGCAGCTCCAGAATGGACACGGTGGTGGTTTGACTTTTAGCCCTGAAGCGATTAATATTAAAGAGTTGACCGTCAGTTCTGTACATAATGCTGACTCCCTGCGGCAAGTCCTTGCTTGTGAGATGGAGGATAACGGCAACAAAGATGGAGAATAGTGTTGGGGCAATGACGCATCCCTGGTTGACTCCCGTGTCAATCCTGAAGGGTTCAGTCTCATCTCCACTTCCACTGAGTACTGTGGCTGACATATGATCATGCAGCAGTCTCAGTACCCGGATGCATTTTTCTGGGCAGCCAATCTTTGCCAGAACCAGCCAAAGGGCCTGCCGCTGCACCGAGTCAAAGGCTTTGGTGAGGTCTATGAAAGCCATGTAAAGTGGTTGATTTTGTTCCCTGCATTTTTCTTGCAGTTGGCGAGCAACGAAAACCATATCTGTGGCCGAAATCCACTCTTAGACTCGGGAAGAATGCTCTCTGCGAGGGGAGTGAGTCTGTTGGCTAGTACCTAGTAGCTAGGGCTTTCCCTACGGTGGACAGGAGAGAAATGCCACAGTAATTCCCGCAATCTGCTTTATCTCCCTTCTTTAAGATGGAGACAATGAGGGCATCCCTGTGTAGGAAGACTTCACGCTGAACCCTTGTTGACCTCTAATGGAGCTCCACAGGTGTTCCTGCTCGGAGTCAGGAGTCTGACTCTTATCACACCGAAGGACTTAAGCAAAGACATATATCTATCCATACAAACTGCATGACTGGACTTTACTGACTTACTGCAATAAATATGCCAGAAGGGGGTCCCCGCTCTTCTTTGATATGGACCAGAAACCTGGTACGGGACGGTACTATCGGTTTAGGGCCCAGATAAATCACTCCCTTTGTTTAAATCGAAACTGTGTACGTTTGAGGAGAAACGTACAGACACTCTGCCATCTAGTGTTCAAGACGGACTGTGGTCACTACTCATTATTCACTCCAATAAAAGTATGTATATTAAGGTTCTCATGCAACAGCCATCTGTTCAGGAGACTGACTTCATGCATATACATGTTTCTTCACAGGACATTAACATTATGATCCTCTGTGCAAACTGTTGAATTTATCATGTTTGATATTGGTTGAACATGTGTTTATTTCATGTCATGTCATCAGTCTGTGTGGTATCATCATGATAGTCTTATTTAGTATAAACGTAAAGTTACTTAAATATCTGGTGTAATTGAAGTGGAGTGTTAAAATGATTAGCCATGTAAGGCGTCTGGTTGGGGAAAGTGATATCTGACTCCTTAACGCGAAAGACCTCCCCCAGAGACGGCGAAAGTAAAACTCTCGTTTTCTCTTTGTTCTCTCTCTTACGTGCTAAAACGCAAAACCTTTTACACGCTCTCGTGTGTTCTTACGCTTTTCTTTTCGTCGACGAATTTTTATTTTCTCTTTTGCTACTTATACTTTCGTTTTTGTATTAGTGTCCTGCAAGACACTAGTTAACTTTCGTTTTTGCAAGTAGTTGCGTTTATAGCGTACTTTGAAACTTCGCACGGCAAACTTTGTCCCAGTCTTCAATATAACCGCTGAATTGACCATAGCGGTTTTCTCAGAAGTCCATCTTTAAGTTTTATAAGCCGCAGTGAAAGCTGGTTTCAAGCTTTCACCTATATGGACTGCTGCTGTACTTAAGGCTTGACGCTGCCTCTCTGCCGAGCCACGGCAATAACTCAAAGCGGCATCCACGACCGCTGCATACATCACTGACGCTGATATCCGGACGAGCTTCAGAGGACGAAACCAGGACGGAGTAGTAACTGGACCGGCCAGCCAGCGACACTTCGTGAACCTGCAACCCAGCGCAGCGGACCCCAGCCCGACAGCCGGTGGCCTGCTGAGCCCGTGGTCCTCGTCATCCTGACCTCCGCTCGATCCTCCACAGTAAGCGCAGTGTATATGACATCTATTGAGTTCGGCGTCAAACTCCTTAAGTGCCCTAATTCTAGCGTTTATCTTTCTGTGTCCCCATAATCTCACGTAAATCCCATTGCCATAATACTCCACTACAATTAATTAGATATTCTGCAATAATCCATTTACAACGTTTCATAAAGTTATCTAGCCCTAGGTCCCGTTTTTCATTATATTGTTTGCTCATTCTAATAATAAACCCATACTTAATTCACTTTACGTTGAGTTTGGTGGTCTTTATCTGTTATCAAAGTCACTGCTGGTTAACCTCTTTTCCCTCAGGGACATAAGCTGTTGTGGTTAAACTCCAGACCTGATTAATTGTCACCTATCAGGTATTGTTCGTTAAGCTAAACATCTGTGTCCTAAAAGCATAATTAATAAATGTATGCTACACCTGAGTTGTGCAGGGATTTTCTCCTCCTCCCATACTTTGAGAAGCAAGGCATGGATGTGCTTGAGAAGATCAGGGCCACCTTTCTTCAGGGCTTCTGCTGGAATACCATCAGGTCCAGCAGCCTTGTTGTTTCTCATCTTCCCAATGGCATCCTGCACCTCATTCAAGCTGGGTGGCTCTCCCATGCTTTGGATTATGGGCTGTTGTGGAAGTTGTTCAAGAGCATCCATCTCAGGAGTAGTGTCCCTGTTCAACAGATCCTCATAGTACTCCTTCCACCTGTTGGAAATTACCACCTTGTCCTTCAGCAGTGTGAGCCCATCTTTAGAGCGAAGGGGGGTTAGGCAGGGGGTTAGGAGCTTACGCTCCAGACGGCATCGCTCTCAGGTTGACGTTTGCAAATACACACAATGCTGCACCTCGGCTCTGTCCCGTGCGCTCCAGGAGCAGGCAGGGACGAAGCAGGGACATAAAGCTGCACCTCCACGGCAGGTTTGTTAGTTATAACCAGGGCATAACATAAAAACACTGCTAGAATAATGCTTCTGCTGTTTAATCAACCCGGAGTTGCAGGACAGTACACGTGAGAGCCTCGCCTGTTTGTTGTAATTCGATTGGCCCTTCTGATTGGCTCATTTTACCGATCACTCTATTTTTGACATGATCGGCCAATGACCGATTGTGGCCAATGGATGGGAGCACCCTAAAAATATAACCTCCCAAGCCGCCACCATTTTCACTTCTTCCAGGCCAGGGACTATGTCAAAAAACAGTTTCCACACTTTCCAAACTGTCCCCCTGAAACCTTACTAGACACACTCCTAACTGTGGATGCTGCTGCCAAAGGATGCATCTCAGTCCTTTATAGGTCAATTTGGTTAGCCTCTTCACCCCACTTACTGCTATTAAAACTGTATGGGAAAAGAGCCTTGGTACTGCCCTGAATGACGACCAGTGGGATTCTGCATTATCTGTTGTTCACTTATCGTCTATCTGTGCTCGCCACAGACTGATCCAGTGTAAAGTTTTTTATAGGGTTTACTAAACAAATGTTTGACTTGCCAAAATTTACCCTACTGTTAGTGATGCATGTGGCAGGTGTAATTTGTTTCCTGCTAACCATGTGCATATGTTCTGGTCGCGCTCTAAGTTAGAGTCATTTTGGTCATATGTTTTTGACACGCTGAGTGTGGCGTATAATTGTACCCTTGCTCCCAACCCTTTGTCTGCAATCTTTGACATCCCCTCTGCTGCAGGTCTTCCTCAGGCATTAAAGCAGACCTTGGCATTCACCATCCTACTGGCCCGAAAGTTAATTTTACTCACTTATGACGTATTTGTTTTCACTCCATTTCTTTTGTTGTGCACTGTGTATGTCTGTTAATGTTTAAAATTGTGCTATAAATAAAGTTGGGGACAAAAAAAGCTTTGTATGGAGTGAAAGCTATGTTCCTTTAGCTTGTTTAGCATTAGCAATCAAAGTTTGGGCATAATTTATAAATTTCATTTTTTAAAAGATTTTCTTTTTTCCACAGCAACAGCCACACACCGAAAAATCCAGTGCCAGAGAACTTTAAGCTCCGAGGATACTATTACTTTAATTTTTATTTACTTAAATTGAAAACTATTAATTTAATCCAAAATGTACATAATTGCCATTATATTGTTTGTGTGACCAGTTGACATTTTTGTGCAACCAACTGAAAAAGTTGGTAGCACCACTGTAACCAAAAAGTTAGTCTAGAGCCCTGCTTGTGAGGGTCACCTGTGAGAGCGTAGTCTCCTCCACAGTACCAGCGCCCATCTCTTTGTTGACATAAAGCAGAGCAAAGAGGTACCCAGCACGACCGTACAGCATCTCATCAGGCATGTCCGCATCAGGGCTCAGCACGGAGTACTGCAGCTGCAGCAGGCTGCACAAGCAAATCCAATGATCATAAAAATCATATTTTATCCACCATAAAACATAGACATTTTATTTTAAAAATAATAGTTAATTTTAAGGGTGCTCCGATCGATCGATGATGGCTAAAAATTGAGTGACCGGTGATCGGTAAAATGGGACGATCAGAAGGGCCAATCGAATTACAACAAACACGCAAGGCTCTCACATTTACTGTCCCGCAACTCTGGTTTGATTAAACAGCAGTAGCATTATTTTAGCAGTGTTTTTAAGTTAAGCCCTGGTTATAACTAACCTGGAGGTACTGCTTTGTCCCTGCCTGCTCCTGGAGTGCACGGGACAGAGTCGAGGTGCAGCATTGTGTGTATTTGCAAACCCCAACGCAAACAGAGCTAGAGCTAACCCCCTAACATTTACGTTAAAAGCATTAAGAGAGTTCAGAGTCTGCCTGTGTCTTGTTACACGGAGAAAACGTGTTTTGTGGCTTAAACTGCATCAAATGGCTGCTAATGGAAAGAGAAAGTAAAAAGGCAGCCCATGTGTCCGTGTGCCTGAGAGAAGCATCTTTCATCGTTGCCTTCTCTGCTCTCTTGTGCATGTTTTCTTCGTTCAGACAAAACTGACTGCAGGAGCTGTTTGCTCTTAAGTCCACTGTGTTTCAACCTGGTTTGGCTGTGTGTTATGCAGACGCAGGCGCTGCACCCACGGACTCGCACTAAAGGCACCAATTAAGAACGGCTGATTTTTAGATCAACGGAGCATTCAAACAAAGCTACACAGACACTTGTGGGCACACATTACAGGCCAGTAATGCAACAAAACCTCTTCTAAAACAAAAATAAGTATAATTTTGTTGTACTTTTACATTTACAAAAACTACAGTAAAAGTGAAAAAAGTGAAATAATAATAGCCTGCATACATTACATTACTACATTGAAGACCATGTGATCAGTATCGGCCATGATCGGTATCGGTCGATCACAGCAAAGGCTGATTGGTAAGCCTCAAAAATCCTGATCGGAGCACCCTTAGTTCATTTTGAATTCAGTGGCAGTAACATGTCCCCAGACAGTTGGAACAGGGGCAACAAAAGCCTAGGAAAGCAGGTGATACTAATTGAAACTCATTAGATTACCATTAACTAATTAACTGACTTGGCAACATTTCCGTAAGATGACTGGGTATAAAAAGAGCATTTTGTGTTGTGTTATATCTCAGTTAGTTGACTTCTTAGTCACTTCTCCACTGTCCTGTCTAATCAATAAAAAAGAAAATCTGAGCATTTTAGAAAGGCAGAATATTGTTGAGCTTCCCTACAATACAGTGAGCTTCACAACAATACCAAGTAAACTGACAGAGCTCACAAAGAGCCAGATAATATTTGTGTCATTCAGGGGGCACTCACCGAGACAAGCAGTCTTTGCTTTCAGCACTGTTGCCCAATTTGTGGTGCACCACAACACCCACCGCTAGAGGCCCGGCATCGCCGCACAGAAAAGTGACTCTACGGCCATTAAGGATCCTCATGCTCCTTTTAACATAGTCCAGCGCCCTCTGCAGGTGGGAGGCCTCACCTGACACCCTGTGCAGCTGCAGATACAACAGAGCAATACCTACAAAAGAATCAAAGCATGAGGCAGTTCACCACAGACTCATAAAAAGGGCAGCTCATTCAGCAACTTGCACCTGTCCATCCAGTATAAGCTGAGAAGTCATGAGGGTCTGCGGTCTTCAGGCCTTCCTCCATCTGCTGAAGAAGGTCCTTCATCTTACTCTGCACTTTCTTGTGGAATGAAGAACTTACCTAAAAATAATCATAAAATTAAAGAAATTAGTACTCTCTTTAATATATGATGATTAGTAACTTACATTACAGCACTATCAAGTTTTTCATGACTTCCATTTTTGGTGGTGCATACTGTTATGGAGTGAAAGCTTTGAAAATGATGACAGAGGCGGATTTCTTAGTTCTGAACATTTTACTGCTCAAAAAAAATGGCAGGAACACAGGAACAGAACTTCATAGCGTATTCTCTTTTGTAACACTCAAACCAGCAGAAAGTACAAGTACATTTCCTGTATGGTACCCTTCAAAGTAAAACACTTCCGGTTCACCACAATAAAACAATATTCTTAATACATTCACAATGCATTTCATAGGACTCTTTTACCGCTTATTATCAACTTATTCAACTAATAATTAATATTTCACCTAACATAAACAAGTAACAGTAAATAAGTCACAACTCATACTATTATGAGGCAATATACAATATTTTCTAATTGTTCAAAGCCATATGTGATACATACTATATATACAACTTGGATTATTTCTTTCAAATGCTGCACATGTAAGGCTGTGGCTTAACTTTCAAATGTCTGTTTGTGAGGAAATATAAATACACAGTTTGGCTTTGTTTGAATGCTTAGGCCTGCATCATTAGCTTAAGAAGGAAGGTGCTGTACTGTGACTTCATTTCCACTAATTGTGATTAAATGCTGTCTTACAGAGCCTCTTACCTTTGGGTCCACCTCACGCTGATTTCATGGATGAAGAATTTTTGACAGGACAGACCACAACAGGTTTAAATCTGGCACATTGGTTTTAAATACAGGACTTCCACAGGGATGTGTACTGCCCCCATACTCTTCTCTGTCTATACCAGGGCTTCTCAAAATCTGGACTTTACTCTAAAAACAGTTAGTAATGAGATATTTACTTAGAACTTAGTTTTGATGGCCTCAGGTATGAGGAGGGAAAGAAAGGGGGCTGCAACATCACAAACTTACTCAAGTGACTTCTTAATCTTTTTAACTTGTTTGTGTCCTTAACCTAAAGACATCACAGCAGCCTAAAGCCTCACAAAGTACAATACTTAATCTATAAATCATCATCATTGTTAATTAATGTTCCTGTTATGAATCAAACAAACACTTACAACTGACAACACTAAACTCTATTTTATCCAAAGGTTAGTTAGTGTATTGTTAAATGACAAAGGTTTTGTTTAAAATACATTTTTTGTAAATTGTATGGCATCAAAAATGAATTAAAATAGTATTTAAAAAGTATTGATTAGGTACCAGCATCAAAAAACAGGTATTGTTTTAGGACTGGTATCAAATAAAAAAGGGGAACAGTACTCAGACCTACCCGGAAGTATAAAAACAGGGAGGTGAAATTACGAACATTTCGTAAATGTAAAATTATTTTCTTACCTACACAATGACTTGGCAATGGCAGGAATGGCAATGGCAGGAAACTATAGCCTACAAATGGCTCATTATTATGAAATCCTGCTGCTGTCAGACTCTATAATGAACACTCCTGACTTGTAATCCATACACCTGTGCAAAATTGCTCTGTCAGCACCTTCTGGAAACCTGTGCAATATTTATTTATTATTATGTGCTATAATTATTTTATTTGAAGCAGCTATTCGCAATGCACACTCTTTACCTATGGTATTTTGAATATCCATACTCTGTCAGACTATATAATGTACATATTTATTATAGTGTATTTAATTGCTCATATTCTAATTTAGTTTATTTAGCTCTACTTGTAGTTTAGTTTTTTATTTAATTATCTTTGGCCAGACTGGTCTCTGATACACTTCGTGCTCTTGTGTGATACTGTTAACTGTACTTATGCTGTTGCAACAATGCAATTTCCCCACTGAGGGACAAATAAAGGTTTTCTTTTTCATATTCTTATTCTTATAATTCCATTAATTTTATTTAATACATGTATATCATAAAAATACAAATATGCCTACATTTAGCTTGTCTCTCTGATGTGATGTTTTCCTGCTTCAGCTCAGGTATAAATCCTAACAAATACATACATATATGTATATAATAGTTATGGCTGTAGGAGTTGATGTAAACAAAATAAATACAGATTTAGCTGATGTAAATTAAAAAAGGCTCTTCACTATCTCTGGCGCTCGGGCCTAATATCAGTGTTTATATTTTAACTACTCTACACGATACAGTTGAAAGAAATTAAAAGTTGCAAAGTATTGGCACCCCTTGGAAATACTAGGATTTTTGCATGATTTGGTCATAAAATGTGATCTAATCTTCATCTAAGTCACAACTATAGACAAACACAGTCTGCTTAAACTAATGCTGCAAAAAATTTATTTTTTTCATGTTTTTATTGAGCATTTAGGGTAGAAAAAGTATTGGAACCTTTGGATTTAATAACTAGTTGATTCTCCTTTGGCAGCAATAACCTCAACCAAATGTTTTCTGTAGTGAAGATCAGACCTGCCTAGCACTCAGGAGGAATTCTGGACCATTCCTTTTTACAAAACTGTTAAAGTTCAGCAATATTCTTGGGATTGTTTACATAAATGCTCAATAAACACATGAAAAAATGTCATTTTTTTGCAGCATTAGTTTAAGCAGACTGTGTTTGTCTATTGTTGTGACTTAGATGAATATCAAATCATATTTTATGACCAAATCAGGCAGAAATCCTAGTATATCCAAAGGGTGCCAATACTTTTTCTTTCAACTGTATATTGGTTGTTTTCACATTCTAGAATGTGATGATGTCACACTCTCCAGGGCTCCAGAGTAACTTTTTTTGCCAGGAGCACTGTAGCCCCTGACTGAAAATTTGTAGGGGCACAAGTTTAAATTTAGGGGCGCATGCCAAAAATCTGTATCACAAATATTAAATCGCCGTATCTTGCTAGGCTCATAGTTTAATTGAAATATATGTACAGAATGAAAAATGTGGTCCAAGGAACATTAGCAAATTATGGCAATATGGCTAAAAATGTTATCATAATTGTATCAACAGTTAACCTTAGACAGTCTGACACACCGCCCCTAAATAAAACTGAAAGTAAACAAATGTCAGGTCCATAACAGACTGGTTTTCACAAAATAAAGAATTAAATTAGTAAAAAGTTGGCCTAATTAAGAATTGAATTGTTCAAATCTCCCTCAGTTCTCCTCATAGTTATCAGCTCATTTGTGGCTATAAATGCAACCCTAACCCAGATTACTCAAATTATTAAAAGAATAATACTCAGCACTTCTGAGCGTGGAAGATAAAACTCATTCATTCAAAATACTGTAAAGTCAAAAAATCAGGTCGCACGAGTGCAAGTAGTTGGAAAAAAGTAATGGGGGCAAAATGCGAGCATTTGGTCGCAGTCTGGAGCCCTGCTCTCAAATGGGGGGGGGGGGGGGGGGGGCTGTGTCACTATATATTTTAGATAATATTTTCAGAAGAAATGTCCAGAAGAAAAATTCATAAATGTTGGACCTGAGCATTCATGTTAGTGACAAGCTCCATTATCCTGCTATATTTATCCAACCACACCAAAAAATCTGTTTATTAACAATATACATTTTGCCTGCCCCTCATGTGAATTAAATACTAAGCCTTATAGAATGTTGTGATGTCATCTGAAACTAAGCAATAGTCAATAATAATAATAATAATAATAATAATAATAATATACGTGTAAATACTTGTTTTTATATTTTATCGTATGCCTATTATAAAGAGAGCGTGTAGGCAGGAGGGGTCTGTGGTGTCTCCACTGTGTCTCCACTGCTGTAGAACCGAAGAAGGACACCCCAGAACCACTGAGAGACCACTGTAACTCGACTGGGGCCTGACTTATTTCAAAATCTTTCCTCCAGGGTTTTGTGCAATTGGACAGTTCTGAATGTTAATCTGCGGGTGATGGCGATGATACACAGTATGCCGAATAACAATGACAATAATTACAATTAGAATAAATGAAGTATAAAATAATGCAGAGCTTTGCTGAAGCAGCCAGTGGAAAACACGGAGTTCCTGTATCAGGTTAAAGTTAGCTTAGCTCCTGAATCACATTAAAGTTAGCTTAGCTCCTGTATCAGGCTAAAGTTAGCTTAGCTCGATGCATAAAGCACTAAACGTTTTGTGCTTTATGTCCAGTCAAACAGAAATATTACCTTGCTTTCGGCGTTGAAGGGCTCCTGGTAGTCCGCCTCTGCTCCCCCTGAATCCCAGTCCGGGTACGGGTTTGGAAAAGAGCGCTCTTCCATTTCTGCATCTGAAGACAGGAGCTTGAGGCGCTTGGACATGTTCTCTCCCATCACAACGGCGGCTGCGGGGGGACAAAACTCCGCGCACACACTGGAGAGCCAAGTCAAACAAAGATGCCAACAAATAACTGTATTATGAACCAAAATTAATGAACACATGTGATCAAGGGCTAATAGTAGGCTCATTTGACCCACAGAGGTAACAGAAGCAGGTGGAGCTGGACAAGTTTAAAATATAATTCAGAATCTAAACAGCCCACAGCCCGACGTACGCCCTACAGCCCCGGACTACAGCTGGTCCTCAAGCTTTGTTTGGACCGCCTCAGAGAAAGGCACATCACTGACTTACCGAAAGGGGGGAGTTAGTGACCCGTGGCTCTAGGCAGTTCGGTAAGGGCTCGTGTTCTGCAGATGCGGCACACACAGTCCCCGCAGTGCTCAGAGGTCAGAACACCGGTCGTGTGTGTGCCCGATGTTACACGCAGTCAGAGCTCGCATTGGTGTGCCATGGGAACGCTCCTCGCTCGTCCCTTCATCCTTTTCCTCAGCACCAGTCCTGCTGCTCGGCAGATCTCAGTCTCTGCTCCAATCAAAGGCCGTCAAACAGCTCGACTGCACCCCACCCCGGCGTCCTGCGCTCTCAGGACCGTAGACCTGACAGATGACACTGGTGCCGGCGGATGGTGGCGTACATTCACGTGTGCGTGGCTGCACGCGTGCCACTGATTTGCATGTGTACGCTTCAGCGATAGTGATAGATCAGAAGCGAACGATTCAAAGAGCTGGCTCTTTAAAGTGAACGATGAGAGCCGGCCCCCATCAGCGCGTCGTTTTTTTTTTTTTTTTTTTTTTTTTTGTTGTTTGTTTGTTTTTTTTTTGTTTTGTTTTTCTGGAAGGATCTTTTCAAAAACAGGGCAGATAATAACAGAGAGAAAAAAAAAACGAACCTGCCCTGAAAAAAATAAAATCCAAAAGTTAGATAGTTGGTGGTGGTAAGTTCTGAGAGCGACACCTGAAGCTGTTAAATGCTGCTGTTTTGCACAATGCACAATATGTTTCTGTTATTTATTTGTATTAGGTCATATATTTATGATAAGGTTTTTTTTTGTTTTTTGTTTTGTTTTGAGGTCAGCTGTTGCTGTTGTTTTTAGTTGTTAATACGCTCTGTATATTGTCAGGCGTGTGTGTTTAAAACAAAAAAGTAAACATCTGTCCTTTTTTATTTTTATACCTAATTATAGGTGTTTTTCTACTATAGCTACTGTTGTATATGCTATGTGTAGCAAAGTGGTTCTGTAAGCAAGTCAGTCCACTGGGCAGTTTCAAAGCATCACAGCTTTTGATTTAGCCCACCAGCTGCTCTCTCTTTCTGTTCAAGTATGTATGAGAGTAAACTAGACAAGGTTATTACCAAATATACCTAAATATAAACACTCAGTTTTAGCCCTCCTACGCCCCTAAGTTTTTATTCACACCTTTCGCCCTAAGGCACAAGAAGGTACCAATAAAGACTGCCATAAAAAATTATCTAAGAGTTGATAATGTTTTTTCATGGTTACAATATTTTACTTTAGTCCTTACCATACATAGCAAAAATTCATTCTGTTTATCAAATTTAACCGCCTTAAATTCACGTTTTTGTGGTGCATGAACATATCCACCATACACAGAGGCATCTGCTCAGTCTTGGCACAGTTTCTACAGTGCACTCATGCAGATCTCGGTAAAGACTACATTTTGGATGTGTGCACACATACACAAATACACACATTTCTCACCACACACTTTCACACAATTTATGACAACCCTAAAACCCAAATCATTTTAGCTCAGTTATTTTTTTTTTTTTTATATGCCTTGCAGGCACAATAATTTACAAACACTAATCACCATTTATACCTCTGTCTACCATATATGGGGAAATCACGCCACATAGAAAACAATAAAAACTAAAATTCCAATCCCTCACTATAATGACTCTATGAAATACTTGATATAATGTAAAATTATATTGCAATGACAATGTATTATAAATATGTCGTTTGAATGGGAGTCAGTGGCACAAAAAATATCTTAGGGGTAAAGGTGTGACTATTTTTTAGAAAGCATTTTAAAAGGATTTTTCTAAAAAAAAAAAAAAAAAATCCTGAAATCTGAAAATTCATCTAAAAAAACATATAATGAACCCCGAAATTATTCATCCATCCATTCATCTTCTTCTGCTTTACCTGGGGCTGGGTCGCGGGGGCAGCAGTCTAAGCAGAGATGCACAGACTTCCCTCTCCACAGACACTTCCTCCAGCTCTACCGGGGGGACCCCAAGGTGTTCCCAGGCCAGCCGAGAGATGTAGTCCCTCCAGCGTGTCCTAGGTCTTCCCCGACGAGTCCACCTCTGAGTCCCCAGCCTCTACTTCCTCAACGGAAGGCGTGTCGGTGGGATTGAGGAGATCCTCAAAGTATCCCTTCCACCGCCCGACAACATCTCCAGTCGAGGTCAGCAGCTCCCCACCTCCACTGTAAACAGAGTTGGTGAAGAACTGCTTCCCCCTCCTGAGGCGGCAGACGGTTTGCCAGAATTTCTTTGAGGCCGACCGATAGTCCTCCTCCATGGCCTCCACAAACTCCTCCCAGACCCGAGTTTTTGCCTCCACAACCACCCGGGCAACAGCCTGCTTGGCCTGTCGCTACCCGTTGGCTGCCTCAGGAGTCCCACGAGCCAGCCAAGCTCGGTAGGACTCCTTCTTCAGCCTGATGGCATCCCTTACTTCCAGTGTCCACCACCGGGTTCTGGGATTGCCACCACAACAGGCACCAGAGACCTTACGACCACAAGCTCCGAACAGCCGCATTGACAATAGAGGGGGAGAACATGGTCCACTCGGACTCCATGTCTCCAGCCTCCCCCGGGATCTGGTTGAAGCTCTCCCGGCAGTGGGAGTTGAAGACCTCTCTGACAGGAGGCTCAGCCAGACGTTCCCAACAGACCCTCACAATATGTTTGGGTCTGCCAAGTCTGTTCGGCCTCCTCCTCCACCAGCGGATCCAACTGAGTTGACAGCTCAGCCCCTCTCTTCACCTGAGTGTCCAAGACACATGGCCAACGGTCAGATGACACAACAACAAAGTCGATCATCGCCCTCCGGTCTAGGGTGTCCTGGTACCACGTGCACTGATGGACACCCTTGTGCTTGAACATGGTGTTCGTTATGGACAAACACAGAAGTCCAACAACAGAACACCACTCGGGTTCAGATCGGGGAGGCCGTTCCTCCCAATCACGCCCCTCCAGGTATCACTGGCATTGCCCACGTGGGCATTGAAGTCCCCCAGTAGAACGGAATTATTCATACCCCTGGCAAATTCTGACTTAAAGTTACTTTTATTCAACCAGCAAGTTTTTGTTTTTGTTTTGTTTTTTTGACCAGGAATGACACAGGCTTCTCCCAAAAGATAATAAGACAATGTATAAGAAGTATCATTTTGAAAAAAAATATTTCTCAGCTTTTATTTACATTTGAACAAACAGTGGCATGTCCAAAATTATTCATACCCTTCTCAATAATCAATAGAAAAGCATTATAATTATATTAATTAATAATACTTATAAGCCCTATAATTGCTGACTAGCTTTTTGTATGTCTCCTTGGTATTTGTGCCCATTGATCTTTAGCAATGAGCTCCAACTCTTTCAGATTGAGGGTCTTTTTGCCATCACCCTGATCTTTACCTCCCTCCACAGATTCTCAATTGGATTAATGTCAGGGCTCTGGCTGGGCCACTGCAAAACATTAATGTTTTTGTCTGCTAGCCATTTCTTCACCACTTTTGCTGTGTGTTTTGGGTCGTTGTCGTGCTGAAATGTGCAGAGGCACCAGTGGACATAGTTTCCACCAGTGGACATAGTTTCTCTGCAGACTGCCTGATGTTGTTATTGAGAATTTTGATGTATTGCTCGTTTTTCATGGTGCTGTTTACTGTGATTAGGTTCCCTGGTCCACCAGCTGAAAAACACCCCTAAAACATCAGGAGCCCACAGCCAGGTTTGACAGTGGGGATGGTGTTCTTAGGGTTGAAGGCTTCTCCTTTTTTATGCCAAATGAAGGATACATCATTGTGGCCAAACAATTAAATTTTTGTTTCATCTGACCATAAAACAGAAGACCAGAAGTCTTCTCCTTTGTCCAGATGAGCATTTGCAAAGGCCAAGTGGGCTTTTTTGTGCCTTATCTGGAAAAGTGTTGTCCTCCTTGGTCTGCGTTTGTGGAACCCAGCTGTGTGCAGTGTGTGTTGGATTGCCTGCCTTGAGATGTTGCCACTAGCAGAGCCCAGATTCATCAGGATGGCCTTGGTGGTGATCCCTGGATTCTTTTTAACCTCTCTCACTATTCTCCTGGCCAGCAGAGGTGTCACTTTTGGCTTCCGACCATGTCCTCTTAGATTTGTCACAGTGCAGAATGTCTTGTATTTTTAAAAATATTTTGCACTGTACCCACTGGATCTTCAATTTCTTGCATGGGGAACTTTGTGGCATAACACTGGTAGGTGGCGGTAATGCACCTTAAGTGACAGCTATGAGAAGAAAGATCTCTCTGCAAAAGCACTAAGGATATGTATTGGAGCATTTAAAACTACCTCAGTTCCAGCACTTCTGGTGGAAGCAGGTGAAACACCTTTAAATTTATGGCAAATGAAGTTGGCTCTTAATTATATTGTGAAATTAAAAGCATCTGGAGCAGCTCCTATGTCTGCGTCAGTGCTGGGAGATTGTTGGGTGTTTATGGAGGGCACAAACAGACTTAATAGAAGTAGTTTTTGCACTCGGGTAAAGGTCATTTAGAGGAGTTCAGTATCTGGGATAATGAGGTTGTTCCTCCTGTGCTATGGCCGCCAATTCCACCTTGGCTGTGGCATGAGCCTGACATTGACCTGACAGACAGTTAGTTAAGGATGGTTATAAAGGGAGTTTAGCTGCTTATGTGAATGTCCATCTTAGGAATGTGTGGAGGGGTGTCACCCCCATTTTCACAGACACGTCGAGAGACCCGAAGAGCAGTAAAGTGGGTTTTGGTATTTATGTTCCCCATCTTGAGCAGTCAGTGTCGACAACTTCTTGATGGCATTTCTGTCTTTTCTGCGGAGCTGGTGGCAATCCTGTGGGCGCTGTGGTGGGTAGAACAAGCAGGAATTAAAAGTGTTATTTGCACAGATTCACTGTCTTCATTAATGGCTTTGGAAGGAGGAGAGGGAGGCAGGGTTAGAGCAGACACTGTTAATGAAATTTTAAGGATGGTTCTTGGCAGGATGAAATAAAATTGACAAGGGTTAGGTTGGGTCATTGTGGGTTGGCCAGTGGACTTTTCCTTGTTGGAAAACATAGTAATGGCTGTTGTGAGTTTTGCGGTATCTCAGAGTCAGTAGCTCATGTCTTGTTACAGTGCCCGTTATATACAAATGAAAGGAGAGAGCTTCCGGTGGGACCTTGAACATGGCGGCAGCATAAAAATACACCCCAAGTGGCTAAATGTCAAGTTTGGAAGGTCAGTTTTTGCAGATATTGTAAGGGGATTTGAGTATGAAAAGAGGAAAACCAAAGAGGACGACCTGTGACGCTGGGTTAAATGCGAAGGATGACGACGAGCAAGCTAAGCTAACGTCGGTGCTAACCAAGTCAGTAGCCGAGTCAACTGAGCTAGCCTCGGGGCGCAACGAAACTGGGCAAGTATTTGAGAACATGGCGGATTTATAGACCTGCGTGAAATAAGAGAGTTCCATCGGGAAAACGCGGATAATCTTAAAGACTTAAGAGACAAAATTATGAAAACAAACGGCAGGATTGATGAGGCGTAGAGGCGCCTTGTGGAAGCAGAAGAGCGCGTTCAAAGTGTTGAGGAAGCGGCGTGCGAACTCATAAAACTCCAGAAGAGACTGGAGGAGAGACTTATTGATCAAGAAGGGCGCTCTAGAAGAGAAAATATACGGTTTCACGGGGTCAAAGAAGGGGCAGAAGAGAACACAGAATCAGTGGCTGCATTTGTGAGTACCTTGCTGAGGGAAAAACTCGAACTACCCCCAACATTTGTGCTTAATATTGAGAGGGCTCACAGAGCACTGACAACACGCCCTCCGAATGACTCGCCCCCAAGGTCAGTTGTCGTAAAACTGTGGAGCTACAGATGTAAGGAAGAAATTATCAAGAGGGCATGGGAGAAGAAAGGTTTTGTGTATGAAGGGCAGCGAGTTATTGTGGATCATGATTATTAGTGCTGGGACGATACACTCTTGTCACGATACAATACTATTGCAATACTTTGGTGCCGATTCAATTTGTATTGCGATTTTGATACATTGCGATACATCAAGTATTGCGATTTGATTATACTTATTATTGAAATATTTTATCCTGCTTAAATTAAAAATTTTATTGAATTATAGAGTTAAACAAGAAAACACAACTCATGTTTCCAAATGTAATAAACCAAAATGTCTCACATTTATTAAAGTATTAATAAAAGTGCAAAGACATACAAATTTTAACATAATATAAAATGCTTTGAAATGAGGTAATAAGGTCCAGTGTCAAAACAAAAGACACCTGAAATAATTCCAGCAAAGAATTAATGGAAGTTTCAAATTATAGCTTCATTTCAATAAAATAAGCATTTTTACTCAAGCCTTAACGTTCGGGTAACACTAAAAGTGATTACCTGAACTACTTTTTGAAGTAAAATAGCAACCGCTACTTCTAAATTCTATGAAAATCAAGCTAGTGCTTGGGAACATCAAGGTTTTTGTGCAAAAACAAGAGCTGATCAACATGCTCTGACTTTAGGCTGCTCCTCTGAGCTGTCACAATGTCACCATTTTGCTAGCTTTGCCAGGAAAGGATACTCATGGTAACGTTCTTTCCACCACAGTAATGGGTTCTCTGACCGTGGCAAAGAAGGTGCTGCCCTGTAATTTTTCACTTCCTCCTCAGCACAGTCAAAGGCAGACCTATCTTGGGTTACTGGGCCTGATGTCTGTCTGGCATCTCCAAATGTGTTGCCAAGTAATGCAGCCAGTGCACAGGACTCTCTTCTTTTAAAAGGTGCAGAGGCTTCAGGATGATCGCTATTTGTATTCTCCATCTCCTCTTCAGCTGCACCAGCCAGATCATCCAGATCCAGTCTCTCTGCTTCACCCTGTACTAGATGAAGCACAATAGAATAAAGAAATTGTATCATAATTAATACATAATCGCCTTATGTCTACTAGTCTGTGAAGACTCTCACTCGTCCAGGGTATCCAAGAGGCTTTTGAAGCCTCTTGGATAAGAGGTGAAACGTCTTCAACTTCAAAAATCCAATCCAGATGACTGCTTTTTTTTAACTTTTGCGATTATGTCTACTAGGTTAAGATGGCTAAATAAGTAAAAGATCATTAACATAGATTACAATGCTGTAATTCATCAGTTATATGGAAAGCTTAGATTTACCTGATTATTGTGGTCCACCGAGGCAGCAGCTTCTGCAGCTAATCTTGTTAGTGTTTCTTGCTTTTCCTCCTCAGACAGGAAAGGTAGTCCTTTAAATCTTGGATCAAGCGCTGATGCAAGGTTGAGTGTGGTCTTCTCTATCTCAGATGTGTATCTTTTTAATAGGTCTTGGTGAACAGCTTCCTTTATTTCTCTGACAAAAGTAGAATCTCCAAGATTTTCCTGGGTTGCTTGCAGGAGCTGTGCATGTAAAGGGGCTATTATAGAAAGTGTTGGATGAGCCTCATCTGACATAACGCACGTAGCCACCTTGATTGGCTTCAGTTCATGAACAAACTCCTCCGCATTTAAAATGTCTGACAATGTACTAATATCCTTCTCCCTTTTTCTGACGTCCGGAGAAAGGAGTGAAGCTGTGACGGCTGCCTGTTGCTCCAAAAAACATTCCACCATGTCAAACGCGCTGCATCTTGTCGTTACATCGGTAACTAGTCGGTGTGCAGGGAGCTCCAGTAGCTTTTGTTTTTGCTCAAACACATGGAGTGCTGTTGGCCTTCTATGGAAAAAAACTACTTACATGCCAAACATGCCCGAGAAGCCTTGATACAACTGGCAGCTTAAGTGCTCGTTGTGATGCCAAGTTAAGAGTGTGCGCATAACATTTGATATGGAGGAAGTTACCCAACTGTGTCGCCACATCCATGTTAGCCGCATTACCCGTGACCAATGCGGCATCTTTCCCAGAAATACCCCATTCGGTTAGAACCCTGCGAAGTAGCTCTGCAATGTTTGACCCTGTATGGCCCTCGTACATGATTCTTGTCTGGAGAATGTGAGAGGACAGTGACCAGTCTTCTTCTATGTAATGTGCTGTCAGAGTTATGTATGACTCTGTGCCCCTGAGGTCCAGGCGTCGCAAGTAAGGGTGATTCGGTCAGCCCTGCTTAGTTTTTCCTTGACTTCTGTTTTTATCTCATTGTAGATTTGAGGAATGATTGTGTCTGAGAAAAACTTTCGAGATGGTATTACGTACTATCGTACATACACTAAGGACAAATGCACATAGACAGCTATGGTAGGTTTAACGACCGAAGCAACTTAATCCATGTATAACCCAGCAAGCACAAATATAGGTATCGATAAGTGAGACTTTTTCCTCCTAAAATTTTGGAGTTTGAGTCGGGACTGTTTTCTCAAATTATTTTTGGAAAAATGGACAGGGCCCCCTGATCTCCGGGACCAGGGGCCATCCCTTAGAGGTAGAGATGGGCTCAGAGAAGGTCAAGTTTCAGACCTCATGGTTGGAAGTCTCTTTGATTAAGGTTTTATGTGTTTTTTTTCCCTTTAGTTGTTGTTCGTTGAGTTCCAGTGTTGTAGCATATGGGGTGGGGGAATCGGGAGGTGGGAGTAGTAGTTTGCAAAATACAGTATGGCTACATCTAACATCCAAATAAAGGTAGTCTCGTATAATGTTAATGGGGTCCTCAACCCGATTAAAAGGAGCAAGATCCTAAATAAGATGAAGAAAGAGGGGGTAGGGGTTCTCTTTCTAAGGAGACCCATTTAACTGACAAAGAGCATGGAAAATTTAAAAGAAATGGTTATAACCAGGAGTATTCAGCTTCCTTTAAATCAGGGAACGGAAGATCAATATCAATATCAATATCAAATAGAATCTGCTTTGACAGCCTTAAAATTATAAAAGATAAAGAAGGGCAATATATTCTTGTGACAGGGAGATTGGAGGGAGAATTAGTCACGCTGTTCAATACTTATGCACCTCCAGGGTCAGATTGGGAATTTTTTAAACAGATTTTTGAGGCGATGACAACAGAAGTGGAAGGTATACTGATTTGGGGAGGAGACCTCAATCAAAGGTTAAATCCACAGCTGGATTCTTCAGGAAAAGTTCTGCGAAAAACCAATATTAGTAAAAGAATTGGTAAAATGATGTCGGAACTGGGAATTTTGGATATCTGGAGAGAACTTTTTCAACAAATTTTTCTGCACCACATTCTCTCTGAGGATTGATTATTTCTTTATTTATAACAGGGACCGGTATAGGGTTGAAAACTGTGAAGTCGGGGTAATGGATTTGCCAGATCATTGTTCTTTATATTTGAACATATGTATGGAGAATGAAAAAAAAACAACACTATGGAGACTTAACTCAGATTTACTCAAGGGCCATATGAAAGAAGAAATTGAGAATGAGCTTCAAGAATATGTGGAACTGAATGACAATGGGTTTCACCATCTGTACTGTGGGATGCATGTAAAGCCGTAATGAGAGGGAAATTAATAGCCAAATCAACACATTTAAAAAAGATGAAACAGGCTAAATTGAAAAATTTACAAGTAGAACTGAAAAAGATGGAAAAGGAACATAAGAATACATTAGGTGTTAAGATATGTAATGATATTAAAAAGAAAAGAGCAGAGATAAATGATATTCTATCACAAGAAATTCAAAATAAATTGATTTTTACTAAACAAAGATACTGGGGTGCACGGTGCACAGAGCGGTTAGTGTTCTCGCCTCCCAGCAAGGAGATCGTGGATTCGAGCCCCGGGTCGACCAACATGAACTCTCTGGGTGGAGACTGCATGTCCTCCCCGTGTTACCGTCGGTTCTCTCCGGGCACTCTGGCTTCCTCCCACCGTCCAAAGACATGCATGTGTTAGGTGAATTGGTGACTCTAAATTGACCCTAGTGAATGAATGTGAGAGTGAATGGTTGTCTGTCTGTGTTTGTCTCTGTGTCAGCCCTGCGATAAGCTGGCCCCTGTCCAGGGTGTGCCCCGCCTACGGCCCAAGGTTACTGGGATGGGCTCCAGTCACCCGCGACCCCTAACGGGAATAAGTGGTAGAAAATGAATGAATGAATAAACAAAGATACTATGAGGCCGAGAGTAAATCGTCAAAAATGTCCACAATCCACAAACAAAGCTAATGGTATATAAAACAGACGAAATCCCTAAATGTTTTGAAATTTATTACAAACAGTTGTTTGTAATAAATAAAAAATGACAATGTATCTCAAATAGATCAATTATTGGATAAGCTAAATTTACCACAAATAACAGAGGCACAGAATGCTACACTGGTAACCGAAATAACCGTAGAAGAGATCAATTCAGTGATCTCAACAATAGAAGCCCTGGCACAGATGGATATATCTCGGAATGGTATAAAATCTTTAGAATTACATTAATACCACTATTGCAACTGCGACATTAGACAGTATAGATCTGACTTTGTGTAGGACTGGCACTAGCTATCCAGACTGTATGTACAGATATACTGTATGAATATAACTTTGACAGTAATAGGGACCTGATACTCCCAAAACAATGTGTTGGATAACAAATGGAAGGACTTACACCCTGGTTCTAGGCTACAGTGTTCTTTTTTTCTTGTTTTGTTATTTACATGGTACTTGTGAATACATGCATAATGGATGCTGCATAATCATTCATACAATGGTCTTGACTTTTATTTGTCTAGTTGTGAACTATTATCTGTACCCTGTTGTCACAATGCCTTGAAGTTTTTGAAAAATACAATAAAAAAAATTACAAAAAAAAAAAAAATGAAAGGAGAGTTCTTTTCAGTGCTCTCACTGACCTAAGATTCAAAACATTTTCCCTGAAAACAATATTTGGATATGGAGCTTCCCCGAAAAAGAGGGCTAGGGACGTGATGTGGTTTTTGAGAAATACTGGATTGTATGCTAAAATATAGGCTTGATCTCCTTTTCTGTTACTAAGGTTTCTTATAGGTGTCACATAACCTAACCAGTGGGTGGCAGCAATGCACTGACTGTGCCTAGTCTGCCGAAAATCAAGAGGAAGAAGAAAGATCTCTCTTTTACGCATGCGCTCTCTCGTAGATGTCCGAACAGCAATGGCGGCGTCCATCGCGGTGCGCAGGCTGAATGTGAGAGGAAGAAGATGTCTACACACGGCCGAGGGGTTTTCTACAAGAAGTGGAGCAAGCGTGACACGGGCCGAGGACACGCAGAGGGAGCGCACAGGTGTGTAGACTGTACAGGTACTGGAGCTCCCGGAGGTACTGTGTTGTTGTCAGGGTCCAGTCCTTTCTAGCGCTGCTGTAAATGTATGTGGGATAGTTCTGATAGGTCGGACAGTGGGAGACCTGAAAATGTCCCAATGAAGTTAAATCGCATTATCTGTTTATGGCCTCAGATTACTAACTAGGTTGTGACGTTGTTGCAAGTATAGGGTGGTCAGATGTCCCTATTTATTGAAGACAGTCCCAGTTTTATACTCCTTGTCCCATTTCCCAACAAATATCTGTAAAAACACTACTATATCTCAGTTTTAAAGAAAACCATGATGAAGTTGTCCCATTTTTAGCCAATAGAAAAGAATAGGAAACTTTAACTAAATTATCTAGATATTTGTCTTTAAATTAATTTACCGTAAGAATGTGTAGAGATATTCAATATAACCATTCATTCATTTTCTACCGCTTATTCCTGTTAGGGGTCGCGGGTGACTGAAGCCTATCCCAGTAACTTTGGGCCGTAGGCGGGGTACACCCTGGACAGGGGCCATGTCATTGTTTTATTAAGAAATGTCCATCAAATACAAAATTGAGCCCCAGCCTCATGTACTTTGAGCTGCATGACAGAAAATAGTATGGATTTCAAAAGCTTTTTGTAACTTGGTGACTAATGTCAGGGGGTCTGTGGAAAAAATAAATAAATAAGAGTTTCCCCATACCAGTAGTCCTAAGCCTAATGATGATGCTGAAGCTCTTTGTTAGCTTAGCTAATAGCCTGTAAGTCTGGTGTAGCACAAAACAGATGTTTCCATAACAATATCAAACTTCACATCATATAACTCTTCAACAAAGGCACTACTGAGTTCCATTAATGACAAGTCAGTGTCGTCAGAACTCAGGTCAGAGCCATAGACAGAGACAGTTCTGGTTTGTGTTGCTACGACTGGCGTAATAGAGGACATGTTCCTGTGATTTTTTATTTTTTTTTTAACCTTTATTTAACCAGGAAGTCCTATTGAGATTCAGAATCTCTTTTTCAAGAGAGACCTGGCCAAGGCAGCAGCCAATCCACAGAAACAGATACATACATACATACATACATATTAACAGTACTTTACATTTTCATAATAAAATAAGTACAGTATGTTAAAACATCTCAAGAAAAGCAAGCACATGTGTTTATTACCAAATTTTTTATGGAAGCTTTAAATTCATTTATGGAGATGAGAGTTTCTAGTTTAAGGTCTTTCTGTAGGTTATTCCATCCCCAGGGTGCTGAATAGGAGAATGCAGTTTTTCCTAACTCGGTTGAAACTCGGGGTACATTAAAAAGTAACCACTTCGAGGAACGGAGCTGATAAGTCCCAGAGCTCACAGAGAGGAGGTTACAGAGGTACAGTGGGAGTTTGCCAAGTATTGCTTTATAGATAAAGATAAACCAGTGCTGTTGTCTACGAACTGTAAGTGATGTCCAACCAACTAAATCATAGAGAATGCAATGGTGAGTGAGGGACTTAGCATTTGTAATAAATCGTAATGATGCATGGTACACTGAATCAACCTGACGTAAGATGGAGGATGCAGCATGCATGTATAATATGTCACCATAATCAATCACAGACAGAAAAGTGGCTTCCACAAGTTTTTTCTTAGCGCTAAATGGGAAACAGGATTTGTTTCTGAAATAAAAGCCAAGCTTTACTTTAAGCTTTTTGACTAGATTAGTAATATGTACATTAAAGGCGAGCTTATCATCTATCCATATGCCCAAGTACTTGTAAGAACACACTCGCTCAATGGATTTCCCATCTAAGGATACGATTCTGCAATTTTCAAGTAGCTGTGATCGAGTTTTTGAGAAGACCATAAACTTTGTTTTCTGTGTATTTAGAACCAATTTTAAACTCAACAATGTATTTTGCAATGCCTGAAATGCAGCCTGGAGTTCCTGTATGGCTCCTGGAATGGGGGGAGCATAGGTGTAAACCACTGTATCATCAGCATATAAATGTAATTTTGCTTGAATGTCCTTACCCAAATCATTTATAAAAATTGAAAACAGAATGGGCCCCAAGATTGATCGTTGAGGGACACCTTTGGTTATCTCAAGAAACTCAGATTTATATCCTTCTACATAAACACATTGAGTACGAGCCACAAGATAATTTTGGAACCATGCAACAGCCTTTGAACTTAAACCAACTGAACGTAATTTGGTCAGTAACAGTTCATGATCAACTGAATCAAACGCCTTGGAAAGATCAACAAATAATGCAGCACATTGTTGTTTTCTGTCCAAGGCCCTGATAATATCATTTGTCACACATGTAGCAGCAGTGATGGTGCTATGACCACTTCTAAAACCTGACTGAAAATTATTTAAGATGTTTTTATTCGCTAAAAATTGTTTCAACTGTAAATTTACAAATGATTCCAGGATCTTAGGCAAAACTGAGAGTTTAGATATCGGACGATAATTATTCAAATCTGAGGGGTCTCCATCTTTATGTAAGGGAGGACATATGCTGCTTTCCAACTTTTAGGAATAGAGTTAGAAAGAAGACTCAGATTAAAAATATGGGTAATAGGATCAGCAATAATATCAGCTGACACTTTTAATAAAAGAGGATCCAGATTATCTGGGCCTGCAGACTTTTTGTAATCAATGTCTTTCAGAGCTTTATGAACTTCTGACACTGAAATAGGTTTTAAATGAAAAAGTTCTGAGTTTGCATTTTCATTTTCAGTTGCTGAAATGGCAGGACTAGGTACAGAAATATTTACAGATTGGTCAAATATAAATCCAGCCTGAATAAAGTGATTATTAAACTGACTAACCATAGTCTCTTTGTCTTTTATTTCATTTGAACTCACAAGGATATGTTCTGGGAGATTTGAGGTCACTTGAGCACCAGACAAAGATTTAACTGATTTCCAAAACTTTACAGGGTTGTTTAAGTTATCTTTAAGTGACTTCAAATAAAACTCAGATTTGGATTTTCTAATCATTAAAGTACACTTGTTTCTTGCAGTTCTAAATGCAGTCCAGTCAGCAGAAGAATTGGAGAATCTAGCTTGTGCCCATAATTTATTTCTCAAATGAATTAGTTCTGAAACACTATCTGAGAACGAGGGATTGTCCTTACCACTAATCCTACACTTTTTGATTGGTACGTGTTTATTTACAATGGAAGTAAAAATTGAATAAAAAAATCCCATGCCATGATTACTGGGCCTGTCAGCATGAAACAAACACCACCACAAAGTTTGACGTCTCCCCTCTGCATAAACAGAGACATGCTGCCCTGATTATGGTCCTTGATAAGCCATGGGGCAGGGTGCTGTTACAGAAGAGTTTTCTCTGCCATTCTGCACATATTATGTACTCGCCAAAGAAATGAATTAATGTTCGCACAATGACAATATTTTGCACTGGCACATGTGCTACCAAATGTATGTTGGGGCAGCACAGACTTTATTTTGAGTACATGTGCCTAAAATAGTCACAATTTGGAGCCTTGCTCTAAATGGAGCATTCAATGGTTATTTTTACACAGTATCTTCTGGTTGCTCTGATTTGCTCACAGGTAAGGTTTAGGCAGACTTTAAGGTAGACTTTTGTCAGGAGGACCTACAGTTTAACTGTAGTTTAAGAGTGTTAAAAATGTTTGTACAGTTTTGTTATAAAATGAATAATGTGTGTGTATTTCAAAAGCAAAAATATGTCTATTTGCTGTTTTTAGAGCAAAAGAACCAACCAAAGGCTTTCTGCGTTCTCCAGGCAGAAAGACGAGCAGAAGCAGAGAGATCGGTCCTCATCAGCTGCCACCCCAAAACTCATGAGGATAAGTTCCTGAAGTATTTATCAAGACATGGAGACATCAACAAGTGCTTTTTCTATGAAAGCTTTGTAAGTAATGGATTAACTGTCAGTGTGGAACTTAGTCTACAGCCCAAAATATACTTTTTTTTTTTTTTTAATGAACACATCACATCAACACAGTGTGTGGTTGGTGCCGGAAGTGTAGTATGAGGCTTGTTCGAGATGAATTGCGCCTCGCCTGGAATGTCGGCGACAATAGTAAAAGCTGCTACTCTTCAGTCATCATAAAGCACTCATTTAACTCAAATATAAACAAATGTGAGTTCAGTGCAGTTCAATCTGTGTGTCTTTTTGTTAAGGGAACCTATGCTGTGGTGGAGTTTACAGAGCAGGATGGGGTGCAGTCTTTACTTCAAAGTGTGGCTATCCCCAGCAGCAGTCATGAATCCGTGGTGCCTTTAAGGTCCCGACTGTTGTCATTACGAAATGTCAGCACAGTAGACTCAAACAAGCAGAGTGCCCCCCAGAGCCAACAACAGCAAACTGTGCCTATCAACGAGCTCATCCAGCAGCTGTCCTCTTCTACCAGTGTAAGGAAAAAGAAAGTGTCCAAAGATGAGACTAGAACATGTCCAGTGTCCATATGACTGTGTGTGTGCTGTTGCAGATAGAGCAGCAGATTGTGTCCCTGACAGAGGCCTACCAGCTGACCGAGGAGAACAGCCGCCTGCGTTTCCTCGTCTGCTCGCTGCTCAAAGACATCGCTGTAGCCTATTTCCCAGAATGCACCATCAAACCCTTTGGTTCCTCTGTGAATGGCTTTGGAAAGCTTGGCTGTGACCTGGACATGTTTTTGGACCTGGATGACATCATTGAAGGAAACACAAACAAGGTATTCTTTCTAAAGAAATCCCTTTGTGTCAGCACATTAGTTTGTCTCAAGGCCAAGAGAATATTTCTAACACTAATACTTGGGTCTATAGTATGACACATTTTTTGTTTGCATGTTCACACACTTATTTTCTAGAGCACTTTTTTATGTGCAGTCATCTGGTGCAGTTTACAGTACATGTTTTATGAAACTCCTCTCTGTGCTCCTGACAGAATGAGCTGAGTGCAGTTTGCTTTGTGTGCACAGCCTAGGTCTGGCATGTATGTGGAATATCAGATGAAGAGGAGCAGTTCGGAGAGGGCAGTTACTCAGAGCATTCTGTCAGTCATTGCTGAGTGCTTGGAGCAGTTTGGGCCCGGTTGCGTGGGGGTGCAGAAGATCCTCAATGCCCGCTGTCCTCTGGTGCGCTTTGCCCACCAGCCCTCGGGCTTTCAGTGCGACCTCACGGCCAACAACAGGTATTCCACAGCTTTCCTCTGTCATGCGGCTCTGAGGCCGCAGCAGCCTCTGCCACTGTCCAACAGGAAACAAATAATTAGTTGATTATTTTAATTTGTCTTAAATTGATATGAATCAAATTATTTGTAACACTATTTTAAATAGTTTTTAAATGAATACATATACAATTCAAGAAAGGCACAGCCACCAGACATCACAGTAACCCTGTGTCTATAATAATCTGAGCTGGATAGTCAAAGATGTCACGGCTGCTGCTGTTTTCAGTGGTTCAGGCTCGTTGGCCTAAACCTCAAAAAAGTTCCTGGCTTCTGGGTTATTTCTTTGTTGTGCAGCCCATAAAGCACAGTACCACATGATCAGGTCTGGGCCAATGGCTGTGAAGATGAGATAGAGTAGTGACTTCACAAACAAAAAAGTTATTTTTAGTTGATTTGGGGAACTTTAACAGAGAAAAGGTCCATGATATGAAAATGCATAATAAACTAGGGCTGTTGCGGTGAGACAATTTACCCTGCTGTAATTATATGTGACGCAACACCACAGTGTGCGGTATAAAGCGGTATAGCATAAGCTAATAATAACACCTGAAAAAATTACATCCAAACAAATTTTGATTATAAAAATAAATTGAAATAGGCCTCTGCTCTAAAAAAAAAAACCCCGAGTCAGGCACAGGTGACGTGGTAGCTTTAGAAAAACCCGCATTTTCACCTTATATGGTTTGAGAGATGAGCTAAGGAGACTAGCAGTGCTTCCCGCGGCACTGATTTTTGAGTGATTGTGTCACACCATGGATGTATTATAGAACTGGATAATGAATGACGTCACGACCGCTGTTGTTTTAGAGCAGGTGCATTGCGGCCCTGGAGCAAGCGCGGTGTAGCTCCGCGTACCAAGTGACCGGCTCTGACCAATGGGCGCGATGGCGGGCTAGAGCGGTGACATCACAAACCATAAAAAGTTATTTTTTAGCCAAATTAAAGATCTCGAAGAGGGAAAAAGTCCATGGTGTGAAAATAGATAACAAACACTACAAAATCAGCCATTTTCTCAGCTGTAGGTGCCCTGTCAGCCGAGCACCAGGCGTCTCTTTTTACATTGCGCTCTATTTGAAAAATGCTTTCTGGGCCGCATTTGATTTTTTGCTGCAGTTCTGCGGAGCGGCCGCTAGGATATTTGGCATCAGGGGAGAGGGGGCGGTACCCTATCCAGGTCTTATTATACATCCATGTGTCACACATGTACTTGCACGCGAGTTGAGAGGGCAGAGAAAAACCTTGCGTAGTTATTGTGTCACCAGGTGAGTGGATCGTCATTTGAGTCTACGGGCTCCTCCTCTGAGTACTCAACGTGTAAGCCCCACTTCTGCTTGGGAAGCGGTTTGCTTCAATGAGGCAGCGCAGCTCATGCAGAAACCTTTTCCTTTCTCACCATTAACCCGTAGTTCTCCACTCCCAGTGTATATACATGCGTAAACATTAAATGCCTCATAGTTTACTATGTAAAATTAAACTGTGCATCCCATTAGTGTCTCACTAAAATGATAAACGGCAGATACCGCGGTCGCTTGTGTCCCCGTGCAGTTGGATTGATAATAGTATGACAATAATGCCTATAATGCCTATAATAAACACTTCAAAATCTGTCCATTTAGGGAGTTGCATCTCCTGTCAGCTGTTGTGCTGAAAAATCATTTGAGCTTGTTTTATTATATATTCATTGTTCTCAAAAACACGTGATTATGGCTGACTAGAAGACGGGCCACCACTATGCTCCTGTTCCCATGTGTACTTTTTGAGAGATAATATGCGCTACTGTATGGAAGACTGAAGGCCATGCACAATATTTTTGGCCCACTATTTTTAGAGTACAAAATTATTTTCTCTCCTGTTAATGAGGCAAGCCGGGAAAAAAAAACTGGCGATCCAGCCCCATCCACAAATTCCCAGAATTCAAACCCCACATGATCATGGTTTAAATGTAATGTTGGTTACTTATTGGAATCCTTTTTCACCCCTGCTTCTCAATCAGATTTGCAAATATAGGAATTTAATAGAACAGCTGACATGTTGGCAATATAGAGCTTATTGTCAGTACCTTAGTGTATAGTGAATGGATCATTCATATTTTATTCATATTTCATGTTCAATTAAAATTTTCTTTATACAGCACTTTTCACACAAGTGAATGCAACATAAAATGCTTTACAACATAAAATCATCAAGCACATCCACTATCAAAAACAGCGGCTGTTTTAAATGCAGCATTTTTGTTTTTGCTCCCATTTTTCAAGGCTTTTTCTATGTATCCAAAAGGCCTATTTCTATCAAATATTCACAAATCTGTCAAAATCTGTTAGTGAGCACTCCTTTGCCAAGATTATCCATCCACCTCACAAGTGTGGTATATCAAGATGCTGATCACACAGCATGAATATTGCACAGGTGTGCCCTAAGTTGGCCAGACTAAAAGGCCACTCTAAAATGTGCAGTTTTATCACACAGCATGCCAAATATGTCACAAGTTTTGAGTGAGCGTGCAGTTGGCATGCTGACTGCAGGAATCTCCACCAGAGCTCTTGCCCGTGAATTGAATGTTATTTTTCTACCATAAGTCTCTAAAGGCGTTTCAGAGAATTTGGGAGTACAACCGGCCTCAAAACCGCAGACCATTTCTAACCACACCAGCCCAGGACCTCAACATCTAGCATCTTCACCTCCAAGATCATCTGAGACCAGACACCCGGACAGCTGCTGCAACCATCGGATAGCTGCACAAACTGTCAGAAATCGTCTCTGGGAAGCTTATCTGCATGCTTGATCTCCTCATCTGGGTCTCGACTTGACTGCAGTTTGTCGTAATAACCGACTGGAGTGGGCAAATGCTTACATTCAATGGCGTCTGGCACTTTGAAGAGCTGTTCTCTTCATGGATAAATCATGGTTTTCACTGTACAGGTCAGTTGGGAGACAGCATGTATGGCGTAGTGTGGGTGGGTGGTTTGCCGATGTCAATGTTGTGGATCGAGTGGCCCATGGTGGCGGTGGAGTTTTCGGTATGGGCAGGCATATGTTATGGACAAAGAACACAGGTGCATTTTATTGATGGCATTTTGAATGCACAGCGATACCGTGACGAGATCCTGAAGCCCATTGTTGTGTCATTCATCCACCTCATGTTGCAGCATGATAATGCACAGCCCCATGTTGCAAGGATCTTTACACAATTCCGGAAAGCTGAAAACATCCCCGTTCTTGCATGGCCAGCATACTCACCTGACATGTCACCCATTGAGCATGTTTAGGATGCTCTAGATCGGCGAATACAACAGCGTATTCTAGTTCCTGCAACTTCGCACAGCACTGCACATTTTAGAGTGGCCTTTTATTGTGGCAAGACTAAGGCACACCTGTGCAATATTCCTGCTGTCTGTTTAGCATCTTGATATACCACATCTGTGAGGTGGATGGATTATCTCGGCAAAGGAGAACTGCTCACTAACACAGATTTCAACAGATTTGTTAACAATATTTGAGAGAAATAGGTCTTTTGTGTACATAGAAAAAGTCTTAGGTGTTTGAGTTCAGCTCATGAAAAATGGGAGCAAAAACTAAAGTGGTGTTTAAAATTTGTTCAGTGTATCACTCAGTAGAGCGGAATCAAAATGGAATAAAACAAAAATAGGCAGCAAAAATAGAAATATACTATATATAAAAACATTAATAAAATCACAGCTGTATATAAAAACACTACATAAAAGCCATACTCAATAAATAGCTTTTTGAGTTTGTGTTTAAAAATGTCAATGCTGTGCTCTCTTCAGATCCTATTCCAGGCTGTTCCAGTGTCTGGGTGCATAGTTACTAAAAGTTGAACCACCAAAGGTTTTAGTCCTTCTGTAGGAACAGCCAGCAGCAGGTTCTAGAGGATCTGAGGGGTCTTTGTGGTTCATAAATTAAAAGCATGTCTCTCAGGTACTTGGGAGTAGGTATATGCAGTGCCTTCAACACTAAAGAAAGAATTTTAAAATCAATCCTGTAGAGGATATGAATGCAGCAAAAGTCATAGTTTGAACACACATGTTACATTGCAGCTATAATAAGAGGAGTCAGGGTGTTATTTTGTTAACTTTGAATAATTCTGTTAAGTCTGTATAATCTATATATAGTATAGTCTAATAAGTCTGTTAATATACAATCTGGGTTCGTGTATCATTCATTCAATTGATTTTCAATTAAGAATCCAAAATTAAAACATGGCTTCTTTTAAAATGTTAAATATTTTGATATGAAACCAAAATACAATCAATGGTTTAATTTTTCCATTTTTCAATTTGATGCTTAGTTTGAAAAATGAACATTTGAAGACCTGCTCCGGGACGGAATTCAGTATTTAATTTTTCTTTAATCATTTTATGTGACCCGGAAGTTGATCCCGTGTGCTCTGTGTATCTTAGACTTCATTGTCACAACAGTGACAGTAATTAAAGCTTTGCATGTCTCCCTCTTAGTTAGATCAGTGGTTCTCATCTTTTGAAAGAAAATCTAGCTTTAATTTTACCCTTCTAATGTTACAGGAATGGATTCATGGCGGGGAAAAAAAATGCCTAAATTAAGCACTTGTCATTGTCAACAAGTGTGTAGGCCTCCCTACAGGAGAGAGAGAGAAACAGCCTATAGGGCAGTGTATCTCAAGCCTGTCGTCAGCCCTGTGGCCACTGTTCAAAACAGCAGCCAGTCAACAGGGCTGACTACAGGCTTGAGATACACTGCCCTATAGGCTAGTTACTATCCTCACTGTCTGCTCTGAAGTTCATTACACATATTAAACTATAAAAGTTATTAAGGTTAACAAAAAACACACAAAAAAGTATATTTATGGATAGGTAGTTTTGATAAAAATAAAACCTCATTCAGAGCCACTGTTTTTCTCTGTCTACTGTAGGTAGGCCTACACACTTGCTGACAATGACAAGTGTTTCATTTAGCCTAGTTTTTTCTTTTTTGTCATGAGTCCATTCCTGTAACATTAGAAGTGTAAAATTAAAGTCAGATTTTAATTTAGAACAATAAGAAATAATGTGGTCTGTTGGTCTTGTGCTTTCAGCACCACAGACAACAAGGGAGGGGTACAGGGGGTGGAGGGTTGTGAATATCAGCAACGGTTCACTATACCGTTTATATAAAGGATGTTCATTCATTCATTTTCTACCGCTTATTCCCGTTAGGGTCGCGGGTGACTGGAGCCTATCCCAGTAACTTTGGGCCATAGGCGGGGTACACCCTGGACAGGGGCCAGCTTGTCGCAGGGCTGACACAGAGACAAACACAGACAGACAACATTCACTCTCACATTCATTCACTAGGGTCAATTTAGAGAGACCAATTCAACTAACACTGGCCTGTCTTTGGACGGTGGGAGGAAGCCAGAGTACCCGGAGAGAACCCACGGTAACATGGGGAGGACATGCAGACTCCACCCAGAAAGTTCGTTTGATGATGTGCTGGTAGGCCCAGGGCTCGAGCCCACCATCTCTTTGCTGGGAGGCGAGAACCCTAACCGCTCTGCCAACATGCACCCGTCCTAAGGCGAGCTCAGGGAGGACAGAAACCTCCCGTGGAACAGAAGGGCAAAAGCTCGCTTGGTCTTGATTTCAGGGACATGATGTAAGAAATGCAAATTGTCATTTTTATGCTGATGATATAATTATTTATTCTTTCGCATCCACACTTGTTGAAGCTGTCGACCATTTACAAAGTGCTTTTAATGTTGTCTGTAATACCTTTTCTGAATTGAAACTTTCTCTCAATGTAAACAAAGTTGATGCTATTCTCAAAAAGTAAGAATAAGCTGCTAAATCTTCCCCCGGTAGTCACTCCTGATGGATCAGTTATTGAGGTTGTTAACTGAAAAGGAGGTGTTGCTGAATGAATCCCAAACTTGTGACCTCTGAGGACTGTAAATTTAGGTACGGATTTAAATCCGCAATCTCCCCAGGTTGTTCAGCCAGAACAAATAACAATATGTCAGTTCACATTCATGCCACTCATTTATTGATGTTTATGTGCTTGATGAAGTAGTTGCTCATGGTTGCTATAAGAACAGAAATGGAACACTATGAGTAATCAATGACATAATACAATAATAATCATATCTAATCTAACTATAAACACACTTCAAATATGTACATACAAACATAGGAAAGGAAAATAAATACTATGTATGTATGTATATATATATATATATATATATATATATATATATATATATATATATATATATATATATATATATATATATATATATATATATATATATATATATATATATATAGCCTATACAATTCCAATAGCACAATGAAAAAACAGCTACGACTGTACATTCTCGTCAAAATTTCAAAATTCCGATGGTCCTTGAATGCATCATCAGATGGAACAGAGCGCAGGGATAGTTGTATGTTACCACAGTCATTGAATACATCGCCAGCGCAGCTTATGCAACAGCGATGCAAACAGTAAAAACTCGACTAACTAAGCCAAAAAACACATTGAAAGAAGTAAATATAATACTGAACATTAATACAATGTTGAAAAAAAAAAACACAATTCCCACCAATTTAACTATTTTCTAAGGCACCCAACTTCGAGTGAACTCTAGCACATTCACCGAATAGACCACACATCACTAATAACTAACCAAACATGTATGACCGATAAACTTACATTCTCATGGACGTATGAACACAATTAAGGAAGCATCCAAGGACAATGTGACTCCAGGTTGTGGAAAGAAGTGAGTGTCTCAAGGAAGGCTACCTACTAACTGAGGGCGAGCAAGGGATGCGCTGGTGGAGGATGGCTTCTGGTGAGAAAGTTGGGGTTCACGCCCGGAGAAAAACAACTATTATGGGATGGCAGAAAGAAAACTATTATGGGATAGTGGTACCTTTACAGTGTTCAGGAATAATTAAAACCAGCAAACTATAAACTAACAAATAGACTAATACAGAGCAAACAGACGCATATAAACCTTGTGAACATTAACACTTTCAAATACTTGGGTATTTTAATTGATGACCCATTGACTTTTAAGCCTTATGTTGACTGTCTTGTAAAAAAAAGTTACGCCTTAAATTGGGTTTTTATTTTAAAAAAGAAGTTGTGTTTTTCTTTTTATGCAAGGAAGAAACTTGTTGCTGCTACATTCTTACCAGTGCTGGACTATAGAGACCTTTTATATCCGCATGCCCCAGACTAGGCGCTGCGTATGCTGATTTCAGTTTTTCATGCCTCCTTACGCTTTATAACAAACTGTGGACCTCGAACTCATCACTGCGACCCGTACTCTTGGGTCAGAGGCTTGCTCTGGTGACCCGTCGGTTGACACATTGGTACAGATTTATATACAAAGGACTTCTTGGTCTGCTCCCGCCGTACCTGACTGTGTATCTTCAGCAGAAGTCTGATGGACCTTATGCATTATGCTCTCAGGACTTCCACACTCTGACTGTCTCCAGTGTCGGGACAGAGAAAAATGTCTTTTCAGTATCGTGCTCCTACAGACTGGAATGGAATGGAATCTTGTCCCTTTGGATCATTTTGAGTCTATTTTGAAAGGCCTAGAGATGCAATTACTAACCTGCCACTGCTTCTAATTGTGTCTTTTTTTAACTCTTATTTCTCTTTTTATTGTATTTTGTATGCAGTGTAGGTTGTGCTGTTGATGCCTCTTGGCCAGGACTCCCTTGAAAAAGAGATCTTTGAATTTCAATGGGACTTTCCTGGTTAAAGAATGGTAAAATAAAAGGTTCTCCTGGGGGTGCAACTCTAAAAAGATGAGAACCACTGGTCAAACTAAGTCCGAGAGGGAGTCAAGCAAAGCTTTAATTACCGTCACTGTTGTGACAACGAAGTGTAAACTACACAGACCACATGGGATCAACTTCTGGGTCACGTAAAATTACTAAAAAAAAGCAAAATATTGAATTCCGTCCTGGAGCGGGTCTTCAAATGTTAATTTTTTGAAATAAGCATCAAATCGAAAAATGAAAAATGAAACCATTATTTGTTTGTTGGTTTTATATCAAAAAATAAAACATTTAAAAAGGTGGTGTTTTTTCGTGTTTTAATTTTTTTATTCTTAATTGAAAATCAATTGAACGAATACGATACATGAACAAATCTGTCCACTACTAGTGATGTGCCACTGTTTTTGATTGTGTTCTTTCACGTCTTTTCCAATTTTCTAGTAGTAGATGTGTGAAAGAACACTTTTATACAAACCAAACCCAATACATGCTCTTCAATAGAAACCTCATTCAAATTCAGTGTTCATTAACAGTTTCTTCCTTAGCTGTTTCTGTGATTGATTCTGTTAATTTTGTCTTGGTGTGTGGTTAGATACCTTACTCTCATCTGAATCACACACCAGTACCCTGCTAACAAAAGTCAAATCCAGGATAGGTTTTCTCTTCTCAATAATAACTAATAAAACCTCACTAACCCACTCTACCAAACAACTTCTGGTCAAAATGACAGTTCTCCCCCATTTTAGATTACGGAGATGTCATTATAGGTCTTTTATAACCTTTCTCCACAAACTTGGGGTTATTTACCACTCTCTTTTGTCAGTCACCACTACAGCCTGTACTCACAGTAAACAGGTCCTCATTCCACTCCCACAGACAGACCCCCTAATACAGTGGTGTCAAACTCAGTTCATGGTTCGGGCCGAAATTCAACAATCATAGTAGGTCACGGGCCGAACATGACATAAATAAATTATAGTATAAAAGTGTACATTTAAATTGTATCATTTTTATAGTTATTTTTGGACAAAGGGCACTGTGTAATATGCTTTGCAGATTTCATTCATTCATTTCATTAAAAATGGTATTTATATTTTAACATAACAAACCTATCAGGTGCTGATATAATACTGTCTCACCTTTTTTAAATTTGATGACAGCAGCTTGTGTCAAAAACATTTTTAGTGTAGCCCTGCTCAAGGCCAGAAGACCACAAGCATCCAATATATCCAATACTAATAATAGTATTAAAACACGTTTTATTCCCAGTCTTGTTGCTGAATTGTGGACAATTAACCTATTTTGTTGTAAAATGCTCAATCCAGCTTTTTTTTAGTAAGCATTTCACATTTGTTGTCTTTTTCACACATTTGAGACCTGTTGCTGCTATCAAAAATGAGCATTTATTTTTTATAAAGTGGTAATATATTTTTATCTTGTGACTATGTTTAATTTGCTTCTACCACTGCATTCTATAATTTTTATACACAGTGTCCCAACATTTAGTTTGAGTCTGTTATAGTTCTGTGAACTATAACTGTCCAGAGCTGATCAGTGCTGTGTCCTCTGAGCTCACAGCAGCTTCACTTTGTGACTTTGCTTTATTAAACACACTGCTCTGCTGTGAGACCACACTCCTTTACCTTCTGTAGCTTCTGCTTTGTCCAGCTTTTTGTACTTGTTGTGACTTTTGCTTCAGAGCGTGTTCTTTACTGAGCGTGTGGCCACATTAGCTCTACATTAGCTCCACATTTAGCGCAGCTCTTGAGTCCACTAACAGTCTCTCTTCCTCCAAGTGGATTTAAAAGCCCTGCTCTCACTCTTCACTTTTCCTCTGTTCAGTTATTTCGGGGTAAAGTCTCTCTGAAGCACGTGCACGGAGCAGCTCTTCTTCTTCTTCTTCTTTATTTCCGGCAGACTAGCACGGTTAGTGCATTGCTGACGGAGCAACTCTGTCGGAGATGAGACAAGTCATAGCAGCAGCGGGGGAGAAGCGGCGTGCTGCGAAGCTGCTGCAGTGCATTATGGGACCCGTAGTTCTCAGGGTAAAAATGCTAAATAGCGATCAAAACCTATTAATTGAAATTAGGAATTATCTCGCGGGCCAGACAGAAAGGTCTTGCGGGCCGGATTAGGCCCGTGGGCCGTATCTCTGACACCCCTGCCCTAGTACCTGTTCACCATTGCAAATGAGAATTAGTCCTCAATGGGCTTACCTGGTTAAAAGTAGATGATAAAATAAAAATGATGAGTTTTGTGCTGTCTTTCTCAGAGTGGCCATGCGGAGCTCTGAGCTGCTGTACCTGTTTGGAGAGCTGGACCCCCGAGTGCGGCCCCTTGTTTTCACAGTGCGCTGCTGGGCCCGTGCTCACAGCATCACCAGCTCTATCCCAGGGGCCTGGATCACCAACTTCTCCCTCACAATCATGGTGCTGTTCTTCCTACAGAGGAGGAGCCCCTCAGTCCTGCCCACGCTCGACCAGCTTCAAGAGCTGGCAGGTATGCTCTGTGTCTTCTAAAACAGCAGGCTCTGTTTGTCTTTTTCAGTTCTATTTTGCATTTCTACGTGTTAACTCAATGTTACTGTAACATATCTTTGGACAACCTCTTGTCAGCACCAGGACTTTGTCGAAATGTGTTGAAAAGCTCTTAAGAGAGCTGTGAAGCAAAGATTGATAGTCTGAGTGCAGGTAAATGACCTGAAAGAAACTAAACTACATAGATGAGTAGGGCTTAGTGATATGGCAAAAAATCAAATCACATTTTATATTCCCATATTGGTTTGTTTTCCAATTAAAAACTAATAAACATGGCTTATTTAAAATTATTCATCTTTATTCTGATCCTGATGTAATAGAAAAGTGATAAATTTAATTATGTCTTTTAATGTAGGCACTGTGTTTGAGTTTTTATACAATAACAGTAATAATTTAAACAAATAAGTGAGGAGACAGTCCTGTCTCTCCACACAGCCTTGAACTAGTTCTGCCAAATCACCCAGATTCTGAATACTTCCCCAGTAATCATCTCAGAAAAAAATGAAATGGTTCTCAGATGTGGTACTACCGAAGTTAAACAAGTGTGCAAAATTTTATATCTGTACTGACAATACTTACTGAGATATGTGCATTTGAGATATAGGCCAAGTTTTTACGTTTTTGGAAAATGTGTTTTTATCTGATTTTAAAGAAGCATTATAAGTCATGGTGCTGTTACAAGCCTGATTTTTTTCTTTCTTTTTTACATGGCAAAATTAACCTATGTTTTCATTTTCTAGTGTCAGATGTGAAATATCACCAACATGCAATTTATTATAAATTGGTAAAAATGTCCAAAAGCCAAAAATTTGTGGCGACTTTAAGGCTTAACTGTGGGGAACTGGCTGGGCATAGGGTACTGAATTTTGTTTTACAGTTTGATCCGATGTATTAGGACAGCCCTAACCACTAAAAATCAACAAATTATTAAAAGCCATGTTTCATAATTTTTACAAAATTTGCTTTGACGCCCTAGAATCACATGTTGACAGTTGATTAAAAATGTCCAATTTTTACCAGTGTTACATATACCTCTAAAGATCATTTAAATGCAAATCTTTAATAATAGAAAACTATATAATTTGTGACCCAAAACACTGAATACAATATCCACAAAAAATACTACAATTCTTATGGACAATGGATGAAAATTGAGCTGCAGCCCCACAGCTAAGCCCTGAAGCTGCGACAAATGTTGGGCTTTTGACCATTTTTACCAATTTATAATAAATTGTGTGTTGGTGATATTTCACATCTGACACCAGAAACTGAAAAATATAAGTTCAGTTTGCCATGTAAAAAAATCAGACTTGTAACTGCACCAAATGGCTTACAATGCTTCTTTAAAATCAGATAAAAACACATTTTCGAAAAATGTAAAAAAAAAAATTTGTCTAAATTTCAAATGCACATATTTCAGTAAGTATTGTCAGTACAAACCTGAAATTTTGCATACTTGTTTAACTTCGGTAGTACCACATCTGGGACTTTTTTCAATTTTTTTCTGAGATAGGATCCTGGGGACCCCTGGGTGATTTAGCATGGAATGACCCTTCTTTCATTATGTCTGGTTTACAGATAAACAGCTTTTTTAAACTCCATGCTGTTCAAGTAAAGTTTTTTTCGAGTGAGGACACCACATGAAGCACTGTACCTCTGCAATCCTTTTTCTTTACGGCACACCACGACACACCCGATGCTTGGAGTATTTTTGTACAGCTTTGCCTGTTGGTTCAATGGATTGCTGTTTTTTTACAGCACACAGCAAATGCTAACGTTAGCTCCACTGCTAGCGCTGTTGTTGCTGTTGTTGCTTGTTTTTTATGCTCTTTGTTTTCTTATGGGTAGTACCTTTAAGGTGACGGTTCATCTGCACTCTTGTTCTGGCTTGTTGGGCAGTAATGGTAAACATGCATGTGTGCACTCCTCAGTCTTTTCATTTTCTGCTTATCATTGAAACCAACCCTGTGCATCTAAATCTATGTATTTATGATGCATTTCCTAAAACTGCGAAGTTTCTTTCAAAGAATATATCCAAAGAATAAATAAAATAAGGGATCTCTTTTTGGTCCTGTACAGGATGTGAGGAGGAGCCTTTCTTTGGCTCTGTCCCAATTAAGGGGACCCCCTCTTAATGGTCTTGTCACGGTTAAGGTGAAGGTCCTGTCTCTGATCTTTTGCTGCTCTCTTGTAGGTCCCTCAGAAAAGTGTGTGATTGATGGGACCGACTGCACGTTTACCAGTGACTTCCAGAAGATTCAGCTCCAGACAAACACAGAATCACTAGGTGGGTCTCTGTAGGACTTTGTAGCTCAAAGCAGTTCACTGTAGTACTCTGTAGATCACTGCAGTACTCTAAAGATCACTACTGTACTCTGTAGATCACTGTATATATTATACTGTATATATATATATATATATATATATATATATATATATATATATATATATATATATATATATAAAATATATATATATATAAAAAATATATATATATATATATATATATATATATATATATATATAAAATATATATATATATAAAAAATATATATATAAAAAATATATATATATACACACTGACACATTCATACAGGCAAGGTGAAACAGTATGCAGTGCCGGGAGTGGGGTTTGAACTGCTGACCTGCGGGTTACTGGGTCTCTACCGACTGAGCTACTGCTCCCCCACTGTTGTACTCTGTAGATTACTGCAGTTTACTGTGGTATTCTGTAGATCACTGCAGTTAACTGTAGTACTCTGTAGATGCAGTACTTGGTAGATCACTGCAGTACTGTGTACAGAGCAATGCTGTACCCTGTAGATTACAATAGTACTCTGTAGATTACAGAAGAAGACTTGTAATACTTTGTAGAAAACTGCAGTACACTGTAATACTTTGTACTACTCTGTTGTAGTTCTTTGCGGACAGTACTTTCCTCTGTTTCAGAACGACTGCTGTGTGACTTCTTTGAGTTCTACAGCACCTTTCCCTTCAACAGAATGTCCATTAACATCAGAAAGGTATGAACCAACTCCTCATTTTTCTGTTGTTCTGAGTGTGTGGAACAAATGTGTCATTCTTCTTCTGTTCTGAGTGTGTGGAACAAATGTGTCATTTTTCGAAACTGAACTGAAACCAGTAGCGTGTGGTGACTTTTTCAAGTGGGCAAGCAGACACCTTGACTTCATTAAGTTTTATATGACAACATTTTGATTTAATTTAAATGTAATTAAAAATCACTTGGGTAACCGCAATCCCATCATTATTTGAGTAGTAGGCTGTTTCAGGCTATCTCACACTCTTCCTATATAATTACTATTAGTAACAGCTCTGTTTATTTACAAAACAATGTCATTACAACTATTTTTTTCCACAAAGCTGGCCTTCTCTGTCGCCTTACCAAAGAAAGTGCGCTCAGTTTTTGGTTTAACCTTAATTCATAAGCATTAAAACGAGGATGGGTAGATGATGAGTGAGGTTACAGTCGAACTAAGTTCGACACTAGACTTGTGCATTGTTAATGCTGCTTCACTATAATAAAACCTCAAAAGAAGCCTTACACATCACACCACAAACCTCCATGTAAAAACACCGCCTCACTGACACTCACCGCTCTAGGTGAGTGCAAATCCAGTCCATGTTACTTTTTTGAAGAAACATCCTGTATTTCCTACAGCTGAGTTTGTCCACAATCACCAGTGCACAGTTCATTCACAGTTCTGTAATATTCACATTCATTGTCGCTGGCTCCTCTCCACTCCTCCAGCTCCACTTCTTACGCACATGCCTGACACTTAATGATGTATGTGACGCTATCGATTTATATGACATGCAGTTTTATGCACCAGCATGTACTCATGAGAAATGTGAACAGGGTTACAACAAGCTACAAACTATGACTTATCTGTAGAAACGCTGTTAGACACTTTGGCTAGCTGCGGATACTTTTTGGAAAGTTTTGTTGTCTGATGCGGCGCATGCACACTGTAATGGACGGGACTGTAAGCTGTGGAGAGTGCTGCTTGTACCGTGTGTGTTTTCTGCTGCTATCAGCCAGCGATCTCTGTCACTGAACCTGAGATTGACCACAGCATGCCTGCGCGACCCTCCAAATAAAAAAATAGTAAATAGTACACCATAACTCCGCCTCCACGAAGGAGAAAATGACAGAAATTAATGACAGAGAGGCAACCTAACTTGCCTCAGCAGTACCCCGAGTGGCCAGCAGGGTGCAGAAAAGTACACAGTGACTGGAAGCAGGTAATAGAGTGATTCACTGTGGAAGTGAACGAAAAATGAAATGTTTGGAGAGATAGCGATTTAGTTCCATTTTAGTTTTAATCCATGTGTTTTTTAGATTTGATTGGTCAAGCACTGCTTGACTTGCTTGCCCTCACAGCACGCCCATGACTGAAACTGAACTGAGTGTGTGTAAGAAATGTTGCAGTCTTCTATACCCAAGAATAGGAGGAGTTTACCATATTATGTTGCGTTTATCTAGAACATGGTGGTGAAAAATATGCTTTTTCTGCATACTGTATTTAACAAAGTAAGAGCTAGTCTTAGTTTATTGCTCTTTACTTCAAAAGAATGAACTACTGTCCATCCATCCATCCATCTTCTTCCGCTTTATCCGGGGCCGGGTCGCGGAGGCAGCAGTCTAAGCAGGGACACCCAGACATCCCTCTCCCCGGACACTTCCTCCAGCTCCTCAGGAGGAACCCCAAGGCGTTCCCAGGCCAGCCGAGAGACGTAGTCCCTCCAGCGTGTCCTAGGTCTTCCCCGGGGCCTCCTCCCGGTGGGACATGCCCGGAACACCTCCCCAGGGAGGCGTCCGGGAGGCATCCGGAACAGATGCCCGAGCCACCTCAACTGACTCCTCTCGATGTGGAGGAGCAGCAGCTCTACTCCGAGCTCCTCCCGGGTAACCGAGCTCCTCACCTTATCTCTAAGGGAGCGCCCAGCCACCCTGCGGAGGAAACTCATTTCGGCCGCTTGTATCCGGGATCTTGTCCTTTCGGTCATGACCCAAAGCTCATGACCATAGGTGAGAGTAGGAACGTAGATCGACCGGTAAATCGAGAGCTTCGCCTTTCGACTCAGCTCTTTCTTCACCACAACAGACCGATACAACGACCGCATTACTGCAGACGCTGCACCGATCCGTCTGTCAATCTCACGCTCCATCCTTCCCTCAAGACCCCGAGATACTTAAACTCCTCCACTTGAGGCAGGGACTCTCCTCCGACCTGGAGAGGGCAAGCCACCCTTTTCCGGTCGAGAACCATGGCCTCGGACTTGGAGGTGCTGATTCTCATCCCAGCCGCTTCACATTCGGCTGCAAACCGCCCCAGTGCACACTGAAGGTCCTGGTTTGATGAAGCCAACAGGACAACATCATCCGCAAAAAGCAGGGATGAAATCCTGTGGTCCCCAAACCTGACACCCTCCGGCCCCTGGCTACACCTAGAAATTCTGTCCATAAAAATTATGAACAGAACCGGTGACAAAGGGCAGCCCTGCCGGAGTCCAACATGCACTGGAAACAGGCCCGACTTACAACCGGCAATGCGAACCAAACTCCTGCTCCGATCATACAGAGACCGAACAGCCCTTAACAAAGAGCCTCGGACCCCATACTCCCAGAGTACCCCCCAAAGGACGCTACGAGGGACATGGTCGAACGCCTTCTCCAGGTCCACAAAGCACATGTGGACTGGTTGGGCGAACTCCCATGAACCCTCGAGCACCCGATAGAGGGTGTAGAGCTGGTCCACTGTTCCACGGCCAGGACGAAAACCGCATTGTTCCTCCTGAATCCGAGGTTCGACTATCGGCCGAATTCTCCTCTCCAGTACCCTGGAATAGACTTTCCCGGGGAGGCTGAGAAGTGTGATCCCCCTGTAGTTGGAACACACTCTCCGGTCCCCCTTCTTGAAAAGAGGGACCACCACCCCGGTCTGCCAGTCCAGAGGCACTGTCCCCGACCGCCACGCGATGTTGCAGAGACGTGTCAGCCACGACAGCCCCACAACATCCAGAGACTTGAGGTACTCAGGGCGAATCTCATCCACACCCGGTGCCTTGCCACCGAGGAGCTTTTTAACCACCTCGATGACTTCAGCTTGGGTGATGGATGAATCCTCCTCCGAGTCCCCAACCTCTGCTTCCTCAACGGAAGACGTGTCGGTGGGATTGAGGAGATCCTCAAAGTATTCCTTCCACCGCCCGACAACATCCCCAGTCGACGTCAACAGCTCCCCACCCTCACTGTAAACAGTGTTGGTGAAGAACTGCTTCCCCCTCCTGAGGCGGGGGACGGTTTGCCAGAATCTCTTTGAGGCCGACCGATAGTCCTCCTCCATGGCCTCCCCGAACTCCTCCCAGACCCGAGTTTTTGCCTCCACAACCACCCGGGCTGCAGCACGCTTGGCCTGCCGGTACCCGTCGGCTGCCTCGGGAGTCCCACAAGCCAACCAGGCTCGATAGGACTCCTTCTTCAGCCTGACGGCATCCCTTACTTCCGGTGTCCACCACCGGGTTCGGGGGTTGCCGCCACGACAGGCACCAGAGACCTTACGACCACAGCTCCTGACGGCTGCATTGACAATAGAGGCGGAGAACATGGTCCACTCGGACTCCATGTCTCCAACCTCCCCCGAGATCTGGTTGAAGCTCTCCCGGAGGTGGGAGTTGAAGACCCCTCTGACAGGAGGCTCAGCCAGACGTTCCCAACAGACCCTCACAATACGTTTGGGCCTGCCGAGTCTGTCCGACCTCCTCCTCCGCCAGCGGATCCAACTCACCACCAGATGGTGATCAGTTGACAGCTCAGCCCCTCTCTTCACCCGAGTGTCCAAGACACACGGCCGAAGGTCAGATGACACGACTACAAAGTCGATCATTGACCTCCGGCCTAGGGTGTCCTGGTGCCACGTGCACTGATGGACACCCTTGTGCTTGAACATGGTGTTCGTTATGGACAAACTGTGACTAGCACAGAAGTCCAATAACAAAACACCACTCGGGTTCAGATCAGGGAGGCCGTTCCTCCCAATCACGCCCCTCCAGGTGTCACTGTCGCTGCCCACGTGAGCGTTGAAGTCTCCCAGCAGAATGACGGAGTCCCCAGTTGGAGCACTTTCCAGCACCCCTCCCAGGGACTCCAAGAAGGCCGAGTACTCTACACTGCTGTTCGGCCCATAGGCCGAAACAACAGTGAGAGACCTGTCCCCAACCCGAAGGCGCAGGGACATGACCCTCTCATTCAACGGGGAAAATTCCAACACATGGCGGCTGAGCTGGGGAGCTATGAGCAAACCCACACCAGCCCGCCACCTCTCACCGCGGGCAACGCCAGAGTAGAAGAGAGTCCAGCCCCTCTCAAGGAGTTGGGTTCCAGAGCCCAAACTGCGTGTGGAGGTGAGCCCGACTATCTCTAGTCGGTAACGCTCAACCTCCCGCACAAGCTCAGGCTCCTTCCCCCCCAGTGAGGTGACATTCCATGTCCCCAGAGCCAGTTTCTGTGTCCAGGGATCGGGACGCCGAGGCCCCCGCCTTCGACCACTGCCCGATCCTGCTTGCACCGGCCCCCTACGGTTCCTCCTGCGGGTGGTGGGTCCACGGGAGGATGGCCCCACGTCGTCCTTTCGGGCTGGGCCCGGCCGGGTCCCGTGGGGAGAGACCCGGCCACCAGGCGCTCGCAATCGAGCCCCAACCCCAGGCCTGGCTCCAGGGTGGGGCCCCGGCTGCGCCATACCGGGCGACGTAACTGGCCTCGTTTTCTTTGTCATCATAAGGGTTTATGAACCGCTCTTAGTCTGGCCCGTCACCTAGGACCTGTTTGCCATGGGAGACCCTACCAGGAGCATTAAGCCCCCGACAACATAGCTCCTAGGATCATTCGGGCACTCAAACCCCTCCACCACGGTAAGGTGGCGGTTCAAGGAGGGGATGAACTACTGGTCTATTGTAAATGCCCAACACCATATCGATGAGGCTTTTTGGTTTCTATCTTCTTTATATCTTATCTATGTTATAACTGATTAGTCTCTATGATATGACAGAGAGGATTTTAAACTTTATGCCAGTTTTTGTATTTTGATTGTAGACAGTTAAGTCCATAAATATTTGGACACTGATACTGTAATCTGAGGTATTCACATCCAAAAGGGCGGAAGAGTTTAGGAATTACAGCTCTTTAATATGTAGCCACCTCTTTTCCAGGGACTAAAAAATAAGTATACAAAAAAAATTAACATTACCATGAATAAAATGTACATTTTTAATATTTTGTTGAAAATCCTTTGGAGGCGATGACTGCCTGAAGTCTGGATCCCATGGACATCACCAAACACTGGGTTTCCTGGGCTGTGATCTGCCAGGCTTTTACTGCAGCTGTCTTCAGATGTTGCTTGCTGGTGGGTTTTTCTGCCTCAAGTTTTGTCGTAAACAAGCGAAATGCAGCTCGATTGGGCTGAGATCTGGTGACTAGCATTGTAGAATATTCCACTTATTTGCCATAAAAACTCCTGGGTTGCTTTTGCATTATGTTTTGGGTCACTGTCCATCTGTACTGTAGAGCATCGTCAAATCCACTTTGTGGCTTTTGTCTGAATCTGAGCTGAAAGTTAATCCCTATACTTCAGAATTCATGCAGCTGCTTCTGTCTTCTGTCACATCATCAGTAAACACCAGTGACCCAGTGCCATTGGAAGTTATTGACGCTCATGCATCACACTGCTCCACAATGTTTTACAGAAGATGTGGTGAGCTTTGGATCATGAGCCGTTTCAAGCCTTCTCCAGAGTTTTCTCTGCTCATCATTTTGGTACAGGTTGGTCTGAGTCTCATCTGTCCAAAGAATGCTGTTCAAGACCTGGGCTGGCTTCTTTAGGTGTTTTTGGCCAAGTCTAATGTGTCCTTTCTATAGTTGAGGCTGATGAATGGTCTGCACCTTGTGGTGAACTGACTGTATTTTGTCTCATAAAGTCTTCTTGTTATGGTGGACCTAGACACTGATAGACCTACTTCCTGGAGAGTGTTCTTTACTAAGGTGAATGTTGTAAAGGGGCTTTTCACAATTTTTGTATCCAACCTAAGGATGGTCTGGTTCACTTCCATTGAGCAACTGCATGTTGTGGTTTCACAGCAACAGCTTTCAAATGCAAATGTAACACCTGGAATCAAGTACAGACCTTTTACCTGCTCAGTTTATGATGGATTGATGATGGAAATAGCCCATGCAGCTCAAGAAATAACTTTTGAAGCTATTGTCCAAATACTTTTGAGCCCTTTAAAAAGAGGCAGCTACAAATTAAAGAGCTGGAATTCCTAAACCCTTTCACCCATTTGGATGGATGTGAATACCTGGAAGTCTGCATTTTAAATACATATTAATTTTATAACGGTATTTTGAATATATTTTGCTTAACATCTTAAATAACAAAACTTGTTTCAGTGTCCAAATACTTATGTATTTTATTGCTAATTCAATGTACAAAATTAGCAAATGGCTTGAGGGATGGTGTATAATAAAACAGTGTAGGGCTGTCTCATTTCTTAGGGGTGTGTTTTCAGCCCTAGCCCTTACCTCTCTGTTTAAAGAGGGGGGCGAGGGGTAGGGGTAAGGAACAGAAACGTAAGTGGGCCTGTGTGTCTATTTACAGGATCAAAGCAGTACTATGGAATAATTTATAGGTGACTATACTAGACATGTATGATTCCCAACCAAAAAAAATGAGAAGATGGTTTAGAATTAAGATATAACAAAAATATAGTATAATGCAGTATATGAAAGAACAAAAGCTCTGATTTGTACTGAAACCACTAGATCACGGAAGAGGTTGCGTGTCTTCAAAGCTTTGTTGAGTGCTGAACCCAAATATAAAGAAAAATCAGAAGGGTAGCAAATCTAATTATCACAAAAAATAATTTCAGGACAGAGATACTCACATTAGTTTGTTTTTATTTTTGGGCTACATTAGGAAAGGTAAATGAACTTAATGATTTTAATTTAGTCTATTCCAGGGTACTGGAGAGGAGAATTCGGCCGATAGTCGAACCTCGGATTCAGGAGGAACAGTGCGGTTTTCGTCCTGGCCGTGGAACAGTGGACCAGCTCTACACCCTCTATCGGGTGCTCGAGGGTTCATGGGAGTTCGCCCAACCAGTCCACATGTGCTTTGTGGACCTGGAGAAGGCGTTCGACCGTGTCCCTCGTAGCGTCCTTTGGGGGTACTCTGGGAGTATGGGGTCCGAGGCTCTTTGTTAAGGGCTGTTCGGTCTCTGTATGATCGGAGCAGGAGTTTGGTTCGCATTGCCGGTTGTAAGTCGGACCTGTTTCCGGTGCATGTTGGACTCCGGCAGGGCTGCCCTTTGTCACCGGTTCTGTTCATAATTTTTATGGACAGAATTTCTAGGTGTAGCCAGGGGCCGGAGGGTGTCAGGTTTGGGGACCACAGGATTTCATCCCTGCTTTTTGCGGATGATGTTGTCCTGTTGGCTTCATCAAACCAGGACCTTCAGTGTGCACTGGGGCGGTTTGCAGCCGAATGTGAAGCGGCTGGGATGAGAATCAGCACCTCCAAGTCCGAGGCCATGGTTCTCGACCGGAAAAGGGTGGCTTGCCCTCTCCAGGTCGGAGGAGAGTTCCTGCCTCAAGTGGAGGAGTTTAAGTATCTCGGGGTCTTGTTCACGAGTGAGGGAAGGATGGAGCGTGAGATCGACAGGCGGATCGGTGCAGCGTCTGCAGTAATGCGGTCGTTGTATCGGTCTGTTGTGGTGAAGAAAGAGCTGAGTCGAAAGGCGAAGCTCTCGATTTACCGGTCGATCTACGTTCCTACTCTCACCTATGGTCATGAGCTTTGGGTCATGACCGAAAGGACAAGATCCCGGATACAAGCGGCCGAAATGAGTTTCCTCCGCAGGGTGGCTGGGCGCTCCCTTAGAGATAAGGTGAGGAGCTCGGTTACCCGGGAGGAGCTCGGAGTAGAGCCGCTGCTCCTCCACATCGAGAGGAGTCAGTTGAGGTGGCTCGGGCATCTGTTCCAGATGCCTCCCGGACGCCTCCCTGGGGAGGTGTTCCGGGCATGTCCCACCGGGAGGAGGCCCCGGGGAAGACCTAGGACACGCTGGAGGGACTACGTCTCTCGGCTGGCCTGGGAACGCCTTGGGGTTCCTCCTGAGGAGCTGGAGGAAGTGTCCGGGGAGAGGGATGTCTGGGTGTCCCTGCTTAGACTGCTGCCTCCGCGACCCGGCCCCGGATAAAGCGGAAGAAGATGGATGGATGGATGGATTTTAATTTAAAGTGTTTTCTAGATTGACCCAAGTTGGTGATGGAACTTAATGCTTTTTAGATGTTTTGGGTGTGTCTTAAAAAGTACACTGCAACAAGACTGGTCGTCTTAATTGTGTTGTGTGTCCACCTGGACACCCAGGTGCTATATAAGCAAATGAAAAAGACCTGACTGTAAACCCTCTGAGGAAGGCATCTAGCCGAAATGCGTTAGCGTTTACCTTTCTTGATGTAGCCCAAAAAATAAAAACAAGCTGTGAGTATCTCTGTCTTGAAATTATTTTTTGTGATAACTACATGTGCTAGCCTTCTGATTTTTGTATCTAAACCACCTCAGTAAAAATGAATAAGCAGTTTAAAAGGTCTAATAAGTTATGGTGTTGGGTTAGGGGATTGTTCTTTAATATTTACTGTGTTTTATTTTCATTCTATGACTACCTTCTCATTTTTGCGTTGGGAATCATGCACAGTTAGCCAAGCTGCATAATGTACAGACTGAAGTACTATGAACGTACCACAGTATACAGTGTATACCTGTGACACACTTAGCGGTTTTCATCATGTTTACCGTATTTTCCGGAGTATAAGATGCACTAGCCAAAAAATGCATAATGAAGAAGAAAAAACTTATATAAGTCGCACTGGACTATAAGTCGCATTTTTTGGGGTAAATTTAGTCTACAAAATCAGACACCAAGAACAGACGTTTCATCTTGAAAAGCAAGTTATAGTAATAATAGAATAGAGAACAACAGGCTGAATAGGTGTGCTAACGTAACACATTGATGGTTATTCAGCTACGTGAAGCATAAACAACGAACTGAATAGGTGTCTCCTATGTTAACGTAATATATTAATAGTTATTCACATAACTATAGTATAAAGAACATAATATAACAAGTTCACTAAACTCACAATCTCACTCCTAATCGCTAAATTCTTTAAATTCTTCATCCTCGGTGTCGCATCTGAACAACTCCGCCAACTCCAGAGGGAGACGAAGCGCCGCTTCCTCCTCTGCTAGTACACAAGCCTAGAGTGCCGTCTAACAAACACGTGAAATATTTTAATATATAAGTCACCTGAGTATATGTCGCACCCCTAGCCAGACTGTGAAAAAAAGTGTGACTTATAATCCGGAAAATATAGTAAGTGAATTCACTCAAATGGCAGCTGAAGTTAGTAAATTTAAGCAGAAATTACACAATAAAATGTATTTATATGTGAAAATGTGCAGGATCTAATCTATCCATATTTCTATTGTATAGATTCACTGCTGTTTAAGTGCCAGCTAGTATTCCAGTGCTGTCCTGAAGTGAAGCCTTGGTAGATTTGGGATGTATGATAATGTGCACTTGAGCTTGGATCTCACTTAGGTTCACAGGAGACAATCAATTAGGTCCAGTCCTTTTTAGGGACATTTTGCAAGACATGTTTACTGAAGTCTAAGTCCATGAAATGCAGCGCGGAATACTGTGTGTGATTTTTCTTTCATTAGTTCAAATCAAAACCTCAAACTCAAATGTATTTTATATAGACTCAGTACAAACCAGATGAAATATGTTAAGCATCTATTCCTTTGCATTGTTAATATCTGAAAGAGGACAATATTGTGAAAACGTCCAACATCGTAAAGTAACAGTTTCACATTTGAATCAACTAAAGGCCTCCATACACCAAGGCGACGATCGCCCATCTGAAGCCGCCTTTACGGTTCTTCTACGTCGCTCATTTCCGTCCTTTTGATATGTATGCGCCGTCTGCCCCCATCGCTCCAGGACGGAGGCCGTCTGACTAGTTTCCTGCAGATTGGCCTTGTTGAATCGGCGTCTTTGGTCTTTGGCATGAAGCGCTCTGATAGGCCTAGAACTACAGCTGCCGCGCCAATCAGCTCACGGGAATTTTAGCAGAAGTGACGGAGTACCGAGAGGTGAAAACCGCTGAGGCAGCGTACTGTCACCATTTTTGCATTCTTCGCAATTTCGAAAGTTATCTTCTTGAAGTAACAGAGCAGCGGCACCTAATCCACACAAAACAATGTCCAAACCAGCCATTATCACGCTTCTCAAATGTTCAGACAAGCTGAGAACAGTGGCAGACCAAGGCGCGCTACATGCAGATCTCTTTCGCAAACATTGTGTCATTTCCGTAGATCTTTGTTCACTGGCTAGCGCCATCTGCCGCTTTGAGGGGGTAATTACATCACGCGCATGCGCAAGACACGGTCTTTAGGTCGGTTGTCGCTTCGGTGTATGAAGAGGGAAAAAGGTCATCCAACGTGAGGAAACGGGAGGGAACGAGAGGAGACGAGAAGAGACGAGCTGTCGCTCCGTCTTATCGGTGGCAGTCTGGGAGTCGCCTTGGTGTATCGAGGCCTTAACTGGGAACACTTGCAAAGGTTCACTGAGCCTTTAAATGGTCTTCGTCTGGTTCAGTCGGCCACACAATGGAGCGCATCAGTGACCACCCAAACCCAGTTACAGACATAAAATTCCTTCTCAAATTCCCTCTCATTTTTCCCATTGACCAAAAAATCTGTATATTAAAAGTTTGATGGTTGAAGGGAGGCTAATCAGCTATGTAGTAACTCATGACAATAACACGATTTCTATAAAAAAAATTAGCAAAATGCATTTGTATCTTTGCCTTTTGACAAGTTTCAGATGTGTTTATTGTAGGGCTGGGAAAATTAGCGCTTTGACGCAGTGCGTTAATTTATTGATTTAATCGCGTTAATTTCAATTGACGCATCGATTAATTTGATCACAGCAAAAATATTACAATGACACTGACAGAGGCAGCAACACGCCACAGATCTTCCAGCGGGGCAGAAATGCACCTTGCGCGCATAGAAGAACAACACATTTCCGTTTCCATCCATCAGGCGTGTTCAAGATGAGCCAGACCTGCACAGTTTCGATCAGTGTCAGTCTGTGCACAGTGCATGCCAGTTTGATTTGTGTCCGACTTGTTCCCGACCTGCTCTGATGCCACCGTGAGATCCAAACGAGACCAGCGCCTGAGCCACCGCAGTTCATCAGGAGCAACTGCGGAGGTTGCACGGCTCAGTGCATGATGGGAAAACGCACACCGCGGTGAACGGACAGGTGATTGGATCTGAGTTTATATGGAGCGATATTTGTGTCACCTTCGTGAGCGTGAAGAGTGAGTGTTGAGTGCACGTAGAGCGCATACTTTACCATTTGAAAAGAGAATAATAATTTGAGCACACAAACCTTTAATCCGTGCGCGCTCAACTCTGCCTACATGCTCGCTCAAAGTCTACATAGGTGCTCGAGTACGTGGATGCCCGCTCGCGCAACAGCTTTGCTCGCACGACATCTCATTTCTGCTCGCGACTCTGTCTCTGCGCTCGCTCGAGGTGGCACAAAGCAAACTACGATTGTTGCGAGCAGCACAGCCAATCACAGACTGGGATTCACAAATGTTTCTGATTGGCTGTCTTATATCCAATCGTTTATATCAAATACAGCAACGGTGGGAACGCCCACAAAACGTCCCTTCCGATCCCCCGTGGGAGAAAACAGACCACTCACAACAATGCACAACGAGTTACTCTGTCGTCTTCTTTTCTACAAAAATAAAAACAAGAGCTGGATATACATTTTATATTTTACATTAAAAAGACATGGAGACATAGAGGAGGACACAGTGGTCCAGCAGTCCACATTTGTCCATAAAATACCATCACTGTCTGACGTTAGCTGCCTACAACATGCTAATCTAATCAACGTCAAGTTGCATCATAACAGAACTCTCTCTAATATAAAGACACGAGTTTAGTTCATCATATTTAATGTAAACTAAAATGTGCTTCTATAAATGTGTTAAGGCTTAATTGACTCATGGCTCATTGTAACAGGCTGCAGCTGATGCAGGCGTTAGCGCGACTCATTCAATGGCGCTAGCATTAGCGTTAGCATTAGCACTAGCTCGGCAGGTTTTTGAGCTCTGACCAGACTCGTCTATGAAGCAGCTAAGCCCCATCTCCACTGCGGTCAAGCCAGCCGGCGTTTGTTTTTCCGTGGTCAAGTGAGCTGCTCTTAAATTTTGAGTGCGCTAATATAGCATTCTTTATGGCAGTTGTCGTGCCGCTGCCAGGGGGGAGCGACGCACACGAGAGTAACCACAGAGAGTTTAGAAGCACATTTACACACCTTTTTCCCTAATTTAATAAAATATCCATTTTTTATGTAATGGATATTTTGTATGAATTATTACCTAACTAAATCTGGTGAGTGTATAAGGTGGAATTATATCGCATCTATTTCTCTATAAGCCTAAGAAATGACTGACTGTGCTATGTACTTCTACCACCATTACCTCTGGTACTACTTTCACACCATGAAATACTTTTTTCATGAAGTTAGTAATGACTAAAATTAAACTCATTATGTACTGCATCATACTGTATTTGAGATTGAATATTAAAAAAAAAAATCTAAAAAGTACACAATGAAACCTGCTTATACCGATTAAGTACATCCAGGACTGCTACCACCAAGAGTATGAAGTAACTGTACTGTGTACTTTTTGTGTAATTGTATTTCAAAATACCGAGTAATGCATACAAATAGGCAAAATATGCTAATTTTGAAGTTGAATAAAATAACTTATTTCAAAAAAGTACACAATGAAACCTGCTTATACATATTATGTACCTGCAGTACTACTACCACTGAGAGAATGAAGTAACTTTACTGTGTACTTTTTGTGTAATTGTACTTCAAAGTACCTAGTAATGCGTACAAATAGACTAAATATGCTAATTTTGAAGTTGAATAAAAAACTTATTTCAAAAAAGTACTATTAGTACTACTAGTATTTACACCGTTATGAATCACAACAATTGTTATTAATTGAAGAATTAAACTTATTTTTGTTAAAGTTCTAAAAGAGATTACACAGTTTCACCTTTTGTATTCAGTTACTGAGAAAAAGAACACTTTTTGAAAAAGATTTTTTCAGCATTTTCAGGCTTCATTAGATAGTATACAGAGGAGAAGTGACAGGACATCAGAGGGCAGAGAGCGGGGAAAGACATTCGGCAAAATGTTTGAGTCCAGACCTGAACCTCCTTAAGCTGGGGACACACTACACGATTTTCTCAGGTGTTACAGATTCTGAAAAGACTAGGAGCACACACTAACCGACTGGTTTCAGCAGATTTAGTTCTGACGACTGAAAGACTGGGGCTCACACATTTAACGACTGCGCCTCACACACTACAAGATCTGTAACCGCAACTGACGTCAACCAAACGCAGCAAACTCTGGCGGGGAGCTCGCGAGAACTAAATGGTTAACAAACATGGACGCTACCTGGGTTGCTGTTGCCATTGTGTGCGTAGATATCTGTTTAGAAAAAGGGAAAGAGAAAAAATGGCTATGTATCCAGTTTCGCTTGGGTAGCCCTCAACTTCCTTCAGTGTTTGCCATGGTTGTTTATGTTTTCTTCTTCAAATTTCCATTTATATTTTCCTGCCGCCAACTCCCACCTCCGGGAGAGCTTTGACCAGATCCCGAGGGAGTTTGGAGACATGGAGTCCAAGTGGACCATGTTCTCCAACTCTATTGTCGAGGCGGCCGTTCGGAGCTGTGGCCGTAAGGCCTCTGGTGCCTGTCGTGGCGGCAATCCCCAAACCCGGTGGTGGACACCGGAAGTAAGGGATGCCGTCAGGCTGAAGAAGGAGTCCTATCAAGCCTGGTTGGCTCGTGGGACTCCTGAGGCAGCTGATGGGTACCGGCAGGACAAGCGTGGCGGGCGGTTGTGGAGGCAAAAACTCGGGTCTGGGAAAAGTTCGGGGAGGCCATGGAGGAGGACTATCAGTTGGCCTCAAGGAAATTCTGGCAAACCGTCTGCCGCCTCAGGAGGGGGAAGCAGTTCTTCACCAACACTGTTTACAGTGGAGGTGGGGAGCTGTTGACCTCGACTGGGGATGTTGTCGGGCGGTGGAAGTAATACTTTGAGGATCTCCTCAATCCCACCGACACGCCTTCCGTTGAGGAAGCAGAGGCTGGGGACTCAGAGCTGGACTCGTCCATCACTCAAGCTGAGTTCACCGAGGTGGTTAAAAAGCTCCTCGGTGGCAAGGCTCCGGGGGTGGATGAGATCCGTCCGGAGTACCTCAAGTCCCTGGATGTTGTGGGGCTATTGTGGCTGACACGTCTCTGCAACATTGCGTGGCAGTTGGGGACAGTGCCTCTGGACTGGCAGACCGGGGTGGTGGTCCCTCTTTTTAAGAAGGCGACCGGAGGGTGTGTTCCAACTACAGGGGGATCACACTCCTCAGCCTCCCCGGGAAAGTCTACTCCAGGGTACTGGAGAGGAGAATTCAGCCGATAGTCGAACCTCGGATTCAGGAGGAACAATGCGGTTTTCGTCCTGGCCGTGGAACAGTGGACCAGCTCTATACCCTCTATCGGGTACTCGAGGGTTCATGGGAGTTCGCCCATCCAGTCCACATGTGTTTTGTGGACTTGGAGAAAGCGTTCGACCGTGTCCCTCGTGGTGTCCTGTGGGGGGTGCTCTGGGAGTATGGGGTCCGGGGCCCTTCGCTAAGGGCTGTCCGGGCCCTGTACAACTGGAGGAGGAGCTTGGTCCGCATTGCCGGTTGTAAGTCAGACCTGTTCCCAGTGCATGTTGGACTCTGGCAGGGCTGCCCTTTGTCACCGGTTCTGTTCATTATTTTCATGGACAGAATTTCTAGGTGCAGCCAAGGGCCGGAGGGAGTCTCGTTTGGGAACCACAGGATTTTATCTCTGCTTTTTGCGGATGATGTTGTCCTGTTGGCTTCATCAAACCAGGACCTTCAGTGTGCACTAGGGCGGTTTGCAGCCGAGTGTGAAGCGGCTGGGATGAGAATCAGCACCTCCAAGTCCGAGGCCATGGTTCTTGACCGGGAAAAGGTGGTTTGCCCCCTCCAGGTTGGAGGGGAGTTCCTGCCTCAAGTGGAGGAGTTTAAGTATCTTGGGGTCTTGTTCACGAGTGAGGGAAGGATGGAGCGTGAGATCGACAGACGGATCGGTGCAGCATCTGCAGTAATGCAGTCGTTGTATCGGTCTGTTGAAAAAGGAGCTGAGCCGAAAGACGAAGCTCTCGATTTACTGGTCGATCTACGTTCCTACTCTCACCTATGGTCATGAGGTTTGGATCATGACCGAAAGGACAAGATCCCGGATACAAGCGGCCGAAATGAGTTTCCTCCGCAGGGTGGCTGGGCGCTCCCTTAGAGATAGGGTGAGGAGCTCGGAGTAGAGCCGCTGCTATTCCGCATTGAGAGGAGTCAGTTGAGGTGGCTCGGGCATCTGTTCCAGATGCCTCCTGGTCGCCTCCCTGGGGAGGTATTCCGGGGAGGTGTTCCGGGCATGTCCCGCTGGGCGGAGGCCCCGGGGAAGACCTAGGACACGCTGGAGGGACTACGTCTCTCGGCTGGCCTGGGAACGCCTTGGGGTCTCGGTAGAGCTGGAAGTGTCTGTGGAGAGGGAAGTCTGGGCATCTTTTCTTAGACTGCTGCCTCCTCGACCCGGTCCCGGATAAGCGGAAGAAGATGGATGGATGGCTGGATTTTCCTGCCGCTTCCTTGCTTCGTCTTTGTTCTGTGACGCTATTTCCTGTGTCCCATCAACGGTTTTTCATTGGCCACTGGACACCATGAATTCCCAGTTGGATATGTAAACAGCCCACACTACAGGAGTGTGCATCCAGAGTCGGCTTTTTGCGCCGCACACACTTGCCAACTCGAGTCTTTGAACATCACACACTAACGGATTTCAGGCCCGAGTGGTGATTACGATTCCTTGCAACTAGTGTTGACTGGTAACGACTCGCCGCAACTGTGAATCGTTATAAAATCGGGAAAAAAAATCGTGTAGTGTGTCCCCAGCTTTAGTCTCCTGAATCTTGAGCACATCTTCAGCTGGTCATTATAGTCTGGTCTCTGTGGGATAAATGAGCTGTGTTTTATGGTGTTCTTGTTATAAATGTCAGTATGTCTAGTGTTATGTTGTGTGTATGTCCAATCAGTTGTGCTATGTTAGTGTACTGTATGATAACATAAGCCAGTCTAGGGACAGCAGATGGAGATTAGCCTTAGGCTAGAATCTGACATGTTTACATAACATGTATATATTCATTACTATGTTCTGCCCTTGTTTTAAAATAAATAAATAAAATACATTTTTTTAAACACAGCACAAAAGAAAGAGCACTTTTACACTACCATTAGATCTTGTGTCCACATTACTCCTGTGTTTGACTTGAAAACATGATGCTGGTTTAATACGTGCTGCCTTGTAGCGTGGACTAACTGTTTGACTCTGCTGATTGAAATGATGTATTGGTAACTGAATGATTACTACTGGAACATCTCGTAGGTGTTGACATGGCACAGTGACTAGAGTGCCGCAGTTGACAGGACTGATCAAAGGTGTTTTGTGCAGCATCTCTTGCAGCGTTCCTGATGCCTTTACAGTACACTCTGCTGGCACATGGCCCTCTAAATCAAGTTTGCAGAGAAAAGCGTTGTGTGGTTCACAGGATGAAATAGTGATGCCTTTCCTGAGATGACCTGTAGGAGGTGCTGTGTAGACTTACCCTTCAGGGCCAAACTGAGAAGCAGACCAGGATAAGTCACAACAACACAATAAAAAACACACACACAGCAACTGCGTACACAGATCTGAACGTGTTTCTGAATTTGTGCAGTTTCTGTTTGTGTGTTTTTGATTGTGTAGTTGTGATTTGGCCTTCAGGGTCACCCTAGCTGCTGAAGGAAAACTGTTACACCTGTTAATGTTTGAGTTTACTGTGGACTTTGTGGATATGGTTCACACTCTCTCTTAGAAAGCATCATGCAACATACTGTAGTGTTTGCCTTCCATATCCTTGTATGATTACAGTTGTCATCTCAAAGGCTTCAGGGATGTGCAGATGTACGGCAATATACTGTCAATGTGTTTTTATGTGACAGGGTAAAGAGGAGTACAAACCAGAGCTGGGGCCACTGCACATCCAGAACCCCTTCCAGACTTCTCTGAACATCAGCAAGAACGTCAACTCATCCCAGCTGGAGCGCTTTGTGACGCTGTGCCAGGAGAGCACCTGGGTGCTACAGCACAGGAGCTGTCTGGCCACCCTGCTTCTGCCGTCACAGGTCACAGGTGTCAAAGGTAGAAAGAAAAGGAAACGGGAGCCTGCAAGCGAGAGAATTAAAGGTTTACTGGAATCCTTAAGGACCAAAAGTGATTCACAGAAAAGCTGAACTCTTGGCTAAGTCATTCTTGGCAAGAACAGCACTGCACTACTCACCAATAAAAATGGTTCTGCAAATGTTTAAAAACTGCACTTTGTCCCATCAAAGGAATGAACTTATTCAATTAAACTCATTTTATAATAAGTTTGTGAGTCTGTATTCAGAGACCAGCATTCACTCATGTCACTCACTTAAAGACAATTTTCAACATGCAGCAGAATGGCTTTAGCTACAGGTTCTATCCAATAAATAAGAATATCCTGTCAAAGCGCATTTTTGTGTCAGTGGATCAGTCCAAAAAGTGAAAAACCTTTGTTTATATTTTCGGTACAATTACAGTGAAACATTTCAAGCATTGTTTTCTTATAATTTTGGAAATTAGGTCTCACAGTTAGAGAAAAAACACAAAAAACTCATTCAATTATTCACAAAATGAAAATACTGTGACCAAGTTGAATATTATAAACTGTTGGTATCTCACTCAAACTCTAAATAAACTGGAAACGTGTAAAGGTTTCCTGAGCCTTAAATAGTCTTAGTCTGGTTCAGTCAGCCCCACAGTCATGAGGAGGGCCGTGCACAGTTGTCCAGCCACTGACCCCTCCACAGAGAGGAGAAACCACTAAAAGTTACTGATAAAGAAGCTGCTGTATTAAAGCAGATTACTAGAAATCTGAGTTGAAAGAAAAACAAGTGTGGTAGAAAAAGATACAGATGCAGCAGGACTAGGGATGGGAATATAAGATTTTATCAGTGTCAATGCCATTGTCGATTCTGCTTATCAGTCCGATTTTTTTAGCGGTTCTCTTATTGATTCCTGATATATCGTTGAATAAAAATGAACTAGATTTGTGGCCATACAGTTTATTATTAAGCAGAAATAAGCTTATTTTTATTTTCATGTATGAGGGCCTATTTTAAACTGGGTTAATAAACCTTATTAAACTAAACAGTAGTCTGTGTAACTGTGACAGTGCAAAGCAGGGAAGGGCCACATCAGCGTCAGACAGGTGGGAAAGTATTCAGCATTTTCTCTCTCTTTCTATCGCTCACTCCGTTATGTACTGTATGTTTATGCACAGGGAATGAGCCCCTGCTGTCATTGTGCGCAGACATTAAGCTCCTACCTCCGCAGCTCTCTGGCCTCAGCTGTGGCGTGTCCACACCGTGTGACGTGATGGCGCCAGGCTCTGTGCGTCTCCAATTCCATGCTGCTGTGTCCCGTGAGCGCTTGTGGATTAATTAAAGAGGGGAGTACGACATGCACTGCACGATGAGCGCTGCACTTTGTAGGCTACTCATCGAAGATGACTTTTGCAGCGATGTGAAAGTAAAAGTTAGAAGCACTGCTCGGGGGCGGGTCTTGGAGCAAAACCCGCTGCTCCCACAGATACAATTGCCCACAGCAGCATCGATAAGAGGGATTGTTAACTGTGGAGGCATACAATTCCGATGGATTGGAAAAATTAGAACCGGGTTTCATACCCATCCCTAAGCAGGACAGCTGCATCATGGCGACAAATGTCCAGAATAGTCCAGTGAAGTGTCCTCCTGTCCCTCTATAGTCTGGTGAAGTGTCCTCCTGTCCCTCTTTAGTCCGGTGAAGTGTCCTCCTGTCCCTCTATAGTCCAGTGAAGTGTCCTCCTGTCCCTCCATAGTCTTGATGAAGTGTCCTCCTGTCCCTCTTTAGTCTTGGTGAAGCGTCCTCCTGATGGGGCCAGGCTGTTCTGGAACATTATCACTGTTCTCATGCTCTTATCGGCTGGAATGCAGTGGCCCTGGCGTGACCCAACAGAGGAACAAATGGGTGTGTCCATATCCAGAGAATAGCTCCCACATACAGACACCTGGAGTTTCTCAAGCAACACACAAAACAGCAGTGCAGCTACTGTAACAAAGCTACTAAAACGTGTACTATTTTTAACACTGTCTGCATTTAAAGTCCAATTCAGTCTGCATTTAGATTTATTTGGTTTATCACGCCATCCCCTCACAGCCAATACCAGTGAGAGATGTGTAGCAGATAGAGGGAGCAGTGGAATAGGCCTTACTCCATGCCAGATTAAAATATCCTTGACCCAATTAACAGCAATGCCACCCTAGGTATAACCTAGGGAAAGAAACATACATTTACCCCACGCTGTTAGGCAACACAGGTCCCTTTAACTGACATATCAAATTAAATTAGTTAACAAGTGTAACTGAGTTTAACACGTTTGCAGTGTTGTGCATGAACGAGTTCAAATGAACGCGTTCATTGAACACGTTCATTTTTATGTGAACTTTGAACTGAACACAACACATTTGTAAATCAAGAACTTGAACGTGAATTTGTTCAGATTATGTGAGATGAACGACGTACGTCACATCAATTAAACGTCGGAATTTGTTTTCACATGAGTCGAGTGACGAGGTCTGATCGCACTTTTTAAACAGCGCTGTCACTCACTGCCCACGGGCTCCACTCCAAAACTGCACCGCTTCACCAGAGAGCGCTTGTGTGTGCAATGCATCTTGGGTAACGTAGTGTGAAGCCAAAGATAGTCAAATCTAATATCTTTGGCAGTGCAAGTGAAGGCACAGAGAACACAGACGATACTGCCTCTAACTATGATCATTTACAGACATTTTACACATTGTCACGCAAAGACTGACGAAAAAAAATTACCTTTCTGTGCTTATATATGCTATATATAAGCTTATATATGCAAAAACGTCCATTTTGTGTGATAGAATTTAAGGGCGCACTCACACTAGGGCCATTCAAACCGTGCTGTGCCCAGGTAAGATTGGGGAGGGGTCTGAGTCCCCCGCCGGCCACTCCCACCTGCACAAACGATCTGTGCCGTGGCCCGGTTACGTCATCACCTCTGAGAGCGACAGGCTGCTACGTCATCGTGATGCGCAGTTTGTTTACAAGCTGAACTAGCCGCTAACACTTTTAAAATCGGCGTAGTGGAAAACGTGAGACCAGCAGCATGAAGTATCTGTCCTATTTTGATTCTGCTTTGAGTCTCGTTGGTGAGACGCGGTCTTCTGTCACACGTTTGGAATAAACCACATACGAGGAGCAGCGAAGGCACCGCAGACGATGAGAGAGGATTCAGAACTACTGCCGCTGTCTGTTCTCTTCTTCAGAAAGGTGAGCGCAAGTCGCTGGCATTGGTACGAGTGTTGATAATGGAGTTTATTCACTTTTTACCGAGAGAAGAACAGTTGCATAGATGACACGCCTCATAGTCGTGCGTGCGCGCATGCATGAGCAACCGCGCCGTGCCATGGCCCACCTCCTCCAACCTTGCCAAAGTCCTAAAGCGTACCGCGCCTGGGCGCGCTGCGGAGCACTCACATTAGGCAACCGTGCCGTGCTTTAGGGGCGTTCCGGACTTGGGCACGGTTCGATTGGCCTGGTGTGAGTACACCTTAAGATCTACAGTGTGGCTAGAAGGGAGATGTATAGTGATAGAAGTCATAGTTTGAAAAACAAGTTCAGCCTTTCATTTACATATCTCACCTAAAAATAACATGAACTGAACTTTGAACTAGTTCAAAATTAAAATTGTGAACTATGAACGTGAACAGTTCACTTTGAACATGTGTGAACTGAACTTTGAACTAGTTCATGAAAAGTGTGAACTTGCACAACACTGCACGTTTGACATTTGCATACAGCTCATTAGCAGGAGTTTACAGTGTGTCTTCATAAAACATAAAAACAGCAGCTCCATGGACCAGCAAGACGTCCACCGCAAGTCAAACAGAGAGCACATAAACAGATCATCAGAAAGGGGAGGCTCACTACTGACAGGGTGCTAGGTAGCAGCCATATATTCCGTTTGCATTAAATGATTAAGAACGCAGTTAATTAAAATAGAGAAAAGGCATACCGTATGGTATGGAGGATGGAAGTAACAAATATTATTTGAGAAAAGTGCATTTGAATTAAATACTTACCAGAGGAGTAGCAGTAGTGATTTGATAAATGTGCTTGTAATTTAATAAAAAAGGATCTTACACTTTTATTAAATCACATGAAATTTTATCACTCATATATTTAAATCACACAAATTTTTATCAATTTGACTAATTTTACTTGAATAACAAAGTGAGTGCATCAATGGGTCAAAAAAAGATGAATTATTAAGGCCAGGTGCTTTTCAGGGATCAGTGGAACAGACAACAGTGAAGAACAGAAGAGGGATCATGTGATCAGGACTATGCAGGCTGTAGTTGCCATGCATATGTGCCACAGCTTTACCAACTGAGCTACTATACCACAGCACAAAAGAAAGAGCACCTTTTACACTGCCATGAGATCTTGTGTCCACATTACTCCTGTGTTTGACTTGAAAACATGATGCTGGTTTAATACGTGCTGCTGTAGCGTGGACTAACTGTTTGACTCTTCTGATTGAAATGATGTATTGGTAACTGAATGATTACTACTGGAACATCTCGTAGGTGTTGACATGGCACAGTGACTAGCGTGCAGCAGTGGATAGGACAGGACATATAAATAAAAAATAAAAAAATAAAAAAGACTGATCAAAGGTGTTTCGTGTGGCATCTCTTGCAGCGTTCCCGATGCCTTTACAGTACACTCTGCTGGCACATGGCCCTCTAAATCAAGTTTGCAGTGAACGCAAAGAAAAGCAGTGTGTGGTCCACAGGATGAAATAGTGATGCCTTTCCTGAGATGACCTGTAGGAGGTGCTGTGTAGACTTATCCTGATCTGCTTCTCAGTTTGGCCCTGAAGGGTAAGTTACAACAACACAATAAAAAACAAACACAGCAACTGCGTACACAGATCTGAACGTGTCTCTGAATTTGTGCAGTTTCTGTTTGTGTGTTTTTGATTGTGTAGTTGTGATTTGGCCTTCAGGGCCACCCTAGCTGCTGAAGGAAAACTGTTACACCTGTTTATGTTTGAGTTTACTGTGGAATTTGTGGACATGGTTCACACTCTCTCTTAGAAAGCAGCATGCAACATACTGTAGTGTTTGCCTTCCATATCCTTGTATGATTACAGTTGTCATCTCAAAGGCTTCAGAGATGTGCAGATGTACGGCAATATACTGTCAATGTGTTTTTATGTGACAGGGTAAAGAGGAGTACTAACCAGAGCTGGGGCCACTGCACATCCAGAACCCCTTCCAGACTTCTCTGAACATCAGCAAGAACGTCATGGTGGGCTCCGCTCCAGCCTTCTGCTTTGTCTGGTCCACCATGGACATCTTCCACGCCTTGTGCATTGTGTGATAGTGGGGGCATTGATCAAAGCCTTTATCCTTTATGCTGTGTGATTAAAGACAGGTCCACCCACTGGAAAGCCTGTTTTTTTGCATGTGGTCCTACCACCTCTTGTTTTATGATGCAGTAAGCCTTGGCCTTACTATAGTACAGAGTATATATCAGTATGTAGAATGCTGAATGAACTTTGCTGAGCTGCAAGATGTTCAAGCACAAGAACAGCTATACCACAGTATATTGTTTTAAACTGAGAAGTGTTGTTGCACTAGTTTTTAGCATTTATTCCTCGTTAAAAGGCAAGCTAATGACTGGATTATTTTGTGCTCTTAAGCACTAAAATGTTAATGATGAAGTCACTCTGTGATTAGCAGTGTCAGTATTTTGTCTCTCAGTAGTTCAGTTCAGGTAAACATAATCACTATAAGGTGAAGTCTGGTTACTTAGACTTCAGCTGCAGGTGCTGGTTAGTACCACTGCTCACACCCAGAGCAGGTCCTCCTCCATGTTGAGAGCCTCAGTTCATCAATCTTTTGAAGTAAAATTCTTCTCATACATCAGGGCGATGCCAGGAAACAGATTCTGATTTCATGTTGAATTCACCTAAACTTCTATGTCATTATCTTGTGCCTGGCTCTAATGCAGACGTGACCTTTTCCAAAGGAATGATGCTGTCCTCTCTGCAAGATGTACCTGTATACTGTAGCATACATATATAAAAATATATACACTGAACTAAGACAAAGGTTAAGAGTAATAATTCCACATTGGTACCAGTTAGCTTCGCGCTAACATGCAGATTAAACACCTTAACTAATGTCTAAAGAGGGAAAAGTTAACCAGCAGGGACTCAGTATAATAGATAAAGACCACCAAACTCAACTTAATTTAGATTAAGTATAATGTTTATTTACATAATTAGGCAGAATAGTGTACTGAGCCACAGGTAAATATTGAAAGGAATGTAATTTTGAACAGAACTGTTATGCAGAATTACTGATTAATTAATGATAAATTGTAGTGGAGCAAGTTATAATATGACTTATTAAATTACTGAAGATTTAGGGAATAAGGTGGAATACGACTCTAAGACTATGAGCCAACTCTGTCACATAACACTGGCTTACTGTACTTCGGTGCAGGAGGGGAAGGGGACGGTGACGACAGCCAGCCCCCGGTTTCAGCCAGGGGCTCGGATGTTGGTCCTTCCTTTATGTCGCAGGGCTGGTCTTCCCGGCTCCAAGCTGCGGTTCGTGGTTTGTCCTCTAAGCTAGTGATGGGCAGATGATACCTCAGTGTGTGTATCACACTTTCCCTTTATTGTGTCGACACTGTATCACGCTGTGTCAGTATGTGTATGGGTTCCATCTAGTGGTTTAACCCTCTGGGCAGCTTAAAAATTTTCACACACTTGTTACCTTAGGGACCCGTTTGGGACCTCTCCTAAAATAGCCATAAAAATGTCAACTATTAATATATTTTTTTACTTTTTTCGCATGAAATCCTTTCTACTACTTCAGCCCTAACCATAGATATGAAGTTTATTTTCATTTATTAATAATTTATATGTTTTTATGACCATTTTGTCATCAAAAACCCAACTTTTTTAGATGACGAAAACACAAAATTTGCCATATTATAAAAAAATGAGTTGCAGAGTGGATCACTTGGGGTAAAGTTATTAGAGCCTTGACTAAGTCAATAATTAATAACAACATTGGTTTTGATGCATTTTTATTTTTGGAGCAAAAACAGGTTTTTGTAAAAATTTACACTCGTTACCTTAAGTACGCGTTTGGGCCCATTGACTTCCATTATAATGACAGATTTTTGACATACTGTAATCCTGACACAATATAATACTTTTTTCATGAAAACCTAATAAATCTAAGCCTTTACCTTCAAAATAAAGGGAAATTGTGTTTTTGGTCAGATTGACCCCCTAAACCACCAGGGGCAGCAGAGCTCTTTTTTTTTATACATTTTCAATGGAATTCTGTTGTACTACCTTGCAAAATGCATGGGAATAAAAACACTGAACACCAATAAATTGGTCTTGGTGTGTTAGGATCGATGTAACAGAGCGGTGGGAGTGTGGCTGAGAATATATTTTGTTCATGAGGTCATGAGGGAGTCTGTGAAACTCAAGTATTCAAAGCCAAATGAGCTCTGTTTATAAACAAGTGGAGTCAGTGAACCTGAGAATACTCTTCTGTGTGTGTGTGAGGGTCTGTGTGAGATTCCAGTGATCAGAGTCAAACAGGCTGTTGACATTTTTGTTCTTAACCCAGAGAGAGCCTCCTCTCTCCCATTGGACCTTGGTACAGCAGGTTTCTGCTGAAGTCTGTCAGTCAGAATCATTTCTTTTCAGACAGAGGCAGGACTGATGTTTCCTTCCTCATTTATTTCCTTGTCATGTTTTGACTGACACCAGCAGTTTTCTTCAGAAGTGTCACCTGACTGCTGTGACGTGTCTTTATCAGCTGTGGGTGGTCAGCCTGAAGGACCTGACCACGCCCCCTGCTGGTCTATCAGACTGACCCTGACGCCCTGTGGTCTCTGGAGAAAAGTGTCCCAGGTCCGAGAGAGCATCAACCTCAGCTGGATCCTCTGAATGTAGAGGAGCAGGAGCTCTACTCCAAGCTTCTTCCAGGTGACCAAACTTTCTCATGGTCTCAGGGAGCACCCAGCCACCCTGCAGGGTCTCTTCAAAAGATCAAATATGGCTGAATTCAAGTTTTCCTACTCTGGCTTTTTTTCCTTGTTCTTGTGAGTCTTCCTGCTTTACCCCTTTTGCATTACTTCTGGTGTTTAGTTTTTTTTTTTTTTTTTCAAATATCAGAATTTCACCCTGTTTCACCTATATACTCTTTTTTTGCATCGTTTCCATGGTATTTTTTGGGTCAAGGAGGCAGCTGAAATCAGGAAGCAGGGATTAGACACCATCGACCAGGATGAGGGAGCGCTGATCCTCTCTCAGACCTGGGACACTTTTCTACAGAAACCAAACAGTGTCAGGGGGCGTGGTCAGGCTGATAGACCAGCAGGGGGTGTGGTCAGGTCCTTCAGGCTGACCACCCACAGCTGATAAAGACATGTCACAGCAGTCAGGTGACACTTCTGAGGAAGACTGTTGGTGTCAGTCGAAACATGACAAGGTAAAGGAAACATCAGTCCTGTTCTATACACCTTAGAACAGAGGGGGTCATGGCATTTTAAACACCAACTGAAAAAAATTATTCTGGCCAAGTTTCACACCAACAGCTTTTAAACTGACTGATTTATTGAGGATCAAAAAAATAAAAACAGCAAAAAGTACGTGTTTGGACCCTAGGGTGCCCAGAGGGTAAAAAAATATACTGCAACTATACTACAAAAGAAACACATTGTCATGAGTTTGCGTAGCTAAGTGCAAGATACTACTTTCCCACATGTGAACATAACAATTGGGTCTATGTTCAATAATCTCTATGTGATAAAGAGAAATCAGAGTGAATATTCTTGTGATGATTAATGAAACACATTTTGCGTGTGTCATATGAGTGCTTGTGAACATTTTTACACATTGTGCTTGTAACAATAGGCGCGTTCGAGATGAGCCAGACTTGTGCAGTTTCGATCAGTGTCGGTCTGTGCGCAGTGCACGCCGATTAGATTTGTGTCCGACTTGCTACCAACTTCTCTGATGTCACAAGTGCGACGGTCACCGTGACATCCAAACGAGACCAGGGCCTGAGCCGCCGCAGTTCATCAGGAGCAACTGCGGAGGCTGCTTGGCTCAGTGCATGATGGGAAAACGCCCACCTGTCAGCTGTGAACGGACAGGTGATTGGATCTGAGTTTAGTGCTGATCAGAAACGTAACGGACCGACACTTCACTGCCCGCCTCTTTTTTTGTAAAATACAGACTTTACAGTTCCAGTTTTGACCTGGATTAACTTTGTGCCCTGCTGCTCAGTGTGAAGTGGAGTATTATTAAAGAGATTGTGCATAATATCTGCTATTATAGGAGGCTATTTAACTTTTATAATGTGTAAATTTAGACATAAAAGCTAAGAACCACAGCTGAATGTAACTCATGTTGTGTGCTCCTGAGGAGCGCCTCATTTACGCACAGACTGTGGACATGCCATAGACAGAAAATTTCTTACAATTCAGTTTAATGCATTTATTTGCAAAATCACATCCAGCACACACGAGAAGTGGGTTTCGAGCGCAAGCTGAGCCACAAACTGTCCGAGTTCAGTACAGGTCACGTGACTTTTCTTAAAGTGATACGCTCAGTGACACAGCTCGGCTGAGGCATTGCTTTCAGCGCATGATACGTGTATCGGTGCCTCGGCTCATTTAGACCAACACTACTCCAAGCTCCACAAGCCAGATGCCAGATGTCCATGGCACGTACAGTAACAGTGGGCGTGATGCCGCTCAGGGAAAGTTTAGCTGTTGTCAGCATAAGGCAGCGTCAAAGTCTCAGAGTATGGCAAATGTCCTTTTAATGCCAAATGAAAAATTCAATAAAAATCCTTTCACAGCGACTCAAAAACTTTAGAAGTATAACTTCTTAAAATAGCCGCTTTGGTCAAGGCAGTGGTTGTTAAAGCTGGCGGATGTTGCGCGGCGCGAGGCTTTTCAAAATAAACTACAAAAATGATACTCGAACAAAAGTTTGGCGACTTATCGTGAAAAGATGTTATCGCTGGCAAAGTAAACTTAACGCAACAAAAATGACGAGAAGAAAGGAAAAATTAGACTTAGAAGACGAAGGAGAGACGCAGACGAGACAAAACAAGACAAAGACTAGACCAAGACTAAGACAAGACTAAGGAATGCGGACTGCACCCCAAGATAAGACTGAAAAGGGGGTGTCTCTTTTGAGTCTGTGGTACGGCCCTCTGTACTGATAGTGGAGAGGATTCGAATTACCGCGTTTACACGTGTAAACGTGTTTACTCCACTTCAATTTACGTACCTTTAAAAACATGTTACATTTACCCTGGAACATTTGTAGCAACATAAACATACTGGTGAATAATGAGGCTGAATAAGCATATATCCAACCAATAATAAACATGATGATTTCAACGGTTTGCACAAAACATAGCTATGACCTTTTCCTGTAAAGTAACATGTTAATGTATGAAATCCGTCTCTTGAACAGATGAGTGATAAAGTCTTTAATACATAACTTTGTTGGAATGGACAAAGGCGTAGGTTAATTATCTGGTTCCATCTGTGGTGCCGTTTGTACCAGGTTTCTGCTTTCCATCACAAGAAGAGAGGAGGCCTCTTCTGGCATATTTATTGGTCTGCAGTTCGTATAGGACAGATATATGTCTTTGTTTCGGAGACGTCTTGTCTCCTTTTTTTTTTAGAATTTCATCAGTGGTCCAATACTCCTACAATATGCTTTAGTGGTCTCCATTCACTCGCTGATGTTGCTCAAAAAGGACAGGAGGCAGTTCCTGTTGTTTCAAATATCCTTCAAGCTCATCAGAACTGTGTAATGTTTGGCAGTCCTCACTGCCCTCCGGATCACTGGTAAGTTGACGGGAGCCCAAAGAATGGTCTTCTGAGCATCTGAACATTTAACATTTATCCAGTGTTTTCCCTAAACGGCTGGAGCAGTAGACATATCAACAGAATCCTTTAACCCTCATTCTTATGACCGCCTATGTGTTTTTAATGTGTTTGATACTCTGTTGAGTTTTTCTTTTACAAGACATCAATGTCAGATGTGCCACACAGGCCAGAGGGAGGTTAGGGGCTCACTATGTGTCATTTTTAAGGATATCCTGTTTTCCTGAGGTCTACAGGTGCCACACACAGCAAAAGAGGATCCTGTAGTGACAACATGGTCTGTGAATAATTACTATAATAAAAAAAACTTAAATGAAAAACTAAAAACTTCAGTCCTGTTCTGGTCCTGCTCTAGTCATACACAAACTGGACAGTCCTGGCCATGGGGCTCATGCTCCACACTGCACCGGTCCCCTACGGTTACCTCTGCGGGTGGTGAGCCCACAGGACGTCGGGCCCACGTCGCTCGTTCGGGCTTTACCCCACACACACAAGGTGTGCTCTGGCCATACACAAACCGGACAGTCATACTGTCCGCAACTGTCCGGTTGTCCGGGGGCCTGAGCTTATGCGGGAAGTTGAGAGATACCGGCTAGATATAGTCGGGCTCACCTCCACGCACAGCTTGGGCTCTGAAACCCAGCTCCTTCATAGAGGTTGGACTCTCCACCACACTGGGTTTGCTTATAGCCCCCCAGCTCAGCCGCCATGTGTTGGAGTTTACCCCAGTAAACAAGAGGGTCGTGTCCCTGCGCCTTCGGGTCGGGGATAGGTCTCTTACTGTTGTTTGTGCCTATGGGCCAAATAGCAGTACAGAGTACCCGGCCTTCTTGGAGTGGGGACTCCATTATTTTGCTGGGGGACTTCAACGCCCACATGGGCAGCGACAGCAACACCTGAAGGGGTGTGATTGGGAAGAACGGCTTCCCCGAACTGAACCCGAGTGAGGTCTTGTTATTGGACTTCTGTGCTAGTCACAGTTTGTCCATAACAAACACCATGTTTGAGCACAAGGGTGTACATCAGTGCACGTGGCACCAGGACACCCTAGGCCGGAGGTCAATGATCGACTTTGTAGTCATGTCATCTGACCTTCGGTCGTGTGTCTTGGACACTTGGGTGATGAGAGGGGCTGAGCTGTCAACCGATCACCACCTGGTGGTGAGCTGGGTCCGCTGGCGCCGCTTGGCAGACCCAAACATGTTGTGAGGGCCTGTTGGGAACATCTGTCAGAGGGGTCTTCAACTCCCACTTCCGGGAGAGCTTCGACCAGATCCCGAGGGAGGCTGGAGACATGGTGTCCAAGTGGACCATGTTCTCCACCTCTATTGTCGATGCAGCCGTTTCAGAGCTGTGGTCATAAGGTCTCTGGTGCCTGTCATGGTGCCAACCCCCGAACCCAGTGGTGGACACCGGAAGTAAGGCATGCCATCAGGCAGAAGAAGGAGTCCTATAGAGCTTGGTTGGCTTGTGGGACTCCTGAGGCAGCTGACGAGTACCAAGGGCCAAACGAGCTGAGGCCCGGGTGGTTGTGGAGGCAAAAACTCGGGTCTGGGAGGAGTTCAGGGAGGCCAAGGAGGAGAACTATCGGTCGGCCTTGAAAAAATTCTGGCAAACCGTCCACTGTCTCAGGGGGGAGAAGTAGTACTTCACCAACAGTGTTTACTGTGGAAGTGGGGAGCTGTTTACCTCGACTGGGGATGTTTTTGGGCAGTGGAAAGAATATTTCGAGGATCTCCTCAATTCCACCAACATCTTCCATTGAGGAAGCAGAGGCTGCGAACTCATGAGCTTTGGGTGATGACCGAAAGGACACGATTCCGGATAAAAGCGGCCGAAATGAGTTTCCTCCGCAGGGTGGCTGGGCGCTCCCTTAGAGATAGGGTGAGGAGCTCTGTCACCTGGGAGCAGCTCGGAGTAGAGCTGTAGTAGCTGAGTAGACCAGCTGAGGTGGCTCAGGCATCTGTTCTGGATGCCTCCTGGACGCCTCCCTGGGTAGGTGTTCTGGTGAAGTCCCACCGTGCGGAGGCCCCGGGGAAGACCTAGGATTTGTTGTGTGTCTGAGTATGTGAGTTGTTGTTAATGTGATGTCTTGTAATTTCTCTATTAAATAAAAATGTCAATAAAAAAACAAAGCAAACAAACAATAAATAAATAAATGGTTGTATTCTGGTGCTTTTTAGGCATGAAACCTGGATAAACACCACTGAGTTAAATTTAGAGTGTTTGTATTTACTATAACTGCCCAACCAAAATGGCTTTTCTTCTGCTGAATGATATATATAAGATATATACTCTATCATTTCAGTCTGATCTGTGTATAACAGTGACATAATATAGTCTATATGTAGGCCTACTGTAAAACACACCTCTGAGGGAACTACACAGAAAACAACTCACATAACGTAAGACTGCTACATATTCAGTTTTATATGGTAAAGTAACTTCACTAATCTTGGTTTCACAGTCTCATAGTCAACATGATTATGTTTTAAATGTACTCTCCTGTTCTATGAGGGGGCTTCTGTCCAAAATACAGTTACCTGTACCTCAAAGTGCATCAACTCATGGAGACAAGGGAAATGAACTGGAGGAGAATGGAGTGTTTACTTCTAATATGGCTAATCCTGGCTAACTGGGCCGTGTGAATGCTGGGTGTATGAACCATGTGAATGGCTAACATACATATTACGACTATGAGAGAGCAGGGCAACACCATTAGTAGGGGAATGGTATCAACAGGCACCGGATTTGGAGTGCTGTTAAGCTACCACTGCCGCCAATACTGCTGTGCAATGTCTGTGAAGACTCTCACTCCTCCAGGGTAATTGCATCGCAACAAGTTCAAAAGCAGTCATCTGGATTTGATTTTTAAATGCAGATGACTGCTTATTTGTTGCACTGCTGTGCAATGCTCGCTCATTGAAGAAAAAGGTAGATGAACTACGTATGCTAGTAAAGATAAGCTATGATCACCATGAGTCTGGATTACTCACCTTTACAGAAACATGGTTTCATAAAGACATACCAGATAGCTTCGTACAAGTGAACGTTTTTTTGCTAATACGCTCTGATAGAGAGGCTAGCTCCAGGAAGCTAACCGGAGGTGGCCTTTGTATATATGTAAGAGACTTGGTGTCGCAGTGTTGTTACAAGAGACAGATATGTGACCCAGATCTGTAGCTATTATGCATCACACTAAGACCATATTATCTGCTGCAGGAGTTCTCTAATATTTTTGTGTGCCTTGTGTATGTTCCACCAAATGCAAGTGTGACCAAAGCCACTAGACAAATTGCAAATTGTGTCCACCAGTATCTCCAACACAAGCCTGATGCAACTATGCTAGTTTTGGGTGACTTAAATCACTGCAACTTGGAGAAAAATCTGCCAAGATTTCAACAATATGTGACGTGTGGTATGAGGAAGAACAACATCTTGGACAAATGTTATAGTAAGAGTTAAGCCTCCACTAGGTACATCTGACCATAAGGCTGTCCACCGCCTCCCCACATACAAGTCCGCTTTTAAATCTAATAAGCCAGTAAAAAAGACAATACATGTGTGGTCCAGAGATGCTTTCTGTGGACAGACTGGAAGGTTTTCTTCCAGGATGCAGACATAAACACATCCACAGAGGCAATAACTAACTATATTTCCTTTTGTGTGGATTTTATAATAGCACAGAGGACTATCATAAAATACCCAAACCACAGACCCTATCTCACAAAGGAAATCAAGAAATGTATCTACAGGAAGAAAATAGCCTTCAGATCAAATGATACAGCAGCTTTGAAGGCCGCACAAAAAGAACTTAATCAACAAATTGTGAAGGCTAGAAGGCAGCATAAGGAACGTGCGGCGCAGGAACTACACAATTTAAACACAAAAAGATTGTGAGACTCTATTAGGGAGATGACTAACATGAAACCTAAAAGAAAACCCATAGTGGCTCTTAACGAAAATTTAAAAGCAAATGAACTGAATGACTTTTTTATGCGGTTTGAGGCTGACATCTTCAAAGAATGTTGTGATGTGGTAAATGGACTAACATGTAATGTCGATAGTGACAGGATAGTGGTAGATCTGGAATCTGTTACGAAAGTGTTTAAAACCATCCGGAGTAACAAAGTGACAGGACCGGATGGCATGTGTCTCTTTTAAAAACATGTGCTGTCCGGCTGTCTTTAGACCTACAACCAGTACCAGAGCTTTGGAAAAAAATCCATTATAGTCCCAGTACCAAAAAAGACATGTCTGCAAGAAAGTAATGACTATGGGCCAGTGGCCTTAACCTCAAATGTGGCTAGAGCACTAGAAAGAATTATAACGGGGGAGCTTCGAAGTGACATAGGGCAGCAGTTAGATCAGTATCAATTTGCTTATTCCAAAAATTGAGTACGAGTGATTCCATAGCAGTGCATCTCATTTTTAAGCACTTAGAAAGTTCTGTAGCATATGACAGGCTGGTCTTTATTAATTTCAGTTCTGCATTTAATTCTATTCATCCAGTCATTATTTTACATAAGCTAGTTTAGTTAAATGTGAACCCATTCCTGATTAAATAGTATTTTTCCTTTTTATTAAAACAATCACAAAAGGTGAGATTTAACACTGTGTTCTCTGAGGAAACAACCTGTAGTATTGGGGTGCCTCAAGGTACTGTCAGTTCTTCCCTTTTGTTTACCCTGTATATGAATGACTGTGTCAGCTCACAACCCAATCAATTTGTAATCAAGTTCTCAGATGACACTCTTATATTGAGTCTGCTCCTGAGCAGTTCTAACATCAGCAGCCATTCATCTGGAGCAGACAGATTTATAAAATGGTGTGATCAACATCATCTACAAGTGAATGAAAATAAAACAAAGGAGATTATAGTAGATCCAAGGTCTATAGGAGACCACACTATGATTGCTATACACAATCAGAATATTAAGCAGGTCCCCTCCTATAAATACCTAAGAGTACAAATTGATAAAGAAATGAGCTGTTATGAGCATGTAACAGGTGTGTGTGCAAAAATACATCAACGATTACATTTTCTTAGAAGACTCAGGGTTTTGGGGTCAGCCAAAATATTATGTTGATGTTTTACAGAGCCAGTATTGAATCTGTCTTAAGGTATGGAAGAGTCAGCTGGCTTGGGAACCTGACTGTGAAATATACATCACAGATTCTCAGGTTGGTCAAAGATCATGGGTGTGTTTACTCCTCTGATCTCCCCTCAAGTTATTTTTGAACAATCTGCTTTAAGACAGGCTCATAAGATCCTTGCAGACTCCTCTCATGTATTAAACTGTGAGTATGAGCTACTATCTGGCAGGAGGTATAGGGCTCCCTTATGTCAACATAATAGATACAAAAACTCATTTGTTCCTTATTAAATTAGGCTAATTAATGAAATGGACCTAAGTGCGTAAATGTATGTAATTGTGTCATGCTGTAACATTTACTGGTTATATTGCACATGGGTGTATGATTTTGGTGTTTTTGTTGTTTGGACTATGCTTTCTATGTTTGTATTTGTGTATGCAGTGGGCCCTGGCTGTGAGACAAATTTATCCCTAGGGAGACAAACAAATAAAGAAATATGAAATATGAAAAACAATGAGAAAACCACTACATAACGTTCTATTTTTGTTAGATTAATGTTCCCCCAACCTTTTTATTGCAACCTAGCTCCACAATGCACAACTGAATGAACACTTAAACTTGAATCAAATGTTTTTTTATTAATAATAAAAAAACATTTGATTCAAGTTTAAGTGAGCAGTATACAAAAAAACACAACAGGGAAACAGTATATTTGCTGTTCCTAGGACTGCACTCTTCTGAACTGAGATGTCTGATGTTTTTCCTGGGATCTGCTGTAGCCACTCTTCCAGTTTGCGCGTTACTGCCCCGAGTGCTCCGATGACCACGGGCACCACTGATGCCTTCACTTTCCAGGCCTTCTCAAGTTCTTCTTTGAGGTCTTGGTATTTCTCTAGTTTCTTGTGTTCCTTTTTCCTGATGTTGCAATCGCTTGGTATTGCGATGTCAGCTACAATGGCTTTCCTCTGCTGTTTGTCTATCACCACAATGTCCGTCTAGATCTGGAAATCCCACAGGATCGTAGCTCGGTCATTCTCCATCACCTTTTGAGGTGTTTTTCCACCTTGACCTCGGGACTTCCAGACTGTACTCTGCACACATGTTTCTGTACACTATACTAGCCACTTGGTTAAGATGCTCCATGTATCTTACACAGTTATGTGCTGGATTGTCTCAGGGGCTTCTTTGCACAGTATATCTGGGCCACTATTGCTCTGGTGCTCAAGGCCTGCTCCTGTGCAGCCATGATCAGTGCCTCTGTGCTGTCATTCAGTCCAGCCCTTTCTAGCCACTGGTAGAATTTCTGGATCTATCAACCACTTTAGTTATCTGTCAGTGATACATCCTATGTAGGGGCTTTTCCTCTCATGATTGTTCCTCCAGCACCTCGTCCTCTGTTTTCCACTGCCTGAGACATTCACTGAGCACTTCATCCGTTGAGGCCATCTTCCTGATGTATTCAAGGACCTTGGATGTTAAATCCTGGATAATGGTTTTGATACTCACCAGTCCTCTGCCTCTCCTTCCTTGCGCTTAGTGTACAGTCTCAGGGTGCTGGATTTGGGGTGGAACCTTCCATGTATAGTCAGGAGCTTCTGTGTTTTCACATCTGTAGCCTGAATCCCTTCTTTTGGCCAGCTTATTAGTCCCACAGGGTCTCTGATGACCAGCAGGGTATAGCTGTCGATTGCCCGATTGCCAATGAGCGGAGTCCTTAGGACTTGCCTAATTCGTTGGAGGTATTTGGCTGTGGCTGCTTTTCTTGTTGCCTGTTTGAGGTTGCCATTTGTTTGTGGGATTCCAAGGTACTTGTAGCTGTCTGCTATTCTGCCATCTGGGAGTGAGACCCCTACTGTATGGATACCTTCCCTCTCTTTGTCACCATCCGCCCAAACTTCTCAAGTCCGAATGAGATTCTGATCATTGCTGTAGATCCTGTTTGTGTGGATCAGTGAGTCAATGTCTCGCTCACTCTTGGCATACAGCTTGATATCATCCATGTAGAGGAGGTGACTGATAGTGGACCCATTCCTGAGTCATGATTATTTGGCTAAGGGGGTTCAGACCTATGCAGAACAGCAGCGGGGACAGAGAATCTCCTTAGTATATGCCACATTTGATGAACACTTGTGCAATTGGCTTCCAGTTGGCCTTGAGGGTGGTCTTCCACTGCCTCATGGCCATACTGCCTTGTGGATGCCCGATCCCGTCAGACCTCGGAAGCTAAGCAGGGTAGAGCCTGGTCAGTACCTGGATGGGAGGCCGCTGGGGAACAGCAGGAAGCCGGTGTGAGTGAGTGGTTGGTGGTCAGAGGGACTGATCACGACCGCAGATGTGTGCAGCCGCGCTTCTGTCAGTCTACCCCAGGGGAAACTGTGGCTACAAAATGTAGCTTACCACCACTGACTATAGACTGAATGAAATACCCCTTCCCTTCTGTGTAAAGCGCTTTGGGTGACTTGTGTCATAGGTAAAGCGCTATATAAATACCATTCCCTTCCCATTCCCTTCCCTCATCGAGTTTGCAATGAAGGCTCTTAGATGATAGAGATTGATGTTATGCATCTCCAAGCATTCCATGATCCATGTGTGTGGCATTGACTTTCTTGTAATCAATCCAGGCAGTGCACAGATTAGTATGTCTGGCTTTGCAGTCCCTAGTGACTGTTCTGTCTACCAGCAACTGGTGTTTAGCTCCTCTGGTGTTTTTACCAATGCCATTGTGTGCTGTGCTCATGTATTGATCCATGTGCCCACTTACCTTAGCCACTATGATGCCTGACATGAGCTTCCATGTGGTGGGGAGGCAGGTTATTGGTCAATAGTTGGATGGGACTGTTCCCTTCAGGGGAACCTTCTGGATCAGGATTGTCCAGTCTTCGGTTAGCCATTCAGGGTGGGTTCTGAAATGCAGGATTTTTTGGGGTTAACTTTAGCTAATTAGACCTCATAAATCAGAAGGTACCTGCTGCGTGGTCTTTGTCAAAAAAAGTGCCTCTGAGAACCAGAAGATGTCGTTCAAATGCCGCCCAGATTTATTTGCGATCAACAGGATAAAAAAATATAGATTGACAGGGATCAAAAATAATGCATAGAGCAAATTATAGTGGTGAATCAAAGAACAGAACTCTCTTTGACGTAGCTCCGCCACCAGTCTAAGCAACTCGTAAAGAGTACCCCTCCAGTCTTGGGATAACACCGAGTGCTCCTGCTCAAGGTCCTCGGGCAGGTTTTATAGTAAAAGGAAAATACAAGAATGACAAATTTATGGCTAAGGTCCATTCTACGTATCTTGTGGTTTTGGAACAGTAAGTCTGTTCTCGCTATCAATAAAGCAGATACTGGACACTGGCCTGATAGCATAAATCTGACAAAGCTTATCTAAAGGTTACACATGTTGTTAAAACTCAGCATGAGCCGTCATCACTAAGGAAATGACTGAATAAGGAGAACATACAGTAGCTATCTTTAAAGAGTAACTCACCCCTGGCCCAGGCCTGACTCCGCCCACTGCCAGAGATTGAAAACTGCTCAAAAAGTGGGCAGAGACCTGGCAGAGATAGAGGAGGAGAACTGAGGGAGGAGCGAGACCTGGTCCTGTGACTGACAGCTGTCAGAGACCTCATGGACGTCCTCCACAGCAGGGGGCGCCAAGTCCCAGAAAGGGGAAAAAAATACAGAACATCTGGACTAATGTTTTATGTTGCTTTTATAATAACACAGCTGAAATATTGTGAGAAAGGTGTCGTGCGCCGCCGCAACGTGTGCTTCAGATCGCGTCTTTATCATTGAAAGTATTATTTCAGCTGAGAGCTGTTTTTGATCATATCTCCGCGAGTAAGAAATCGATTGTCATCAAACAAAGTGACTTAAAGCGTGGCAAAACTAAAACACATCTGTGGAGTCAAAACTCTCCCCAGTGTCACCAATTTGTAGGTATATACTGTCATTGATCAGGCTCATTATGTTTAGGAAAACGACCCACACCTGGCAACAGCGGGACTGGGACGAGCGTGCCGAGGAGAGAGACAGTGAGGGCGTGGAGAGCACGGGCTGTGGGAGGAGATACTCGGCACAGGTGCGGTAAAGTGGTCAAATACTACGTCACACTTGTCTATCTGGAACTATTGAGCAGAAATCCCACTGTTTGACCCTAGGAGGGCAGCACTCTGACGGTTTTCACTACAAAATGTGAATTTAGACCTTTTTTTACAAAATGGTCAAACATAAGACTATAAATAGTGAGATGTATCACTAAAGGCCTGTTTGTACAACTGATCAGCTAAAAAAATGGTTTAGGGGTGAGTTGCTCTTTAAGCATAAACATATCAGTAATATAGTATGTGAATCAAGTACAATGCCTAAAATGAATGACTAAGATGAATAAGTGGAAATTCATAATCTAAGAAACTTTATTACACACAGTACACACAGGGCCTAAACTATGGCAGATTATATGTGAAACTTTATCAAACTAGCTTTTTAACCTTAGCATTAGAGAGTTTTTATCTAACAGTCCCATCCTTTAGCAGTACTTCACTCAGCCACTCAGGCTCTGTAACTGGTGTCGGGGTTGCCTGGTGTTTAATTTAGCCATGATCATATCTCTCAGGTCTGGATGGAGAGATGGTGTTAACTCCCCTCTGACCTTGCATCTTGGCTGCCCCTTGTCGTAGCATTTGTGTTGTACCTCATCAATCTCAAGTTATGAAAGCAGGTGCCATTTGTGGATGTTGGAACACTGAGCTACTAGTTGTTTAGCAGTAAGTGTTGGTTGTGGGTTTCGAAGTTGCCATATTTCCCACATTCTCTGCATGTAACCCCTCTGACTAGGGTTACTGCATTGCAACAGAGTCTTGTTCTCGCATCTTGTCCATTTTCGTCTTGTTCCAGTAGCCCACTTCTCATCAAGGCGCTCTGGTTCCCCAGCACCTGACGCAGACCTTGTTTGATCGGTTGACATCTGAGTCGGTATGTCTCGTATTAAGTTTTGTAGTGCTTCAAAGTGATTCCATTAGTGCTGTCATTGTTTTTTACTGGGATACCAAATCAGTTCCTGTCTTCCGGGTGTATTTCAATGTCCATGATGCAGATAATTACAAATGTGACCATTTTGTTGTAGGTGTTTTGTCAGCTCTTCTTTACATGGTGGTCTTTGGGGAAAATCCTTTCTGGCCCACAGGGGATTGTTGGCAGCAAATGCACTAGTAGAACTGTGGCAGGGGGTGATACTTGAGGCAGTTCTCCTTTTATAGCAGTTTGTTTGTCCAGTAGATGTCTAAGATGGCTCAGTTATGATTTTTCATCTGAACTAAAATGCTTAAAAGAGACACAAAGTTTGGTAATAATACTCACTTACACAACACAATGTTGGGTAATGAATTTCAACTACATACCTTTTGTTGTGTGGGGCAAACTTGAGGGCTGGCCCAAGTTCGACATTTTGAGTTTTATGTTGTTGTTTTGTTGTTGTTGTTTTTTTCTGGAAGGTCACTGTTAAAAGAAGAAAGAAATGAAGTAGAAGTAAAAGTAAAACATTTTTGTCTTTTAATACTGACAAAAACATACCTACCACAAGCCTGCATATTGGCAAATCTTGAAATGCTCATTTATTCTTTGGTCCCTCAGGACAAGCAAGAGCCCCTCATTGTTGGCTACTCTCCATAGCATTTGTGAAATGGCAATTCCTGTACTTCCTCCATTTATGAATGTTAAATAGTGTTGCTGTAAAGAAATCCAAAATATAAATATGGAATTAGTCACTGGAGAGATATGTAAAGCAGGTATAATATAAAAATAATTTGTGCAATCACAATAGTATAATAGAAATATGCCAGAGCAATATAGTTAATTACTTTAAATTTTACTGGTATTTTCCTGTTGTTCTCATCTAGCCCCTGTTTTACTGAGATGTGCAATACACTTTCGTCTGCTGCTACATTGTCAGTATGTTGCTTTAGTGAAGCAGTAACATTTTATTAATGGTGGCCTTTAGTTTTTCAAGCCAGTGAAGCACATTAGCTGTAGAGATATTTCAACAGTTTTACTTTTACATAAGACATTATTATTATTATTATTATTATTATTATTATTATTATTATTATTATTATTATTATTATAAACTTGAAACAAACTACTACTTACTGTATGTATGTGTGGCTCCAGTCAAGTCCATCTCCTCTAGGAGGTAACACATATGTGGGTGTCAAAAATATTTAGCAATAATCATTAATACCTTACCATGAATTTGTGAATGTATGTGTTACTTGATATGGAAATTTAAAGCCACTGTATCTTAAGAAGGATTGAAGCTGAAGCAGAGACATGAGTCATGCCGACCAAATGTATTCTGAATGAGAGAAGCTCTTGTATGAAGGTAAATATGTCTCAAAACATTTGAACTTGTAAACAGTGATTTGAACACTCGCAGATCACGATCTGAAAACTTGAAGCTAACTATGGAGGACCGTGAGCGCCACGCGAAAAGGAATAATGCTTTTATTAAAAGAGTTTTTAAAAGAGCCTTTAGTAAATGGATTACTAAATGGTTTTATTAAAAGAGTGTTTAAAAGAGCATTTAATAATTGGATTACTAAATGGTTTTATTAAAAGAGTTTTTAAAAGAGCCTTTAATAAATGGATTACTAAATGGTTTTATTAAATGAGTTTTTAAAAGTGGATTTAATAAATGGATTACTAAATGGTTTTAATAAAAAAAAGGATTAATATTCATTAATACATTTAAGAAACCGATTTCTAAATGTATTTATTTTGCAAAACGTATTAGTCTCTTCTCCGATTAGCTTCTCCTTTTAGCTTTTCCGTGGCGTTCCTGGTCCTCCTGGCTAAAGTTAAATAAAATAAAAAGCAAAGCGATGTAAGGAGCTCTGTGATTGGTCAGAGCAACTCGCGCTTTGATTGGCCAGAAAATTTGAAAGTTCTATCAAATATGTTGATAATATGAGCACATATTTTCATTTCAGATTATCTTCATTGTAACCAACTATATAATTATTCATAAAACTGATTAAAATGAGCTACATGCCCGTAGCAGAGTACAGTTGTGACTTACAATCACGTCTTTGTCCGCCATAGGGGTTATGTGCTAACTACTTTCGCATTCGGCTAAACGGAATGATTCACTTCCGGTCACAGCTTGTAAGTGAGCAGCCAGACAAGGGCAGCTTCAAAAAACATTTATGTCTTACACATCGCAAAATAAAATCACCAAACTAACGCTGCTATGGACTAACGCAGCTTTATCCTTCAAATAAGGGTTTTAGCATTTGTGTTTTAAATATTTCACTAATCGCTGAGCACGGAGGCGGCATATTGTGTCAATTAACTAAAGCTGTCACCCAGCGCACTTTATTTCAGCGGATATATAACACACAGCAAGTTAAATTACGTGATACTCAATCACAAACAACACAATTGCCCATTTTAGCACAGTCTTAATTTATTATACACCTATTAAGGCACTTTGACGTATTTATTAATATATATATATATCATTATAATATATAATTTTTACTACATTCCGAGGCTACAACCGTTGTTTTGAAGCCGCTTTCACAGCTCTTCTGTGGCGTTTTCAGATGTTTTTGTGCACACTATGGCTATTTTTTGTTGCATACTTTAGTAAAATGTTCCTGTGGGCTTTATATTCGCTGAAATAAAGTGTGCCGGGTGACAGCTTTAGTTATTCATTCATTATTCATAATTTATGATATTCTGATAAGGCTAATTCCATAGCAACTGGGCCAGCTAAGGACCGGGGTTGCTGCGGTAATGGCTGGACCAATCAGAAACTACATGCCGCGAACCTGAAAAACCCCTTGAAGCGGTAACAATGGCGCAAAACAATATGGTAAGTGTCTTCTAAAAGCTCCAATATTTTGCAAAGGTCTAAAGGCCACAGTTACGTAAGCTTCTCTTTTAGTTAGTTAGCTAACTAACATTTCTTATGAATATATTTATAATGCCACAATTGGCAGGATGCAACAGCTCATTGTAAATTTAGGGTTTATGTATCTGATATTCCATCACAAACATAAACAGTTGAGAGCACTGAATAGGCGGTATTCTGTAAAATAGTTTAAATCAAAATAATAGAGCTAAAATAAGTCACAACCAACAGATTCCTACAGAGTATTCGGGCTAAAAAGGTTCCAGAAGACTACCTGTAATTTCCACATCATGGGAAATTAAATTTTAGGGAAAAAATGGTTGCCGTTCACTGTAGTTTGGAATGTCAGAGACGAGCAAAGTGGATCAAGTGGCTACTGCTCATTATAGAGTGCGTTTTTACAGTCTCAAAGTGCACTGGTGTAAAAAAATAAATAAAATAAATGGCATTACGCTAATCCATGACACAGCAGGGCATACAGGTAGGCCTATATTTAATGGTGCATTTGAAATGATCAAGCAGGCTAACAAAAATAATTTTCAATAAAACTATTTTCTCCTTAGTAGATTAATTTGAAGTAAACGAGACTAGGCCCTAAAACTATTGATAAAGCAATGACATGGTAAAAATAACTGTCCTTGTTAAATAGGGAGGTATATACAAAAGAACCAAAAACCCACATTAGCTGAAGGCTTGTTTTTAAAAATCCCTGTGAGAAAAAAAGTGTGACTTCTAAGTGACTTCTACACACATGGTAATTTAGTTTGCATTCACACTAGGAAAGTCTGTTGGTCCGCTTAGTTGATCCAGATCAAGTGCGGACTTTTTTTTGTTTGTTTGGTTTGGATCGTATTGTCTTTTGCAAATGGACTAAAACAGAAGCATGTGAGTAACCCTCTTTACTTGTTTTTGAGTAACCCTACTGACCCCATATATTTCTATTGCTGATATGAGGCGTACCATTTACCGCGATCAGAAAGTGATTCAAAAAAAGACATGACATGATGAGATGGCAGCAAAATGGCACAAAATCTGGCGTGCTATTTACACGCACTGTCGTGCTTTTCTGTGGTGCTGAAAAGCAAAAAACAAAATAAACAAATAAAAAGATGTAATCTATATACTGTAAACTGTTTGCCTGTATGTCAGCCCCACCTGGCGCCCTGAAAGAGCTTGAGCCAGCCGCGAGAGGCTGCAGTAAGATGGGGTGCATACTCTACATTCAATTCAATTCAGTTTTATTTGTATAGCCCAGTATCACAACAAAAGTCACCTCAAAGGGCTTCACAACAGTTCATCAAACATAAACACACAATCAGACTTAACACACAATCAACACAAACAATAACTACACTAAACAAACCCAGGACACTCCTGTCCTTAGACCCTCCTTCTCGGTAAGGAAAAACTCCTAAAAAACCCAGCTGTGGGAAAAAAGAAGAAACCTTATGGAGCCCAACTGAAGGAGCGATCCTCTCCCAGGACGGACAGGCAACGCGTCTAGGACTGTTAACTCATTAGCTCATCTATAGGATCATAGATCAGCTCTGTAAGGATTCATCCAGGGAGTGGGGTGAGGTAAACAATAAAACACTGTCAGCTACTTAAGGCACTGGCTGAAATGCAGGTGAGATGCCCCTTGTGGCTCAGTGTAAAGAGCTACCTGAGTGACCAAGAACAAACATTACAGTGGGGTTCCTGTATTTCATCTCCCTGCAGTATTCCAGCAGGTGTCCCCCAGGGGGGGCTATTGTCTCCTTTACTCTTTGTAATATGCATTAATAGCTTGGATTCATGTCTTCCCTCTTCTGTTTTTCCTGTGAAGTATGCAGATGACCTCACACTGACTGAGCTCCTGATGGGGTCGTTGCCTGGCTTAATGCAGAAGGCCCTGAACTCTGTGGATGAGTGGGGACAGGAGTTCTCACTGGCAATTAATGGAGTAAAAACTATGGACATGGTCATTAGTGCTAGAAGGGAGCCTAACATCCCCTGCCCTCCTCCTCCTGTAGTCGGTGATCAAATGATCCACAGAGTCTCCACATTTAAACTTCTTGGAGTTCTAATATCCTCAGATTTATCCTGGGTCAGATACATGCTCTCCAAAATACGCCCAAGGATACATTATCTTAGTGTGGCCAGAAGAGCAGGACTCCCATCTGATGTCCTCAAACAGATCTATCTGACTTTCATTAGATCTGTTCTGGAGTATGCCAGCCCAGTGTGGAGCGGGCTGACAAAAGGCCTCTCCGAAGAATTAGAATGTGTGCAAAAAAGATGCTGCAGGATCTCACCCTCTTCCCTTCCATCCCTGTGTGAGAGGCGGGATGTGGCCACACTGCACACCCTCCATAATGTCCAGAAACACAGGGCCTCCCCTCTGCATGCTTTTATAACTCAGGCCTCCTCTAATGGATATGAGTTGAGACACCAGAGACAGTTTTTAGCAAACAAGAGCAAGACAAAAAAACATGAAATGTCTTTTATTCCGCGTGCTCTTAGATTGTTTTATAGGTGTTTTTTATGGTATAATTTATAATGATTTTAGTTTTGTTTTTTTAGTTTTTTTATCATTTATGATGTGATTGATGCATTTCAGGTTTCACATTGTATGTTGTCTCCTGCCATGTCAATCTTTAATAAATCTAAATTTATATATATATATATATATATATATATATATATATATATATATATATATATATATATATATATATATATATATATATATATAAAGCGTATAACATAATTAGACAATATTAATGGATAAACATGTGCGCTAGACAAGTGAGAGTTAGGAGGCATAAAGTAAATTGGTCACTTGGATAAAGTGTTCGGTTAGCTCGCAGTGGACCGGGATCTATTCTCATGAGTAACAACCCGCGGTACACAGTTAAGTTATTCTTATTCAGGCTAGGGAGCTGTAATGGCAGCGTGCCATATGTTACCTTTTACAGGCACAAATAAAAGAAAAATTATTCAGTGATCTGCTCTAGGTCCATGGGTGGTGCTCTCAGCAACAGCACTGTTCTCATATGTCTTAAAGACACACTGCATTATTCTTAACCTGAATCAACTGTGGTAAAACTTTGCAATGTGTAACGAGAATGTTTCTCATCAGTTTGCAGACACAGCATTTTGGTGGTTGTTTGACTGTTCACATGTTTTACCTCTGCAAATGTCTCTTAATACAAGAGCTCAATTGATTATTCCTGATGACTGTGGGTTACCCCTGTCTCATCACTTAAGGTGAAACAAAAGATGTTATCACAGCTCTGTTTTTTCCCTTTAAATGCTCATGGGCTCTTAGACAGTTTACAATAAGATGATGATGAAATGTTGCCTACTATTATTCATTCATTTTCTACCGCTTATTCCCATTAGGGGTCACGGGTGACTGGAGCCTATCCCAGTAACTTTGGGCTGTAGGTGGGGTACACCCTGGACAGGGGCCAGCTTGTCGCAGGGCTGACACAGAGACAAACAACCATTTACTCCCACATTCTTTCACTAGGGTCAATTTAGAGTCACCAATTCACCTAACACATGCATGTCTTTGGACGGTGGGAGGAAGCCGGAGAACCCGGAGAGAACCCACGGTAACACAGAGAGGACATGCAGACTCCACCCAGAGAGTTCGTGTGATGGTGTGTATTGGTCGGCCCGAGGCTCGAACCCATGACGTCCTTGCTGGGAGGTGAGAACGCTAACCTGCCTACTGTTACCTATTGAATAATGATTTTATATGTCATTTATATCACCAAAGCCAGACGCTTGTTTTACAATAACATAATTTAAAATATAATATAAGGATATTAACAATAGTATAAGTTGCTCAAATTTGTCCATCTGTAACCTGTATGAAAAGTTGCTGGAATTTTCAAAATTTGTTCTTTTGAAACATACTAAAATAAAACCAAAAGGGAACGTTGCATACAGGCTGTAGTGCAACTTCAAGAGGGTTAGGTTGGTTTTCTAAACGTTCTGGGAATGATGTGTTTCTGCAGTACCAAGTGTGAACATTCTCCAACGTTTTAGGTTAGTATCAAAATAACGTTAGGAGAACCACAGGCTAATGTTATTTGAATGTTTTGTGTTAGCTGGGTTGGACCTGGCACTCATCTTCTTCATTCTTGTCTTGTGCTTTAAGATATTGGTTGTGGCTGAAGCACTGCAACCAAACAAGTTCTGTTTTTTTTTTTTTTTTTTTTTTTTTTTTGTGTGTGTTTTTTTTACACTTGGGCGCCTCACTTGCCAGCGGTAAGCCTTGTTAAGCCTGAGCCCCAAGGGTGGTGCACGGCCTATTGTGTCTGCACAGCAGTGTGTGAAGCTGCTCTTTGAGCGCTAATTTGACCCCCTGAACATTTATGAAAACTCATAAAATTTTGCCCAAAATTCATGTGTGCGTGAATTTTTTTTTTAATATAGGCACAATGCTGAACATCACAAAAGTGGTACGACAGCGCCCCCTGGAAAAATGTAAATACATTGCCCCAAACCAGAAGTCGGCAATTTTGGATTGAAATCTGCGAAGTGCTGAGTCAGCAATTTTGCACACGTCGTACTTTTTCTATCTCCCTCTTGGGCATTTAACCAAATGAACTTAAAATTGCTGTAAATCATCAACACAAGTGGGGCATCAAAAGTTATCCAAATTCTTTGCAAAAGTTTTACGGTTTTTGTACGGTGTAGCCGCATACTTTATGAAAAAACTTTGGATTTCTCCATACTTGCAATTTGCTACAATTCACACATATTGACTCTGATTTGGTGCAAATTTGAAACACTCATTAACCTTCCAGTGCTAAACCCATTTTATCTGAAAGAATCAAGCTTGGCATGATAGCACCCCCTACAGAATGAGACAAATATTTATATGGTAAGTAAAAAATTTTGTTTTTCAAAATTTTACAAAACTTGGCAGAAAAATATTTTATGTGACCCCGATAAAAAAGTCAATGACACCCATGTCAAATTTTTTACTATGTTGCCATGGCTACGACTGAAACTCGCCATTTTATTCCAATGGAGTTAAAACAAAAATCTTTATGGAGAGAAAAAAATAATAGTTCAATAAAAATGTGTGAAAATGTGTGAAAGTTCTTTATGTCATCCTGATCAAAAATTCCAATGGTACCCAAGTCGTATTTGATTCGGTGTTGCCATGGCAATGGTCAAATTCTGCCATTTTATTCCAAATTAATTTCCATTCAATGCAGTACTATGGAGTATTAGGACGCTTTTGCCAGTTTTTTTTTTTTTTTTTTATCAAAAGGCACCAACAACAAATGGTTTCTCCTCTGCCCCATCTTCGGTTGTGGCCGGCGAGGGCCTATCAATGGTGCTTGCTGCTTTAATTTGCTTTACTACTGCCAAAATATGGCCACCTCTCTTCGACACCATCGTCTTTACTGCTGGGGCGCTCTGTCTGGCCACAGCAGCCACACTTTGCTGCCACTGCATACATTGCGCAGCTCGCCCTCTCTGGCCTGGCTGTTTGTGTGTATAAAGTCAAATGGAAAGTGGCCCAACAGCCATCTGAGCTACCGGCCATTCTGTGATCTTCCAGAATGCACAGATGGCCAGTCCGCCCCTGGTCACAAGTATAAATAATAAACCATTAGTAATTTCTGAGGTTATATATATAGTATGTATATATAAATTAAAAAACTGCATTGAAAAGCGAGAAGTTTGAGGTCTGTATTACACAGCGTTTGCTTGTCTGAGTTGATGTGTAAGCAAACCCCACTTCCGTGATGTGATGTATAATTGTCATCATTCCCATTCAAGCATGTTTCGGTAAAAGCTGGCCTAGTGGGAGTTCCATATTCATCCATCTGGTTAACATTAGCCTGCAGTTCCTCAGTCTTTTGCAGGAGTAGAGCCACAGTGCAGTGGTGTAGAGTCACCATCCTCTGTGTGTTGTGTCTGGAAATATCTGATTGGATAGGGGAGGTTGGTTTCCAGGAGAGGTTTCCTGTTGGACAGAGAGAGGAATGTGGCTCTGTTTGCACCTTACTCTGACAAGGGTTCAGTGCTGCACCATTCATTTACTCACTAACCACTGGATCTTTAGACTTTCTTAAAATAATCCTAATTATAAGTCTGCTCTGGAGATAAACTCTCCACTGGCCTACAGAGAGGCACTAAGAATAGGTGAGCCAACATTAGTACATTCTTTCTGTGTGGCAAATCACTCAGAGAAAGATGATCTTTAAAAGCCCAAGAAAAAGCCAATAAAATGTGACGGGTGAGTGTGTAAACACATTATAAATGAAACTTAAAAGTTTTTTATTATTTTTTTAATGAACAGATTGGGACAGAGATGGAGGCACACACACACACAGTTGGGTTTAATTGAAGAGTTGAACTAGAGTTGGTGTTGCCTGGAAATTCCAGACTCACCGCTGTACCAGCGGATGAGTCTGGTCGCCATAGAATCAATTCGATTTCTAGCGCGGAGCAAACAGGCAGCTGAGTTAGCCAATCAGAAAATGGCAGACGTGACGTTAACAAAGCGACAAGAAAGTAAGCAACGCGAAAATTTTTTTTTTATATATAAAGGCTTCTAGTGCTGCAAGCTGCTGTGGTTTTAATGACTCGATATGTTTGTGGTAATTTAAAAGGGAATTTACCGCTGAATGAAACAAACTCGGCTCCTCAGTGCGCCACCTTGATTGTTGTTGTTGCGGACGCTGCTCGCGAAGAACACGTGACTGAAATAAGCGAATCAAAATGCACGGTACGGTTGGGATTTGAGGAAACCACTGCGGACGGCGTGGTGACCAGACTGATATTTCTCTGTAGAATAATACAGAGACATATCAGTCTGGATTTTCCAGGCAAGAGTTGGTGTGGTCTTTCATATCCTCCTTCATTTACAGCTCTAACATACTGTTCACATGTCACTTCTGTGACCAAAATCAAACTGCTGTTTTGTCTAAGGGGCCATTTAGACAACAACATGTTTTGCCAAATCTGCAAAGGTTTGATTGTGGTTTGGCATGTGGATGTGAAAGAAAAGAGACATGAGAGATGTGAGCTTCAACTTTATTCTTCAACTCCAACAAGACAAGTCAAGAGAAAGAAATATTTTCCCGGTACTGTAACACTGTCCCCACCCTCTGGACCTCTCAGAACAAATGTATGGATCTGTGTGTGAGACAAGTCTCCAGATTGTCTGCCACAGGCCTTTCATTTACACGAAGACAGGGTGTAGGAGCCACATTTGGGTTGTCTCGTTTTCTCCCTAAAATATGACATGCATATACATGTGATTGAACACATGATCTTTGGTGCTGGCGGGTATCACTGGGGATGTGGTGTCTGGTGATTAGTAAGCGCACTCACCTGTGCAGGTGGTGGACCTGAAACATGGTGGCAGGGTGAGCCTGGGGGAAAAAACTTTCTGTCGACCGTCTTCAACACTACCATCAATTATGAACCATGACTGAAAGATCTGCACTGTTTTGTATGTATCTTTTACACTCCTAGAAACGCAGCCAACAGAAGTAAGTGCCAGCTTTCTCTTTGTAGAATGGCGAAATAAAAAAACGTAAACATGTGCAGTTGTTCAGCATGATGCGTCATCAGTGTTATCATGTCTTAGCCTGCCGCGGTGTATGTTGGAATTTTGAGTTTTATATGCCATAATACAGGGTTTCTGTTTTCTGAATCTGCAATCTTTTGAAAACGCTTTTGGTCTGACAGTGGGGAACTGCTCGGAACTCTCGTGTGAGCTGTGAAAACAGTGTACTCACTGAAAACTGAACAGTAATTGGCTGTTTGCCAGGCACAAGTCAGCTGACCCGCGATTGCTTTTATGTCTCATACGTTAATTTTTAGTCCAGTAACTGTAGTAATATCTGTATAAGTACTTACTTTTACTGAAGACTTTATGATAATGGCTCCAGAAAACCACAAGATTTTAAAGTAGTTGGGAAGTTGTAGACTGGAACTCTGCTGTTTACTTACTGTGGGGTGTAGAGCATTTGCGGGACCCATAGTGCTGCTTGCTGGACAAATATGGGTACCACCGTTTAGTTTTCTTCACACTTCAGGCCCAAAGCACAATCAAATGAAAATGAGGTTGCCACACAGTGACAACCTCACCAGTGCATGGCAATTTGGAATTTTGTGTAGGTTTTACCCCAGATGCCCTTCCTCACCCAACCCTTTTTAGCTCTTCAGGTTTGGGAGTTTCTGGCTTCACTTGAGGTAATCTGTTTAATGACCTGCCCCACCACTATTGCTGCTCACAGATGCTCACTTCTGCCCTTAGCCTAGCTTCCACAACCGCTTCCCATAACTCCATTGTATGGCTCAGCTGTTGGACCACATTATGTAATAATGCATTAATTAAAAGACACAACAGCTGCTCAGGCAGCCAGGCTCTGCAGCTCTGAATATGTCTGTAGAGGAAGCCCATTTGCCACACACAGCTTGCTTAGCCTGAAGCTAAGCTTAACAACCATTAAGGTGTCAGACCCAGCAGGTCTACCACGGCATTCCAACCCATCAAGACTGAGGTGGGGGCATCCTGCAACTTCAGGTTGAGTTGCTGCAGGTCTTACTTCTGGCGGATATGTGGGTGGCCACAAGGTCTTTGCCTCATGTTTTTTTCTGACAGAGAGCACCTTGATGGAGATGTGGTTGTACCACCACTTTTCCTTAATGGTCCTGGAACCTTGGAGGCTCTTGGCCAAGGTCTTAGAAAGGGGCCAAGTCTTGCAACCAAAGAACAAGGGGATTGTTCTATGGTAGGGATTGATGTAAATGTGGAGTTTGAGCTGTATGTTTATGTCACACTGTCTCCCCAGGGGTCTTCAAAGGGACCTCATAACTCCTGCTGCAAGGCCATGTCTTCGGTTAATTTCTTTCGTGGAGACAACAACACGACAACGCTGGCCAGGAAAACACAATAGTCCTGCCGCCTGCAATTTGCATTTACACGACTACGCTTGTTTCGCCTGAAAAGGCTGTAATCTGTAGTACCCATGTTTGTCCAGCAAACGGTGCTGTGGACCCCGCAAATGCTCTACACCACACAGAGAGTAACTGCAGAAAAAATTATCGCTCTGGTCTGAAACTTTCCAGCTACTTTAGGATCTTGTGGTTTTCTGAAGCCATTCACATAAAGTCTATGCTAAATTTAAGTACTTAGTTAGTTGACTGGATATGAACCTTTAAGGCATAAAAGCCTCGTATTTGCGCTTGCGGATCAGCTGACATACGGCATGCACTCATCCAATCACTGTTCAGATTGGGGCTGTTACGTCATTGTTTTCAGTGAGTACAGCATTTTCACAGTTTACGCGGGAGGGAAGCCACTGGAGCGGCGCCCCGCGCCCGCCCCGTGAGACGAAAACACCTCTTCCAGCATTTTCAAATGTTTGTGGATTTGGAAAACGGAATATGGGGTGTGGAAGTAACAAATATTATTTGATAAAAGTACATTTGAATTAAATAGTGACCAGTGCAAAATTAGTCAAATTGATAAAAATGAGTGCGATATAAATATATGAGTGATAAAACTTCATGTGATTTAATAAAAGTATATGTTAATTTTTTATTAAATCACAAGCACATTTATCAAATCACCACTGCTTTTATCAGATCACGTCAACTTAATAAAGTCGCAGCCGTTTTTAATAAAATGCGTTGTTGCAGAATTTTTGTTACTTCCGGTTAGATCCAAGCAGTCTAGAGGTGACGTCCACTCACAGCTTGTAAGCTAGTGGCAGGACATGGATTGTGGCAAATAATAGATCTAAATAAGATCGCTGTAATGAATGATCAAAATACCTGTAAGAAAAAACTCCCATCTAACCCTTCAGACAAGGGTTTTAGCGTTCATGTGTTTATTTATTTTTATAATATTGCTGTGCCTCGAGGCAGGACAATGAAACCCCCTCACCAGACCTGATGCACTTTATTTCACTAAATATAAAGGGCACGGAAAGTTATTCAGCTATGTGAGACTCAACCACAAACAAGACATTAGTGTTAAGGGTGCTCCGATTGATCGGCAGCGAGCGGTGATCGGCCGATCATGGCTAAAAATAGAGTGATCGGTGATCGGTAACAAGCACGTGAGGCTCTCACATTCACTGTCCTGCAACTCCGGTTTGATTAAACATCAGTAGCGTTATTCTAGCAGTGTTTGTAAGTTAAGCCCGGGTTATAACTAACACAAACCTGCCCTGGAGCTGCTGCTTTATGTCCCCACTTTGTCCCCGCCTGCTCTTGGAGCGCATGGGACAGAACCGAGGTGCAGCAGTGCGTGTATTTGCAAACGCCAACGCAAATAGAGCTAGAGCTAACCTGCTAACATTTACGTTAAAAGCATTAAGAAAGTTTGGAGTCTGCCTGTGCCTTGTTATGCGGAGAAAACTGCGTTTGTGGCTTAAACTGCACCAAATGGCTGCTAATGGAAAGAGAAAGTAAAAAGGCAGCCCATGTGTCCGTGTGTCTGGGAGGAGCACCTTTCATCGTTGTCTTCTCTGCTCTCTTGTGCATGTTTTCTTCGTTCAGACGTTGTCAAAACTGGCTGCAGGAGCTGTCTGCTCTTAAGTCCACTGTGTTTCAACCTGGTTTGGCTGCGCGCTATGTGGACACAGGCGCTGCACCCCCGGACTCGCACTAAAGGAACCAATTAAGAACAGCTGATTTTTACATCAGCAGAGCATTCAAACAAAGCCACAGACACTGGGCACACATTAAAGGCCAATAATGCAACAAAACCTCTTCTAAAACAAAAATAAGTCGAATTTTGTTGTACTTTTACATTTACAAAGGCTACAGTATTTTTCAAGTGAAACTAATAATAGCCTGCATACTTTACTTTACATTACTACATTGAAGACCACGTGATCAGTATCAGCCATGATCGGTATCAGCCGATCACAGCAAAGGCTGATCGGTGATTGGGCTCAAAAATCCTGATCGGAGCACCCTTAATTAGTGTCCATTTGTTTATTGGCACTATTGGATGTAGGCTATCCTATTCATTTATTTTAGCTATTACAATTTTAGCCTTCATGCCACTTTAACAGCTGTCTAAAGTCAGTTTTAAAGCCACTTACACAGCTGTGCCGTCAGGTTTTCAGATGTTTTATGCACATTATAATGTGCTTAGCCACCTGCTTTTGGTAAATTCTCTTTATTAGGAACACTGAGCTTTGAGGATACTACAATGCGTCAGGACGCACACTGCTCTGGCACAGTCAGACCCCGACACACGTTAAACATCCTACAGTAAAATAATGCTTAGTGAGCTCAAAATGTACATCATACTGAAATATAACAACACAACAAAGCTGCATAAACAGCCTGGCTTTAAAGCCAGATTCACATTGAATGCGCTGCGTGTGCAGTGCGTCTCTGGTGCAGTTTTCTGACGGACCCCAATTCACAGCGAGTGGGTGACGTGTGCGGCACGTCTCCGACCAGAGCCAGCTGGGAGGCCACGAGTTCACGAGAGAGGAGTGAGTTTATGCTGGAAGTTATGAGTTCACGCGATAATAATTTTTTTTCATTTTCATTTCATATCATTTACTTTGAGGCATGTGCCTTATCCATATAATTAGGCAAATTAACTGTCACCATTTACACCTTATTTCACTCATCACCAAAATAACAACAACAACAAAAAATACATAAATAACAATGTCCAAAAAGGACACATGTCCAAAAGGGAGCAGGGAGAAGTATAAAACTTATATTATATTATTATATAACCATGTATACAGAGAACTGCATATAAAAAGCATGGTAAAAAGCAACGTTTGCCTCCGACCACAATTTCTTGTTCATTTTTCAGGAGATTATTTGGCGATTTAACCATGATTGAAGCTAAAAAATCACAGAAATATATACTTCAACCCTGGGTATGGACACTACGTATATAAATACTTTCATTTTACTCATGGTTAATGCTGTCCGATGTCATCTGTGACCCCGTGTCCTCAGTTAAGATGTAAAGTTTACAGCGATGTGAGCGAGAGGCTACACAAGTGTTTTTATTTTGAAATTTACCGGATCCTCTTCACTGGTCCTGGGTCTGACTTTCTGTCTGGCTCGATCTGCCCTGTTCAACTTTAGGCCTGACGGATCCAGCATCCGGCAAAAATAGACTTGACGGAGCACCGGCCATGGAAATGTACTGCAACGCAGCCAGTGTGAACTCACGCATTGACTTGCATTGCGTCTATTTCTTGCAGGAGTCGTAGGGCACACGCAGTGGACACGCAACAGATTCAGTGTGAATTGGGCTTAAACCTATTTACACAGACTTACCTTACTCAGATTCTGGAGCGCCTTCCATTGATTCCATAAACATATTGAAGTAAATCCAGACAAAATGAAACTTAATAACATGAACAAAATCTCCGCGTTTGAACCTTTGGGGCCGCTGGAAAAAGAGGAAAGGCAGATCGCACTCATCTCTTCACCAAAATGATACAAAGCGAGTGCTCTTTAAAAGTCTGAGTCCTCAGCGTTATGGAGGACCGTGAGCGCCACGCGAAAAGGAATAATGCTTTAATTAAAAGAGTTTTTAAAAGAGCCTTTAATAAATGGATTACTAAATGGTTTTATTAAAAGAGTGTTTAAAAGAGGATTTAATAAACGGATTACTAAATGGTCCTCCTGGCTAAAGTTAAATAAAAGAAAAAGAAAAGCAATGTAACGAGCTCTGTGATTGGTCAGAGCTACACGCGCTCTGATTGGCCAGAAAACAGGGGTTATGCGCTAACTACTCCTGCATTCGGCTAAACTCAATGATCCACTTCCGGTCACAGCTTGTAAGCGAACAGCCGGACAAGGGCAGCTTCAAAAAACATATTTATGTTGTACACATCGCAAAATTAAATCACCAGACTAACACTGCATTGGACTAATGCGGTTTTATCCTTCAAACAAGGGTTTTAGCATTTGTGTGTTAAATATTTCACTAGTTGCTGAGCGCAGAGGCGGGATATTGTTGTGTCAATTAACTAAAGCCGGCACCCGGCGCACTTTATTTCAGCGGATATAAAACACACAGCAAATTAAATTACATGATACATAATCACAAACAACACAACCGCCCCTTTTAGCACAGTCTTAATTTATTATACACCTATTAAGGCACTTTGACATATTTATTAATTTCTACATTCCGAGGCTACAACCGTTGTTTTGAAGCTGCTTTCACAGCTCTTCTGTGGCATTTTCAGATGTTTTTGTGCACACTGTGGCTGTTTTTGGTCACATACTTTAGTGAAATAAATGTTCCTGTGTGCTTTATATCTGCTGAAATAAAGTGCGCCGGGTGACGTCTTTACTTAATTGACACAACAATATCCCACATCCGCGCTCAGCGTACAAATGCTAAAACCCTTGTTTGAAGGATAAAATTGCATTGCAATTGCAGCGTTAGTTTGGTGATTTTATTTTGCGATGTGTAAGACATAAATATGTTTTTTGAACCTGCCCTTGTCCAGCTGCTCGCTTACAAGCTGTGACTGGAAGTGGATCATTCCGTTTAACCGAATGCAGAAGTAGTTAGCGCATAACCCCTGTTGTCACCGGGCCGGATGACGAGCAAATTGTCTGGCCAATCAGAGCATGTGTAGCTCTGACCAATCACAGAGGTCGTTACATCGCTTTTCTTTTTCTTTTATTTAACTTTAGCCAGGAGGACCAGGAACGCCACGGAAAAGCTACAAGGAGAAGCTAATCGGAGAAGCTAATACATTTTGCAAATGCTTTTCAGAAAAGGTTTTGTAAATACATTTAGAAATCGGTTTCCTGAATGGATTAATGAATAACGCTATTAATCCTTCTTTTAATAAAACCATTTAGTAATCCGTTTATTAAAGGCTCTTTTAAAAACTCTTTTAATAAAAGCATTTAGTAATCCAATTATTAAATGCTCTTTTAAACACTCTTTTAAAAAAACTATTTGGTAATCCATTTATTAAGTGATCTTTTAAAAACTCTTTTAATAAAAGCATTTAGTAATCTATTTATTAAAGGCTCTTTTAAAAACTCTTTTAATAAAAGCATTATTCCTTTTCGCGTGGCTCTCACGGTCCTCCATACAGCATCACACACCTGTCGCGTTAAAAGTTCTAGACAGGTATCTTCACTGCTTTGGATCGCCTCCAGGACATGGCTCATTCTGTCTTTTTCTCTCAAACAGTCAGAAGCAAAAACGGGACAGACTTGCTGTTAAACTGGAGGCTAAATTTGTAATTGTAAAATAAAAAATAAAATAAAATAAAATAAAAAATGAATAGGATAACCTACATTCAATAGTGCCTTATAAAAATAAACAAAATCCCTGGCTTAAAATGGACAGTAATGTCTTGTTTGTGGTTGGATCTCACTAGCTGAAAACCTTTCCATGTGCTTTATATTTACTGAAATAAAATGGGTCTGGTCTGGTGACGCGGTTTCATTGTCCTGCCTCAAGGCTCAGATAAATAGATAGATACTTTATTCATCCCCATCAGGAGAAATTCAGGTGTCCGGTAACATACACAAACACACATAATAAAACCATACTCAGTGAGGCAATAATAAAAACAATAAATAAATAAATTAAAAGTTACTAGCAATAGTAATAAAGTGCACCTTCAACAAGATCTATTATAAAGTCTTATGGCAGCCGGAATAAATGATCTTCTGAACCTTTCAGTCCTGCAGCGCAATGAGAGGAGCCTCTCACTGTGACTGCTTTTCTGAGAGGCCAACGTCTCATTTAGAGGGTGTTTTTTATTGTGGAGGATGGCCTGCAACATGTTCCTCATTCTCCTCTCCACCAACGTTCCTACAGAGTCCACCCTCCCACCCAGCACAGACGCACATTTCCAGACCAATTTGTCCAGCCTGTTACTGTCCCTTACCGTAATGCAGCTGCCCCAACAGACAATGCCAAAAAATACAGCACTGGCCACAACTGACTGGTAGAAAATGTGCAGCATCTCATTACAGACCTCAAATGATTTCAGCTTCCTCAAAAAGAAAAGCCTGCTCTGACCTTTCTTATAAGAGGTATTAGTCTGTACTGACCAGTCCAGTTTGTGGTCGAGGTGAACTCCCAGATATTTATCGGATGGAACTCAATGTTTTCTCCATCAATGCTGACAGGAAGACGGGTAGCCTTCTTCCTGACAAAGTCCACAATCATCTCTGTTTTTGACACATTCAAAATGAGTCCATTGCATTTGCTCCAATCTATAAAATCCGAGAAGAGCTTCCTGTATTCCTCCTCCTTGCAATCCTTCACACAAGCCACAACTGCCGTGTCATCTGAATATTTCTGTATATGGCATGATGAGGACCTGTAGGCAAAGTCAGCGGTATATAAGATGAATAAGAATGGTGATAGCACTGTTCCTTGAGGAGCTCCAATGTTTGTCACCACAGTTTCTGACACCGTATTCCCCGACCTGACATACTGAGGCCGCTCTGTTAAATAATTGTGGATCCATGAGATGAAAACAGGATCCACACCTAATTTCTCAAGCTTTCCTCTCAAAATCAGAGGCTGAATGGTATTGAATGCGCTTGAGAAATCGAAAAACATGAGCCGTACATACCCCCCAGAACCATCCAAAAAAGACAGGGACCGATGAAGCATGTACAGTACTGCGTCCTCTACCCCCATGCTCTCTTGGTATGCGAACTGCAATGGATCCAGTGCCTGTTGTACCTGTGGCTTGAGGAGCCGGAGTAGGAGCCTCTTGAAGGTCTTCATGATTACGGAGGTGAGGGCCACTGGTCGGTGGTCCTTGGTCCCAGCCGGCCTCCCTACTTTGGGAACTGGCACAAGGCAAGAAGTTTTCCACCGGACCGGAACCTGACCCGTTTGGAGACACCGGTTGAACATAATTTGCAGAGGCACAGCCAGCTCAGAAGCACACTCCTTGAGAAGCTGTGGCGCTATCCCATCAGGACCAGCAGACTTCCAGGAACGTAGCCTCCTCAGCTCAGCACGTACCTCAGCGATATAAAAAACAAACAAACAAAAAAACACATGAACACTAAAACCCTTGTCTGAAGGATTAGATGGGAGTTTTTTTATTAGAGGTATTTTGATCATTTGTTGCAGTGTAGAACATTTAAATCTGTTATTTGCTGCTATCCGTGTCCTGCCACTAGCTTAGAAGCTGTAAGCTGAAGTCACCTCTAGACTGCTTGGATCTAACCGGAAGTAACAAAAATTCAGCATCAACGCGATTTAATAAAAACGGCTGTGACTTTATTAAGGTGACGTGATCTGATAAAAGTGGTAGTGACTTGATAAATATGCTTGTGATTTAATAAAAAACAAACTTAAACTTTTATTAAATCACATGAAGTTTTATCACTCATATATTTAAATCACACTTTTTTATCAATTTGACAAATTTTACACTGGCTAGTATTTAATTCAAATGTACTTTTATCATATCCACTTTTATCAAATAATATTTGTTACTTCTACCTCCCATAACAGAAACCCTGTCCTCGTGTAAACAAAAGGCCAAACCGCAGTCAAACCTTTGTGGATTCAGCAAAATGTGTTGTCGTCTAAATGACCCCTTGGTAAGACCACTACAAGTACAGGTTTAGCAAGGACATGTGAAGTGCTAAGTTATTCTCTGAGAAACTTCAACAACAGTTCTCAGCTAATCACTCTGCCTCTGTTTGGAAAGGGCTAAAGGCCGGGACACACCAGGGCGATCATCGGCCGTTGGGCATGGTTGGATGGTTTGACGCAGTTGGTGACATGAGTCTGTTCGGTGTGTTCCGCACTATCGGACATAGTAGGAGACAGTTGGACGTAGGGCCATCGTGCTTAACGAGCGCTCTGATTGGCTGTGTGTCCCGTTCACAATTTTTGAAACAGCTCAGGTTTAACATCAAAATATAAGGAACTTTCTGTTCTACAACTACTTCATTATGTTTGCATATCTGTGAGAGTAATGTGCTGCAGTTAGCTTACCTTAGCTTGTAGCCTCGTGCAGATAAAAATATAATCCTCCTCTGAGGCCAACAACTGCAATAATCCAGTCCCTTTTATTCATTACTGTGATCAGATGAGTTTAATCTAGTGCATATAATTATTATTGACTGATAAATACTTGAGTTAAACATGTGTATTGCGGAGTTTTATTTACTAGAGTTTAAATAACCAGAGTTTAGTGACTAGCGCCGCCTGCTGTTGTAAATAGTTATTACGTTTTGCACATGTGCACTGTTTGGTCGTGGGTCTGAATCGCCCCGGTGTTTCTGCAGCTACTTTCAGTGATGACAAGGGGAGACGTGAGGAGATGAGCAGTCGCCTCTACAGACAGTGGTCGGGCGTTGAGTTGGTGTGTCCCAGGCTTAAGGCAAATCACATTACAAGTCTAAAGTCCCCCACTTCACTGACAACCTGTGACCAGCCATCAGCCTGAAAGACATTTACTGCCACTTTGATGGACCATCAGGCAACCCTGACACCTCCACTCATCCTATCAACATGAACACACGCACCCCCACCTCCTTCACCCCAAAACACACCACCTCATCAACCCCCCAAACCCCTCAAAGCCCCCCTCCTCCCCACAGGTAGGATCCTGAGCTGTCCCAACTGAATGTGCAGGACTCCTTCTGTTGGTGGATCACTCATTTCCTGACGGACAGGAGGCAGTGTGTGAGGCTGGAGAAGAATGCCTCAGATTCACAGACCATCAGCACCAAGGCTGTGTATTGTCCCCTCCTCTCTTATCCCTGTAAACGGACTGCTGTACCTCTAGACAGCAGTCTGTTAAGCCTAAAAAGTTTGCAGAAACCCCAATCACCATTGTGGACTCCTTCCTGGGAACCCCCATCACCCAGGACCTCAAGTGGGAGCCAACCATCAGCTCCTTCATCAAGAAGGCTCAGCAGAGGGTGTACTTCCTGCAGCAGCTGAAGAAACTCAAGCTGCCATTTAAAATTATGGTGCAGTTCTACAATGCCATCATCGAGACCTGCCAGGTACAGACACCCATCCTTTTCTGCACCCTCCCAATAAACTTATTCCGATTTTGAAAAAGATTCTTATGTTAAAAAAACCGAATTTGTTTATGGGGGGCCTAAGTCATAAAAGTTTGAAGTTTAACAGTTTTTAATTTGTACTCATGAGTTTCATCTATACCAACTAGTGACCATAATACATCTATGTTAACTAGTGACCATAATTAGGCTGATCTATGCTAACTAGTAACCATAATATCAAAGGTAAAAGAAAATGAAAAGTGGAAAATGGCTGTAAAAGCTTTACATTGAAAAAAAAAAAAAAAATGGACAGCAACATTTCAACCGCCAATTAACTTCTTTTTGTTTAACCACTCTGACAGTTTGCAATTGCGCGGCAGATGCACGTCACACAAACGACTTTGCTAACACTTCACTAAAGTTTACAGGCAAAATGTCAAATGTCAAAATAAATTTCTGCTACACTTTCAAAGTAAAGGCTCACTAGTGGTAATGTGAACATTGCGCATTGAGAAGTTAATTCTTGAGAGAGAAATATAACATCTGTAATGCCACAACATAAAGAAATTAAATTATCATGAGCAGCGGAGTAGCTGCAGCCCTGACGGCCTCCATGTAAACTGTTGCTTTAATCTTACATGCTTAAATCGGTCTGCTGCTGTGACACCCCTGGTGTAAATACAGCTCATTGCAGAGTATAATTAAAATAAACAATCCCCATGTTCAGATCCATGTCACACATGTGTTGTTTGAGACTTAATGACTTTTTGTTACAATAGCTGTAAAAAAGAAATGTAGCTTATACCCACTTCAGGCCAGGACCTCAAGCTTTCATTACATGTACGAACAGGGGCGAACCTAGAGGATAATTGATAATTTAGGAGTGGCAATCAGATGAATACATTATATCTACTGGCAACGTATGAACAAAATAAGATAATTGAAATAATTGATACTTTGTTGCTTATAAAACAGAGCATAGGTTACACTCATTTAATAAACTTAATTTTCAACAGTCTTTCCACAATGCAAAAAAAAAAAAAAAAAAAAAAAAATGTGCCAATTTCTAAAATGGTAGCTTTGTCCATTACAGCTGAAAGCAGCATGTTATTCAGCAAAAACAAGCCTCACACACATGTCCATAGTTAAAGCTTTAGTACAATTTTATTCAGTATTGAGTAAAGACAACCTTTACTCTTTAAAGATGTTTAGATGATCACAATTTTAATTCTTTTAGATTTGAAGTGCTGCATGTGACACTGTAGACCATATGATTTTAATTTATCGTCACTTGATTGGTTTTATTCTTATGTTTTAGACAGAACCTTTGCAGTCATAGATAATTTTACTTCCTCCTCCGCCCTCATTGCCTGTGGTGTACCACATGGTTCTATTATAGGTCCAACTTTATTTTCTGTTTATATGCTCCAACTAGGACCACCATGACATGTCTTTGCACTGTTATGCTGACGACACACAGACCCTCCCGCTTAGACCTAAGGACACTGGATGCCTTGCTGCTGTGTTAGAGTGTTTTACCAAAGTGAACCGCTGGATGGCACTAAACCTTTTACAACAGTTCAAAATCAGAAATAATCTTAATAAAACCTCCTCACTCCACCGCCCATTGTTCTAACAGTCTTGGTCCTCTCTCCTCCAACATCACCCCCGCTGCCAGATCTTCACTTTAAAAAAGTCACCCAGTCCTGTTTCCTTCACCTCTGCACCATCAGTAAAATCAAGCCTGTCCACTCTTGGCTTGATTTAGAAAGTCATAGATTATTCTCATTTTTTCCAGACCCGACTTCTGCAACTCCCTTCTCTCCCGACTTGATAATAAATCCCTCTCTCGCCTCCAACTTGTTCAAAACACAGCAGCTTGGCTTCTCACTGATTTTAACAGACAGCAACACATTACACCTGTTTTAGCCTCTATAACCTGGCTCACTGTACATTTTAGAATTTATTATAAAATTTTACTGATTACTTTTAAAGCTCGTTCAGGTCTGGCATCCAGCTACTTTACAGAGTTACAACACCCTACAAGCCTTCCCGCAGCCTTAGATCCTCCCTGTTAGATGCTCTTATTATTATTATGATTATTATTATTATGATTATTATTATTATGATAACCAATTCACACCAGAGTAAATAGTGTGATACCCATCCCTGGTCTCCCCTACATCCTGTCCCTCCAAAATGGGACAGCGTCAAAATCACTTCATTAGGAAGAAAACGCTTTTATTCCTAAATATATTCTATTAAATACATATGTTTTACAAACAGACTTGTGTATTAGTTTTAATATTGGTCTAATATGTGACTGGCAGCTCAAGTCACAACTCAGAAACTTAGGTCTGCTCAGAGCCTTTTTTTTTGTGTGTGTGTGTGTGGAAGAAGACACATTGAAAGAGAAATGAAAACTGCCATTTCACCCTACAAATGAACATTCATCAAATAGCCTAACATAATTACTGAGCACTATTGTAGCAGCTCCACTCTGATACTGAGGTCAGTGCCCCAACACATTTTTAAATCAGGCTGAAATTACTTGGGGCATTCTGTGACCAAAATAACAAGGAAGCAGTTGTGGATACATTTCCGCTGGATTTCTGTAAATACCTCGCAGTCTGCCCTGTCTGTGTGAGGCCCTAACTGTGGAGTCGCGGGACTGTGGTTGTGATAATGTGTTGGATAATGCCCACTGACTTCTAAAAGCAGCCTGTTTGTAGACAGAGGGCAGAGGTGAGAGAGCAGTGTTCCAAGCGGCTCTTGAGCAGCTGGAACTGGAGCTGGGGCTGGGGCTGGGGCTAGGGGTGTCACAGCGGGGTGTGCTGAGGAGGGCAGTCTACAGCGGCTCAGTCTGTCCACGGCGGCTGCTGAGGGAACAGACGATGACGGGGCTCGACGCCAGCGCGCATTTCCAGGTAAATACAGCGCATGTATGGGGACATTAGTGCCGCGGGGCTGATCCACGCCACGGGCTTTGGCCAGGAACAGCTGCAGAGAGCCAGAGGTAGTTTTCCAGCGGTGCCAGTGGCGCTCTGTGGCATTGGTTTGCGCCTCATCTGCGGGCACCGGAACGCGGAGAACCGCATGGAGGTGAATAAAGCGCGGACGCGCTCTGCTCAGCTGAAGGTTAAAGATTGCTCTGGGAGCTAGCAGCTAGCGTTAGCTCCGTGTGGCGCCGTTCTGCCGTAGACAGAGGCCATATAAAAAAACGCCATTGCTCTGCCATTATCTGTTCTACAGATGAGTGAATGACTTTGTGCAACACTGCGGCTTCCCTTGTGTTACTAGAGGACGTTAACTCTTCTGTGGAGACTGATGGCGTTTTGCTTTTACTGATGTGTCAGTGTCAGATGTGTCAGCCCGTCCCGCCCACACGGCACCGTTATTTTCCTCTGGACTGGGTCATCCATGTGTGCGCGTGGACCTGTCGCGGTCCGCTCAGTCCTGGCTCTCCAGCTCGCAATAGTTTTGTCCGGGACCTGGTCTGGGTGTGTGAGCACCAAATGGTGAAGTGTGGGGCTGCTGCAGATGTTGAAGGGCAGTCTGTCCCTCCTGGTTTGATTGTTTTTGTCAAACTGAGCAGCCATCTCTGTGCTAGGTGACTCTCAAGTCAAGTGAAAAACACATGGATGCTTTGCTCATAACCCTATGTCACAGTAGCCTATGGCTTCTGTGGTTTTAAACAGCTGGACTGCAGGTCTTGGAGGTGCTCTCTTTCAATTATCACAAAGTTTGTACTTTTATTTTAGGTAAAGGTTAAGATCAAGCCTCACTCGGTTATGGCATAGTTCAGTCTTTAAGGTGCAGTGCGGTTTGGTGGAGGCAGCATGGGGGAAGAGGATCTGTGCCTGCTCCTGATGATAGCCTACTGCATGTGTGTAACAGTAAATGCGTGTTTTTTTCATTCTGGGTGTGACACAATTCTGAAGTTGAAAGCAAAGAATATTAGATATTAGGGAGGATCTTTATAAATTTGTTTTTTGCAATATTGATTAAAACTACCTTCATTGCCCTGTATAAGGCTTATAAATTGATGTATTGGAAAAAAATAATAATAATATTAATAAACTGTGGACTCTGTGAGACTTAAAAAACCTCAATCAATCGTTTTTGTCATGAGTACGGTAACCATTGGTCCACGGACTTATCATTCTGACTTCCTGATTTGGGCGAAACATGCGCATTCCTATGCCTGCGCATGCGTACACACTATGTTTATGTAGTCCAGCGTTTGCTGAGCCTCATTGTAGTGTGGATAGCCTGAGTTCGAAGAGCACAATGGGTGAGAAAAAACGTGAACCAGGCGGTCGCAAAAGGAAAACTGTTTTTGAAGTGTACCAGAGGAGGAGAAGAACCGTAGAAGAGCAGAATAAAACTGGTGTGGTTCTTGGTGATTCTTTCAAACGATGGCGTGCGCTGAAGGAACAGAAAGGGCTTCAGACCGATGCACTGGTTGTCAAGTTTCTGCTGGACAAGTACGTTTATCTTATCGTTTGAAAAAAATGCCTTTTTTCTTTATCTGTTGAACCATTTCAACTGTACAGCAACGTCAGTTTGCTAATGCTACCAATAGCAGGAGTACATATATTTTTGCTCACATTTAGGGACTGTGCATGTGACTGGGTCTGTGTGGGGAACTAGGTCAAAGGTCGAGCAAATAAACAATGCTGGTCTAGGTTTAGGTGAATCTCTGCTGATGCCGGCTGTAAACAAACAATTGTGTTCCAATGCTCGTGCACGTCGCTGTGGAGGAGTTCCTTGGAAAGGAACAGTGAAGGGCAGGGGAGGGCCTGACGCATGCGCATTATTTAAAAAAGGACAAACAGTCGCTGGTTTCTCAGCAGTTGAAAAAAATCCTCCCTAATATCTTTAAATAATAACCTAATTTCAAATATAAATCAATTGTATAAAAAGTGTAGGCTAAAGAGAGTTTTTTTTTTTTTTTTTTTTTGGTAAGCTCTTCATACTTTTGAGCATAATTACTAATTAATTAATAAAGTTTAAACTTGATTAATATTGTAGAATTCAAGTAGTTAAAAGTGTTGTTTTAGTAAAGTAAACATATGTAACAATATGCCAAAACCTTCCTAAACATTGGTGACTTATTTTGGAAATGTTTGTATTTTGAAAATGTTACAGTCACACTGCAGAACATTTTGCAGTGTACTGCTAAAATATGAAAAAATCAGGCAGCTTCTTTCTAAAACTTCAAAGGTTTTATAGTAGGCCCCATGATGCAATGCTGACAGAATTTTGGCAGGGGGGAAATATTATTTGTACTTATTTATATTATTTAACTTTAAATTGATTAAAGATATAGTGGACGTCAAGTCAGCCACCCAAATGCACAAAATCAACCTTTTAATCTGGAGCGGACCGGCCTGGGTTTCAGACTGGGAGAGACCACTCATCAGTTCATACTCACAAACACACATTCATACACCAGTGTACACAGACACAGGGGGCAAGGAGGGTTAAGTGTTTTACCCAAGGACACAACAGCAGTATGCAATGGTGGGAGTGGGATTTGAACCACTACCACAGCTCTACCATCTGAGCTACCCATGCTCTGTCATTTCTACCAGTTTTTCCTGTTGTGTAAAAGCCTTATTATTGACATGTTAAGGTAGTGTGTGGCACTAAAGAGCGTAAGAAGCACCATGCGCCACTTCGGATAAAATGTCGCAACAAAAAGTTAAAAAAATCAGTCATCTGGATTGGATTTTTAAAGTTGAAGACGTTTCTCCTCTTATCCAAGAGGCTTTCTCAATTCTGAAATTGAACTGGTAAAAGAGCTGGTTTATATTCTCCTAGGAAGGAGGAGTTTTGACCTGAAACTAAATTCTATTGGTCAAGGCGACCATGAATAGCTTGAGTGGTTTCGGGTCGTTAGGAGTCCTTTGTCCTCAGCTGGAGTGAGAGTCGTTAACCCTCCCCATCCTGGGCAGCTCCTTCAGATGTTAATGACCTGAGTGAAACTGGTTTGTTTTGTTTGGGTTTCAGGAGACTGTTGTAGACAGAAAGAAGGTTGTAGCTGAACCCACCATTTCTGTTTAAAGAAGGTTTATCTTTTTTGACAAAGATTGTTTCTTTCACTTCTCGCTCAAACCATCCTTTCTCTCTGGCTAAGATTTGGACCTCACTGTCCTCAAAGGAGTGGTTTGTGGCCTTCAGGTGGAGGTGTACTGCAGATTCTGGTCCACTGGAGTTGGCCCTGCGGTGTTGGTATAACCGCTTGTGCAGAGGTTGCTTCGTTTCTCCAATGTACTGTTCATTACAGTTCTCACTGCTGTGGATGGAGTACACAACATTGCTCTGTTTGTAACTGGGAATTTTGTTCATGGGGTGAACCAGTTTTTGTCTGAGATTATTAACAGCTTTGAAATAAGCCGGGATGTTGTGTTGGCTAAAAATCCTTTTAAGTTCCCAGACAGGCCGGAGATGTAAGGAATGACTACATTGCTCCTTTTTGGCTCTTGTACTTTCTTTCCTGTCCTGTTTTCTTGTCATTCGGGATTTGGAGAAGGCCCAGTTTGGATATCCACAGGTTCTGAGGGCTTGGCAGACAGGTAGCTCTTCTTTCCTCCTTCCCTCCGAGCTTGTGGGAACCTCTTGGGCTCTGTGCTGCAGTGTCCTGATCACACCGAGTTTGTGCTGTAGCGGGTGGTTTGAATCAAATAACAGGTACTGGTCTGTGTGAGTGGGCTTCCTGTACACTTCCACATGGAGCCGCCTGTCTTCTCCAATGATAACTGCACAGTCTAAGAAGGCTAGGCTGTTCTCCTTGGCATCCTCACGGGTGAACTTGATGTTCTGGTCCACAGCATTAATATGCCCTGTGAAAGCTTCCACTTCCTGGATTTTGATCTTCACCCAGGTGTCGTCCACAGATCTGAACCAGTGACTAGGGGTCGTACCTGGAAATAAGTCAAGAGGTCTCCTCTCAACTTCCTCCATGTACAGATTAGCCACAATGGGGGAGACTGGGGAGCCCATAGCACAGCCGTGTTTTTGCCTGTAGAAGTTTCCTCTGAACTGGAAATATGTGGTGTTGAGACACACCTCCAATAGTTGGCAGATGTGGCCCGGTGTCAGGTTTGTCCTCTCCTGCAGTGCTCCATCACATCCAGACATCACATCATAAGACGCAATAGTCTCATCAGAATCCAGCTGGAGATGTTTGAATTTTAGGGAGGCCATAAATGCAGGGAATGGCATCCCCCGGGTATAGTCTGTAATACAGTTGCTTGTCAATGACTTGATCTTTCTCCAGCTTCTGTAAACAGTCTATAACCTTCTTCTTGTAACCACCAATTGGATCTCTCCTCAGTGTCTCATAGGTGGTAGCATCACTGAGTAAGCTGTTCACTTTGGCCTCATAGTCCACTGCATTTAGGATCACTGTGCATCTACCTTTGTCTGCTGGCAGAATGTTAATGCTGTGGTCCTTCTCTAGCGCTGTTAAAGCCTTCCTTTCTTCTGAGGTAAGATTAGGAGGTGGTTTAGCACTGGAAAGGGCAGCTGAGACTCTGAGCCTCAATTCTTCAGCTTCTGCTTCGGCCCACTTGTTTTTCTTTATGGCTGTTTCTGTGGCTGTGATGAGGTCTACCGTAGGAATCAGTTTGGGTGTTACTGAAAAATTTAGCCCCTTGGACAAAACCTCTTTCTCTGTTTGTGATAGCTCGCGGTTGGAGAGGTTCTTAACCCACCTCTCTCTGTTTGCTGGTGGTTCTGTTTGTTTTTTTTGGATAAAATACTAAGGCTTCAAACACACTGAATGGGTAACCTCAACATGGTGACCATGTCAGGGAGCCGTTTTCATTTCAGCTCCCAGCTTAGCAGATTAGAGCAGCCACACTGGGCGCATGAGGCCCAAGGCTCCAGCAACACCTGAAAAGCGCCTCTTATGCAAGTATCCTAGAAAATATAACCATTGCCTATTTTTCACACCCACTACTGACACTGGGATGACTTTTTCAGCCAAAATACATAGAAAATATGCATTTATTGTTATATTTTGGCAAGTACCATCATCACTACACATACCATGTTTGAAGGAGTACTGGCTCTGATGGATTGTGAATTAGGACTTTCACTTTTACTTGTAAAATGTTTTGCATTTGCTATGTCTAGCCTACATATATGGTGAACATACGCCTATTCCTGTTTACTATATGGGGACTACCCCATAGGTCTATTATATGTGGCCGTACTCTCATATTGACTATTGAATAGCTGTAGAACTGTGGAGAAGAAGCTGCCAGTGTGAACTGCGTCTAGGCAGCATAGCTCTGATGCATCCAGTGTGTTTGAGGCCTAACTGGAGTACTCTGCACAAGTGTAGGCTTCACAAGGAAAAACCCATGTCGACAGCAGACAAATGTAATGATAACCCACTGTGATGTGTCATCCATCAATTTGTGAGCACACAGGATTCTGAGAGACACACCCTGCCCTGGTAGCCTGTCCAGCCAGCCCCTCCTATTTTCTTTTAAATAACAGTCTGGTTCCTCAGTCACAGAGAGCCATTTCTCTCCAGCCAATTTAGAACTGACCTATCACAGCTGTTTAACATGCCCTATAAAATCGGAAACTAATCTCCTATTGAAAATAACCAAGGGCGCCAGAGCAAATTTAATAACTTCTCTCACTTGATTAATGGCGTTTAGTGCTTTTCTTCGTCACCTGTTTGTTCTGCTGAAGTCTGCATTGTGGTTTAGTTGATTTTTAATGGGTTTGATTCCCTCACTGGGGCTGGTTGTGTCAGGAAGGGCATTCAGCGTAAAACCTGCAGTACCATGTGAATGATCTGCTCCCTGAATGACAGAGACAGCACTCTGTGTTTCATAAGTAACTACATTTTTTTTGACACCTTTGCAAAAGTATTTCAAGTTGTATTGTATTTAAAAAAAATTTGACACCTTTGCAAAAGTATTTCACGTTGTATTGCTTAAAATAATGTATAGAGTATGTTAGACATTTCAGTAATTGTTGCAGAGATAGAGATAATGAATGACTAGTTCGTTTCAGGTTTTAACCTGTGACCAATATGGTGCATAGGTCAGGACACAGGTAGGCGTAGGAAAAGACAAGAATCTGTTGTAATGATGCTCCAGACTTTATTAGCAGCTAATTGTTATTATTGCTTCACTTTGTAAATAACAAACGGTTTTCATTAGTACTACTGTAACATAAATGTCACAGTAGAAATTTACTGTAGAACAAAATAAAAACTGCAGGTAATAATAATTACTGAACCATGAGAGTGTCATTATGAGCACATAACACCTCACAACATACAAACTATAACCCAAGTCTGCCAATACATAAGACTTCTCTGCATACGAATAACACATCCATCACTCATCTATATAAATGGTACAACAAAAATAACATAACAATGGTAAATAGACAAGGCACAAAAGTGACACACAGGGCACATCTTTACCCTTCGTTACCATTAGCCATTTGGTACCATTTGAGTTACAAATGCTACATTAGCATTATAAGGACATTAGCATGTAAATGCACATTAACAAGGTGTTAACGACAACACAAGTGTTGCAAAATTGCCGCAGGGAAATGAAAGCAAGCTAACATGTGTACCCAATGCAGACACAGATATACACTTACAACAGCTGAGTATTACAACATTGGTCAATGACTTAATACTCATAATATCAGCAACTGCTGTACTCATGGAAGAGGGAATAGGCTTTTCTGGCACTTTAAGGCTTCACTAACTTGCATGCTTAGAAGCGTAAGGAACCGGAATCCAGGCTAACAAATGAGGAAATGTGACTGAATGAACAACTCAACATCACAACACGTGGTTACATTAATAGAGGCCTGAGCCTCATACTTGTCATACTAACCCACACTGGTCTGTTTACGTGTTCCTTTCTTGAGTTCTTGCTTTAACCCTTTAACTGGTATTATAACCTTGCGGTTGACCTATTTTTTGCCACCATACTGCCATACTAAAATCTCTGAAAACGTGTTTGGCTCTTTATTCTCCTTTGCCTCAATTAGTAGTGTAAGAAACACCAATTAAATCCACTGGATTGCACTGCTGTCCAGAAATATCCCTGTTTGAAAACTGTGGAAAAAAAGCAGAAGTGACTCAGCCTATAGACTATGTAATTCTAAATTACATAAATTTACAGCAAATTTACAGGTGAGAAAAAAATCTTTTTTGATATGATTTCTAGACCTCCTAACAATCATATCTAAATTTTATGGAATAAATTTAACAATAATATATATACGTGTGTGGTTGCTCAGAAAACAGAGCCAACCTCTCAGTTACAATGCCAATTCAGGGAATAATAATAATAATAATAATAATGCATTAGTCCTATATAGCGCTTTTCTAGACACTCAGTCGCTTTACAATTTGGTGCATTATTCATTCACTCTTCAGTTGCACTCGGTGGTGTAAGCGTGGCTGCCATCGTGCGCCTACAGCCCCTCTGTCCACCACAAACACACAATCACACAGAGACCCAAAGACACAACGACTGTATGCAATGCCAGCAGGGCTTGAACCACCTTAGCTTAGTGGGCGAACGCACATACATACATACATACATACATACATACATACATACGCACACACATACACAAATTAACTTGATGGATAAATTTATTAAATATTTCTTAAATAAATTATATGGTATTTCATAAATTTACCACTCTGTGATGGTTTAAATTTTGGTTTAGAAATGAAAGAAAACTATGAATGTCCACATAATGACCAAATTACCGTAAATTGGCAAAATAACCGCTTGGATGACTTTGATATCAGCTTCCTGATTGGACAAATTTAAAATTAAAACCCTCTGACCCTGAGGCCAGGGACAACAGACCCCTTTTAGATATTTCAGTAGAGCCACCTCAGGTCTCTCACTTCCACACATCTCCCCTCAGCACTCCTCACAGCGACTGATGACTGATGTGTATTAAAATATTACATTCATTCAGTAAAAGTTAGTGTGATTGTATAGTATGTACATTTTTTGGACTCTTTATTCAATTGGCTATTCAATATGCAATTTTAACAACAAGAAATTTGAAAATGCATTTTGCAAATGGCAATTCATTGTAAACAATGTGACAACGATGTGTAAACAAAACATTGTGACAATGCAATAGACATTTTACTTTAATAAATATTGGTTAAAATTTTAAATAAATGCAAAACCAATTGCATGTCATATTGCCATGGGATTTTGGTGTCTTTACTGGCAATTCAATGTGGAATGTAAGCATGCAATTAGAAAATGCATTTTGCAATTGACCATTGAATATGCAAAGTGGCAATGCAAACTGCTTACAAATTTTAATGAATGAACAGAATCAATTGCATGTCATAATGCCATGCGTTTTTGGTCTCTTTATTCAAATGTTGCAGTGAAACAGTGCCACCCATGGATTGCATTGCCATTTTATTATCATCACACTCTTTCTGTGTCAAAATTCAATCTGATATTCAAACTGTCACCCACTCTGAATTTCTGTAGTCTATAAAGTATTTTGTTTATGACTGATCATATTTATCTGACATTAAACAATGCTGAAAAAGCTGAAAGTGGGGACTCAGGGCCATGCGTGTATGGAACTATATTTCTGTCTGAAAAAAAAAAATAAATAAATTGTTGATGCAAAAATAAAATGCAATGGACATACAATGGTTTATTCAAAATCCCTCATTTGTGACTTGCTGTAGCAATTTTTGCAAATAAATCTAACCTGCAAGTATATTATTTGTAATAATTTAAATATTTAACACGTTTTTCATGTGAATAGTTGAATCTGCATTGGTGGCTCATCCAATTTGTGCATTCATCACTTCTGTGCATTCAGACAATTTTGAGACATTTTTTCCGATTTTGAGACTCTGGATTATTTCAATTCTAATGTTCTAATGATGATCACTTGGTGGCAGTTTTCAACAACAGGGTTCTAACTACTTCACTGTAAGCAGCTAGTAAGCTTTAGCTAGCGTCAGGACAATGAAGGCAGTAAAAACGTGAAGAATCAATCTAACTTTCTTATGGACAAATTGCCATCTAATCTAAACGAGGGTTTTAGCATTTATGTGTTTATTATCAGTATAAGTAAGCCACAAAATAAAACTTTTTTTTGTGAACTGCCCACTAGCACTGAGCTCTTCGTAGCCCTGTCTCCTTTGTCAGGCTGCATTTAAGGCTCTCAATAGTCGCTTTCACATGGAACAGTTATAAGAACATAATGGGCCTAGTTCTAGTATCACCTGGATATAGTTTTGAATTACCCCAAAGCCTTCAGCTTCGTGTTGCTAACAGCCGGCAGAAGCTCAGTTACCGCCCACTAACCCGAAGGTTGGCGGTTCAAGCCTTGCTGCTGGCACTGCAAACTGCCATTGTGTCTTTGGGCAAGACACTTCACCCACCTTACCTGTGTGAATGTGACTGTGTGTTTGGTGGTGATCAGACTGGCCAAAATGGCAGCCACATTGCGACCAGCGAGTGTGAATGAGGAGTGAATAAATAATGCACCAAATTGTAAAGCAACTTTGAGTGTCTAGACAAGCACGGTATAAGACTGATGGATTGTTATTATTATGAGGTACCTGTCTCTGTGGACTGAAGCATACAGAAGGCCTGATTCCTCATGTTCTTTATTCTTGTAGATAATTTGACTAAAAGTGGAACCTCCTCCTGAAGCTCTCTGTGATGGAGCTCAGGGGAACATCACTCCTCCTGCTTCTGACCTCTTAGTCTAACTTATTCAGTTTCTGATGTTTTTTTCTGAGTAATGCATCAGAGATACTATATCGGAAAAACACAGCATGCACCAATAAAGTATTAATTAGATATGTTTATTTAATTTCTACAACCTTACTATATGTCTAACATTTCTGTGATCCACATGAAACAAAAACTGTCACAAAGTCTTCTCTACATAAACGGACTGTGTTGCTATAGCTGTGCACAGATGATGTCAATCGATCACATTTTGGTGATGAGCCCTGAAAGGTGCTGCTATAGAGAGAGTTAACACAAAAGAGGCAGGGAGGTGGTCTCATGTACAGCCAAGCACACTTAATGAAAGATGTATGTCTTGTTCAGGCCAGTGCACAAAGTCACAAGTGTAACAACATGATATATGCAGATACATTTATGATTGGTTATTATTATCATATGTTCTCATTCTGCACATCAACAAACAGACCTAAAAGGTTCAACCTTTATATTGCTTTGTGCAGTTGTCTTTGACACAAGCTTGTTTCTACTCACCAGTTTTAATTATTATTCAGAAATAGGACGGGCCAAGTTGAAATGACAGGTAGCAGATGGATTGTTTGTTAAAAAAACAGATCTAGGCCCAATCTGAGGGTACAGTTAACTTCCTTTCTATTCTTCTCTCTTCTCTGAACAGTTTTATGCAGAATCTCAGACATACAGTATTTGCTTTGCATACACTTTTACCAGTGCTCTTACAGAAGAGGTGAAAATGATGGTAGGCTTTGTCCCTTTGAAAAGACACAAGAAGAATGTCAGGGCAGAACTTTAGGAAGCGCTTGAGGTGAGCTGTGTCAGAAACAACTGTGCCAGATGTGGTCTTTATACAGCTGTAGGACAGAAGCTGTAACATCACACTCATGTTCTTCTCTCAGATGTACCCCATGGCATCTGTGTTGCTATCTCACCACGTTTTCAAACCCATCCTCATTCTTGAAAGGTATTATGCAACCATTCTGCCGTAAAACTCTGTTCCAGTGTCGTGTCTGTGTGGAGCATCATTTCTAGGCTCAGTGTGGCTGCCATTGTGGCTGCTGTGTGACTGGCTACAGGGATCCCCTCTGAGCTGTTCATGTCCTGTGACGCCAAAGCTGACGCAGGTGGGAGGGGCCTGGCTGCTCACATTACACACGCTCGCTTTCATATGTGCCATATACGTTCACGCAGCTGCAGTCTGCCTCAAAATGTCTGTGGGGCTCTGTGACTTTAAATTGTTCCTCTTCATCACATTGTGTGACCCATCAAAATGACTGTACGACCAAAACTGCCTGCAACAAACATTTGACAGCCATAAATTGAAGATGACTAAAGCAAATACTGTCACAGCCTTATGTGTCTGCAGTATGATAATATTTCATAGCCTTAAGCTTGATGGCTATGTAAACATGTGCCTAGGGTAATGCACACCTCACACATTGAAAAGTGCGGTCTTTTTCCAAACCACAAATGTCTACTTTGCTTTTGATGCCAATGTTGTTTGGGTTTGAGTTGAAAAGGATCCTCCATTGCATTAATCCATCAGACTGTGGCAGCCAATAAGCTGGCCTTGAGAACTTCTTACACTGAGCCATTATCCAGCAGTTGTTACCCACTTCTGTATTTTATCCAATTGGCACATAATTTTCTACAAGGAATCAGAATCAGAACTGTGTTTATTGCCATTTTAAGCCACATCACTAGGAATTTGCTTTGGCCATTTGGTGCAAAAATAAAATAAATAAGAATAAATTGAGGTAAAATAAGCTATAAATTGACTACTCTTAATGTATAAATTATATAAGAATGAACAAAATGTTTGGTTGACTACAGGCCTAGCACAGTTTCATCAGGCTGGTCAGCCCTGTTTAAAAACTGTTTAAAACTAGCCTCACAGTTCAGAAAGACAACACTAGTGAATGTTCTGAGATCTGTTTGTGCTGCAGCTGAACACAGTGGTCTCTGTCTGAGTGTCAAGTCAACACTATTTCACACCTTAAGCTCAAAGAAGGTTGCGCTTTTGTGCTGACCGGTCTGATGAAAGTAGTAATATTGTGCAAAGCTGTGCAGGCTGCAGTCCAGTCTAAGTTGAGAGAGCTTTCTCAAGTTGGCAGCTGTCCTCCACAATAACAACTCTGATGTCTCTTTGTTTCTGTCTGATGGAAACATTTGCAGCAGCTTTGGTTCACCTCTGTCGCCAAGACTTCCCCAGGAAGCGCCCAGCTCTCAGCTCACTGGTGTCACATGGTCAGCCTCCAGTGCACAGCCTATGCTCCACGTCCACACTACACAACAGTGTGAGAGGTGTGGCCTGTGGCTGCTTTTCAGAAGACTGAGCTGTGTTGGCCTTGACTGCTGTGTTGAATGTTCCCCTGTTTGGGCTAGGCTCTGGGGGCGGCTCCTGATAATACTACACTCTACTGCTCTGCACCTCTTGATTTAAAACATTACAGCATAGTCACCATGTGTCATGCTTTTTGACACTTACATTTTAAAAGCAATCCCTCCGATAAATTTGAGGCACTCCAAAAAGTGATTCCCATGTTTTATTAATAATTAAGACAAAACATAAAGCATTTCCCACCCACATAGGCTGTGCCTCCTTTTCCTGTCAGTACAAGTGTAGCACAGTACACTCTGTTTGTGGTTCAGCCACATATGTTCTCCATAAGAGTTTCTCCAGTGATTTGCGTCACATATCTCCCTCTCTGTCTGCAAAACAACACTCTTCCTCCTCTCTCTCTCTCTCTCTCTCTCTCTCTCTCTCTCTCTCTCTCTCTCTCTCTCTCTCTCTCTCTCTCTCTCTCTCTCTCTCTCTCTCTCTCTCTCTCTCTCTCTCTCTCTCTCTCTCTCTCTCTCTCTCTCTCTGAGCTATTGTAAGAGAGCACAATGCTGTCGTGTTTTGGGACATGAAGACATGAAAAGCCTTCATTGTTACCAACTGTTGGTTTGTTTGGTATAAATAGGGTAATTCAGTTGCATAAGGCCATTAGTAGTATTTAGTTTGCAATGGGGAAGCAGTGGTGAAAGGTCTGGAGAAGTAAGACTGGAGCAAACACTTGAACACTGATGTGCATGCCTGTGTAGAAGTTTCTGTGGCCTTGGTAATGAAAGCTTCTCTCTCAGAACATGGCCTGAAGTGTAAATGAGTCCACTGTAGTTCAGTGTGATATATATTGTACTGTCCCTGTATGAAGAAGAACATACCATGCCATACAAAGAGAGGGGCATTACAGGCTCATGGGTCCCATTAACGACCCCTCTGTGACTTTCAGACATAAGAGTTACCAGGGACTTCCACGGTTAGAACATGTGTTAGGACATGGTTTATCTTCAGGGTGTGTTTTTTGACTCATTTCTGTCTGTTGTCTCTTAGCTGGGGGCTCTGCTGTGCCGTTGATCCCGCTGCTGCAGAGGAAGAAGCTAAGGCACCTGTTCCAGATGTGACCATGTACAGTGTGGAGGACCTCCTTATCTCTCATGGATATAAACTGCCAAAACACAGCACCCCGACCCCTGGCCATCCCACACGCCCCGCCCCTTCAGCCTCTCCTCCCTCCCCTCCCTCCTACAGCAGGCACCAGCAGCTCCTGGACCGCCCTAGGACAGTCAATGGCTTCTACAACTGTTCCATTAGCAGCAGCCAAGCACGGGACAGGAGCCAATCCAGACAGGACACCCTCCTGGGTGATGCTGGGTAAGACCCATCCCCCCTTCCTTTTGACTCGGAGACTGAGATCCAGTGAGCTTGCACTGCATTTGTTATTTGTGACACAGGAACTGGCCAGGACTCACTCCTTTGGTCTGGCAGTGGTTTTATATCAATATTATCCAGGGCATACATCTGTGTTTTTTCCTCTTCATGATCTTATTAGACTCATCTTAACTAATTTTACATGCCTTTATCCTTATCCGTCAGCATAGAGGGGAGTGTGGGGCTACACTCTGCTCTCACTCCTACTGTGGACATGACACATATGATTTACAAGAAATGGCCATCAGTTCTAACAAGTATGACCCGCTTTATAATGCTCCCCAAATGTGTCTCTATCAGAGCCTTATTTCAAATAAACATGTGGCCATCTGGCTCCATCTAGTGTTCATTTAGTGCCATTAATCCAGTAGCTTCCTTCTGATTATTATTAGACTCCTGGTGAAATCACACTGACTTTTCACACACTTTTCTCTTTAGATTCTGTGATTCTGCAAATCACTGCCTCCAGCTGCAGTCTAAGGATGTGTCCTACTGGAGGAGGAAAGGACAGGATTTCGCTGTGTTGTTAGACTATACAGACTACAAAGAAGCTGCTGGGGGTAGACAGGGAAGTTATGCAAAGCCAGAAAGACCAGAAGAGGCAAGAGGCCAGGAGCCTGCGGAGGAGCATCCCACGGCAGAAAGGCAGCAATGGATGGGCCAGGCCCGCTGCAGGGAGAGCGAACAACTCCTTGCCTGGAGGACGGCTGAGAGGAAGTGCCAGAGCCTGGGAGCCGAGGAGTGGCATCCAGCAGGAGAGCACTGCACGCAGGAACAGCGGCGGCTCCACACCAGGACTCCAGAGGGCATGCTTCATCTCCGGACCAAAGCTAAAACCCAGTCCCTTCCCAGGATGCAGCCCAACAGCCTGCAGTATGTGGACAGAGGTTCTGGTCAGGAGCTCTTCAAGCGGGTCAATGGTCACCCTCTGTTTCACCCGAGCATCTACAGAGCACCACGTTGGCCAGATGGCGGCAGACCGGCCAGCGCAAACCAGCTCTCAATCACACCAAAGCCCCGCTTCACACGCCCCCCCAGACCCCCCTCATATGAGATGCACCAGCAGATCAGGGGCAGTTGTGAAGGCTTGTCTGGGAGAGACTTTACACGGGACAGAACACCACTCTCCATGTTAAGAACAGCAGAATCCCAACTGGACTACTTTGCACAGGACTCTGGACCACCAGGGTACATCCCTCCCCCATCCTATAAAAGAGCACCCATAATGGAAGGGGGCTGCAGGGAGTACGGGGAAGTTGCCTTCAAGTATGGGTAACTATGCCTTTAACTAATGCTTGTATTGTTCCAACGTAAAACAGCTGGGACAACAGAAGCATCAGTGAAATGCACCATCTCTTCTTTTTAATGACATATTTTAAAGTCACAATTTGAATTTTATTAAAGTAATAAGCAGAGTATACTATAAGAAGGCGTATTTACAAAAAAATTATTATTGCATTAACGTATTAATTAATTAACACCAATAATTATTTTACCGCGCATTAACGCAAGTCATGGGTCAGTCAGGAAAGAGCCAGCTCACAGAGCCAGGTCCCGTCAGTAGCCGTGTGTTTGTCTGTCTCTCTTTCAATCTCTCTGTGCAAAGTGCAGCTCTGACATCAGGCAGGGGGCGGGGACACTAAGGCAGGGGGCGGGGATGCGTTGCAGGACTGAGGAAGAGTACAGAGAGGATGAGTACAGAGACCTGATGGTCTTGACAGAGCAGACTTTTAGCTTCCTAACAGTGTTTTTTTCATGTAGATCGGCCCAGGACTCAGTGAGATACAAACCACTAAAGTCTTAAAACCGTTAATGATGTTAAATATAGTCTGTTAAATATACACCCGGCTAATGAACGCTGTCGGTGACAACGCGTGGTGTTTTCAGATTGTATCAATTTACTTGAAAAATTACCAAAAATGACTTATTTACTTCCCATAACTTTTTTGATAGTCATATAAGGGAGAGAGAAGTGAGCAGCAGCCGCAGGAGGGGAGACTTTTGAATTGAAAAAAAAAACACAAATCAAACAATAAAACAATAAAATCAGGTAATATCAAATGCCTTTCTAAAAAGGAAGGTTTTTAAATGCTTCTTAAAAGTATTGAGACATCTGATGTGCCTGAGTTCTGGGGTGAGTGCATTCCAGAGGGAGGGAGCCCGAACTGCAAATGCCCGGTCCCCTTTAGTGGCTCGCTGGGTTTTGGGGACTACCAGCAGGGCTCCCTCCCCAGAGCGAAGGGGTCTGGTGGGAGTATAAGGTAAAAGCAGGTCAGATAAATAGTGCGGTGCTAAACCATTAAGTGCTTTAAAAGTCAAAAGTAAAATTTTAAAAAGCAAGCTAAAGACCACTCCAAACAGGTCACTTCTGTCACTGATATTAACATACGCTCAAGTAAGCCTATAAAAAAAATATAGAAACCCAGTATTAAAAAAACACCATTGTCTAAAAATCTTTAGTACCCTAAATCATGCAAGAGTTATCTGGGATCCAAATTATGGGAAACGGGGCCTGCTTGGAGGGCACTTAAACGTACAAAGTATGATATCTAAACGTGAACAACTGGAACACTTGATGTATAAATCAAATATAGATTTCCTTGGATTGTCTGAAACATGGCTAAACAGCTTCTCACCTGATTCAGCCATAAATTTACCAGGCTATATTGGTAAAGGACAGAGACATGGGGAAAGGAGGTGGAGTTTTACTTTAAGATATAAGAAATAGCCTAAAATGCAAGTTGATCGAATGGTCCACTTACATTAATGTAGAGTGTGTTGGAGTAAATATTGTTCTTTCATCTGAAATGTCACTAACTGTTCTCTGTGTATATCATAAACCCTCTTCTAACAATGAGGTCTATGACCATCTCAAAACTATATTTAATACGTGTGATAACAAAAATGAAATAATTATGCTTGGTGACTTTAATATAAATTGGAATGATAAGAAGGACAGAAACAAACTCGAAGGGATCACAAACCAATTTAATTTCAGTCAGCTTGTAAAAAAACCCACTAGAATCACAAACCATTCAGCAACTCAAATTGATCTGATTTTTTCAAACAAACCTGAAAGGATCATCAAAACCTATAATCTACTGACAGGGATGTCTGATCATAATGCAATTTTTTGTGCAAGAAAATTGACTAAACAACGTTTTGAAAATTTACTCACTAATTTGTCAAATAATCAGTCAAAAATAACAATAATTCCAAAAAATCAACAACAAAATGTTGAAAAGGCCTTGCAGGAATTAAATTGGGAAGAGCTAACCTCTTGTGGAGACACAGATGCCTGTTCAGACCTTTTTCTCCAAAAAATCCAGGAGGTGTTTCTGTCCTTCTCCAAGACAATAAGAAATAGTAAAAATAAGTCAAATTTTCTTCCATGGCTCAATTCAGACATCATAAAATCAATTCAAAGAAGAGATTATCTACTAAAAAAATTTATCAAATCAGGTTTATCTATAGACAGGCAAAATTATACATCTATGAGAAATAAAGTCACGTTCGAACTGCGAAAAGCAAAAGCACAGTTTTTTGTAGCAACTAACTAAACTAAACTAGACTATAAGTAATCTAACTATACAGCAGAGGAAACAAAACATAAAAAATATAGAATTAAAAATCAATAATCAACTAGTGAGTGAGGCTGCTTTGGTAGCAGAAGAGCTAAATTCCAATTTCTTACGATCAGTGGAAGAAATAACAAAATGTTTTGAATCTCCTAGTTCTCCTTGTGAATTAGTGAATAGCTCACAACAAAATTTTAGTATAAAACAGATAACTGAAATTGAGGTCATTAATATTATTAATGGTATGAAGTATTCAAAGGCTAAGGATTATTATGGATTTGACATTCGTTTGCTAAAAACTTATAAGGAAGTGCTGGCACAGCCAATTATCAAATTAATTAATTTATCAATTAATAAGCAAATCTTGGCTAATGCTTGGAAGATTGCTACAATCATTCCAGTATTTAAGTCAGGGAACAGAAGTGATCCAAGGAATTATAGGCCAATCAGTATCTTGCCTGTTTTTTCCAAAGTTATTGAAAAATGGGTCGCGAAAGCAGCTAATTCAACATCTTAGCATGGGTCAAAATGGTTTGCATCCCATGCAGTTTGGGTTTCGGGTGAACCACTCAACAGAGTCAGCCATATTTATGTTTGTAGAAAAAGTAAAAGGACACCTTGATTAAAAAAAGTAGCGTAGGCACTGTATTTTTAGATTTGCGAAAAGCCTTTGATTCTGTCAGTCACAAAGTTCTCTTGTTAAAGTTGACCCATTTCAACTTCTCAAATGAAGCTATCAGTTGGATCAAATCTTATTTGGTTAATAGGAAACAGTGTACTACGGTTAAAGGGGTGAGATCATTTCTTATGAATTGTAATGTAGGGGTCCCCCAAGGATCAGTCCTAGGGCCTATACTGTTTTCTTTGTATATTAATGACCTTCCTGTAATATGTAATGATGTGGATATTCAGCTGTACGCTGATGATGCAGTAATTTTGACAAGTGCCAAAAATCATGAAGAAGCTGCCACTGTACTTTCTTCAGCTCTTGAACATATAAAAAATTGGCTCACAAAATCATGCCTTTTGTTAAATATCCAAAAAACAGTATGTATGTTCTTTGCAAAAAAGGCAACAAACATTTCTCGATCCAATGTATTTTTTAGAGGTAAAGGACTAAAAGTAGTAAGTGAGGTTAAATACTTAGGTGTGTCACTGGATTCAACACTGTCCTTTAAAGGTCATATAAAAATGGTATCAAAGATTGTAAAATATAATCTGTATAATTTTGTGCAAATAAGGAGATCTCTGACAGATGAAGCTGCTATAATGTTCCTACATTGTATGATTTTTTTCACATATAAATTACTGCATCACTAGCTGGTCCCTAGCCAATGTCACAACCCTGAAAGTGATGGAGTCACTTTACAAGAGAGCTCTCAAAGTTCTAGACAAAAAATCCAGAACTTACCATCATTGTAAAATCTTAGCTAAATACAATCTACTTAGTTTTGAAAATCTTATAAAATTTAAAAATGGTTGTTTGGTCTACAAAAGTCTTCATGGGTTGGCTCCTCCTCCACTCAATGAGTATATCAAACACAAGTTTTCTTTATCTCTGGCCACTAGGGCCATATCCAGGGGTGACTGCGACATACCAGTGAGAAAAACAACTTTTGGACAAAATGTTCTCTCTGTCAAAGGTAGTAACTTTTGGAATATTTTGCCTACTACTATAAGAGATTCCCCCAGTTTTGCGACCTTTAAATGTCACTTAAAGGAGTGGCTTGTCCAGTCAGGAGTGCAATGATAATCATAGCCTAGGGTAAAATATTGCTTAAGATAGTAGCTACTGTACTTAATACTAAATTATGTATTTCAGCACCTTACTTCAATGAATTCAGTTATCTTGTCTTAAATTGTTAGTGTTTTGTTTTGTATTAAGAGGGCCATCTGTAATATAACTTAGCACATATTTATTTATACAAACTAGCACATATTTTTATAATCCAGCACTTAATAATATTTATTGTGCTACGTGTAATGAATTTCAGCACTTTATAAGGGCTATGTGCAATACACGATTGCACTTTTTCTGAGCTATGAATAATGATTAATATTGAGCAGATCCATGTGTTTTTAGTCGGTCCTTTAACCTGGCCCCTGTTGGATAAATGAGTTGTGCTTCCTGTTTGTTTTTATTTGTTGTGTCATTATGTTTAGTGTTGTTATGTTGTGTGTATGTCCAGTTAGTGAGCTGTTTTAGTTGTTTTAGTTTAGTATTGTATAACATCAACCTGTCTAGGGACAACAGATGGAAATTAGCCACTGGCTAGAATCTGACATATTTACATATTACATATATGTTCATTAATATGTACTGTCCCTATTTTAAAAAATAAATAAATAAAATAAAAATAAAAATCAATACGAAATTTTATGGGGAGCCAGTGTAGGGATTTAAGGACAGGGGTGATGTGTTGAAGTGTGGGTGTGTTTGTGAGGAGTCTGGCAGCTGTATTTTGTATTAATTGTAGGCGGTGGAGAGAGGTTTGTGAGAGGCCAACAAGCAGGGAATTGCAGTAATCTAACCGTGAGTAAATAAAAGCATAAATAATCTTCTCTAAATCAGAGGGAAATAAAAACGATATGAATTTAGATATGAGTTTAAGATGATAAAAACAAGATTGGACCACACTATTTATTTGACCTTTAAAAGACAAATTAGAATCAAATAAAACACCAAGATTTTTAGCAGAAGTTGTGAGGTTGTCTGAGAGTTCCCCAAGGTAGGGGGTGAGTTCTGTTGGATTGACAGGGGGGGCTATTAAAATGACTTCAGTTTTATTGTTATTGAGCTTGAGAAAGTTTGTAGCCATCCAGGATTTAATATCTATAAGACAGGGTTGTAGTGTAATGAGTGAATTGTGAGATGTGGACATGTAAATAGTGGTACAATACTTCAGCAACAAAATTGTGCAGTAGAAGCAGTCACATTGACCAATAGTATTAGTTTCACGTTCCTTTACAATAGATTTAAATTGTCCTAAAATAATAACAAGCAGCATGTTTGAATGCTGTCTTACCCAGCTCTGTCCTGACCCTAGGAACTGCCATTTAAAGGATTTTTTGAGAACGCAAACTATACTATCTGTTGGTTTTTACACATGTATGTACAGAGGTAAGATGGGAGAAGCCCAATGATACATTTATATACAAATATGAACCAGTGCGATATTTTACAGACATTCAAAGATGGATACTTAGCAACGCCATACAGTGTACAATGGTGTACACAATTTCCGCAACCAGTAATAAAATGCAAAACACTATTATACACACTATCCAATTTCTTGAGGTGTTGTGTAGGTGCATTCATGAAAAGCAGATCACCATAATCCGATAAGGGTAAAAAAGTTGCAGAAATTAGGTGATTAATAATTGTGATTAATTGCAAAAAAATCAAGTGAATCATGTGAAACAAACCAAAAAAAAAAAAAAATGAGAGCAAGGCTAAAAATGAGTTGTAAACAACAGATAATGCTGTATTTTATTTAGGCATAGGGCCAGCCCTTCCTTTAGACAAACTAAGCACCTGTATAGGGTCCCAGAGAGCCCCAATGCTTATCCATTATTTGCTCATTTGATTGATTTTGCTGTTTTGATTATAATATTCTGCCGGTTGTTTTTTGCTGAAGATCTATCTGAAAGTAGGATCCAATGTGGTCTATATATTAATTCCTGTTTACCTGGGCTCCCCTTGTTGAGTTTGCATTCATCCCCTTAGAAAAATAGTCAGTCAGTGTTTTATTAAAATGAAATTAAAATGTTATACAGTAAAATTTAAGGTTTGGCCCCCAAACATGTCCTGCTTAGGGCCCCCAAATGTACAAATCTGGCACTGTTTAGGCAGTGATATTGCACATAACCCTGAGGTGGGATGTTGGGATGTGAGGGAATCTGTGTTTGTTTGCAGTCCATATGGACCATTGGCTGTTGGTTAGTTTGGTGGTGTGAGATCTGAGCTGAACCACCTTACAGACAGCAGCTGGTCAAACAAGTGATGAACAGGATATGAGGGGTCATCTGTGATGGCCTTGACTTTGCTGGGGCAGCCAGATTTGGCTAGGTCATCCAGAGAGGTTAGAGAGCAACTGATGTTTTTTTGTGCAGTGTTGCTAACCCTCTGAACTGCCCTCCTGTCCCCAGCTGTGCAACCTGCATGACACACCCCCAAAGAGTATGTTCTTGTCTATTTCTTCTGAAGTCCATAATAAGTTATTTTGTTTTTAGGACTTTCAGTCACAGGTTATTTGCTGAGCCCCAACCAGCCAGCCTGCTGATCTCTGGCATGTATGCTGTCTCATCTCCATTCAAGATGAGTCTGACCATGGTGGTGTCATCTGTGACTTTGATGATGGTGTTGGTTGGATGGAACAGGGTGCAGTCGTGGGGGGGGCACATCATGACTACAAACGTGAGAGCTATTGGTCTATGGTCTATAGTCATTAAGACTGGCTATGGCAGTTTGTTGGGGATGGGGATGATGGTGGCAGCTTTTAGGCATGAGGGGACAGATGCGTGAGTAAGGAAGAGGCTGAACAGAGGCTTGGTGAGCATCCCTGCTAGTTGGTCTGCGCACGCCTTCCAGGTCAAGCAGCGTTCTTGGGGTTTACTACCCTCAGTGTTCTCCTAACCTCGTGCTCCTGGTTAGAGAGGGGGGAGGTGTTGGTGTTGTGGGAGACAACAACAGTGTGTGCTGGTGTGTGGTGTTCTCCAAGTAGGCAAAGAAGCTATTTAGCTCCTTTGCCAGTGTGCTGCTGTTGCCGGTGACTGTTGGGCTCTGGCCTTTGCAGTTGGATATGGCCTGGATCAGTGGCGATTTCTCACAGACAACAAGGGAAGCTAAGCTTCCCCTAAAATTTGATTATATAAATGGTCAGATATGCACTATTGAGTTTCATAAAAATAGATATTAAGTTACATTACAAGTGCACAAGAATGTGTTTAATTTCGTGATTATGTCGTTCATTTATCAGCTGTTTAATCTGTTTCTTCGGCAGAGGAGACAGTCGTGTGCTGAAAGAGCCATCTGGTGTGTAAACTGAAGTGATTTACCTCATTTTCACCAGTTGTACATGCTACATGATATTAGATTGTCTCGTGATCTGAACCTCTGACAATCTGCCAATTTGAAAAGATCGCTGAATCATGGTTCAGTACCTTTCTATTTAGTGCAGCTCTATGCATGCTGTCTGGTTTCTCCCACTCTCTCCTCCTGTTAGTTCGCCTATGTCATGCAGTGCAGATTTAAACAATAACAGTGAAGTCTGTGCGGGGCTCAGAGCAGCAGCACCTTAGTGTGATGGTGCCATGGAGCCTGGCTCTCTGTTTTAAATTGTGCTACCTTTAGACTTTTTGTTTTTGCAAAGTTCAAAGAAGAAACACATAAAATGACAACTAAGCTACACGTTAATGAGAGCGTCACAGCGCAGTGTTTTCTGCTCATTAATGACATTAGTGACCATGCAGTGCTTGTTAACGAGGGCGTGCTTCTTACTGCTCATCGTCTGTCATTGTGAAAGTTAAGTAAAGACTTCTCATGTTTGGGGCAACTTATATCCACTCATCGGATCAGGAGTCACCTCTCCACTCACAGCATGGGATGGATAAACTGGCCCTGTAGTGGATGATGTGCGAGCGAGGTGAACAGAAAACCACCGACACGAGGGAGGGAAGGACTCAAAGCACTGTAGAGCTTTTTTGAAAAAAAAAAAAAAAAGGAAAAATAATAGAAAGTGATTTAAACCGTATTACTAAATGTCATGTTACAAAAGATATTTGGTCATGTTCAAATTCATCTGGTTAAAAATATGTATAATACAGGATATAAATTTAATAACCACATAATATACAAAATATACGAAACTCAAATGAATGATTTGGTTTGTAAAAATAACATTAACCTATTCTTTGCACAATTTATTACACAAAGCAAATACATAATAAAAACATAATTTACTCTTACTTACAGTTCTAAATTGTCAGTACTGAAATGGTATAGTAGAGGTAGTATAGGTCTATTTTACTTTCAGATGAAGCAGAGGTAACTCTGTGTACATGAACCATGATAAAAATCGAAATTGTGATCTAGGCTTTCAGAAAATCGTGATATGACATTTTTGCCATATCACCCACCCCTAGTTACACTCTAAATAAGGCTAATCATAGCACTGTTGAGTTTGAATCTTGTTTAAGTTTGGTTTGTTTGTTTATTCAGTATCAGTGTTGTAGGGAAAATAGCTGCTAGTTAGCCCAGGATTAAATGTTAAATGAGCCTCCCTTGTTAGAACAGCAGCCGCCACTGGTCTGGATACTCCTCCACATCTGCTGTTGGCTCTCTTGGTGGAGTTTAAAGAGCATAGTCTTTTGGCATTCTTTGTTAAAATCAACCAGTGATCATGTGAACACCATCAGGATGGGCCCACTGATGTTTGTTTACAATGTGCTGTAAACTAGGGATCGTCATGCTAACGTTAGTATCCAGCGGGATCAGCGGTCACAATAATTACAATTAGTTTCCGTGGCAGATAGAATAGTCTGCGTTAGACAGACATGGTCTCTAACTCTGGTGAGCAGTAGCTGTCTGTTTGCTTGCTGTTAGAACACCAGTCCCCAAGCATGCACTTTCTGGATCTCTTGTTCTGATCCTGGAAATGGATGCTACAACCTGCAAGTTCCATCATGGCATCAGGGATTTGCAGCTGCATGCAGCCAGGATTCTGTCAGAGTCAGCAGACAGCACTCACGGCTGGTACTGTTGTAGGCAGTCTGCGATAGCAGCTCATCCATTTCGTTTGCATGAGATCTTGGTTTGTGAGGAGACTAGATGGTATAGGAGGTTTGTGCGGTTGCGTCCGAGTTAGCAGTCCTGTTTTACACCCCCGCACGAATCTCTGTAAAGGCACCTATAACTCCGATATTTAACAGTAGTCCAGTGTCGATTTACTGTATTTCTAGTAGCTGAAAGCTATATGTCCATAGCAAAACAGTACAAAAGCCAAGGAAATACCAAGGTGAAGACACAATAGCAGAGGGCATTATAGAGTTTGCGTCATGTTTTAGTTTCGTTAGTTCGTCTGTTATTTCATTATATATCCATATGTTGTAGGGAAAATAGCCAGCCAGTTAGCCCCGCCAGCCCACAAAAGCCTCCATATTTCCAGCAAGAGCGCTTTTGGCAGGCAGTGTTGATAATCTTTTTGACACGATTTTGGCTAATTTATTTTTTATAGTCTTCCTTAAGAGGAGAGACTGAGAATTAGAAAGCAGGACAGACCAGGAGAAATGAGCTTTCCTTGTTGAAAGACCAGCATCCACCACTGGGTCACACCAATGCTTGTGTCTTTAAAAGTGTTCAGTTCTATATACTGCATCTACAAAGAGCTTGAAGGCTAAGCTAGCATGCCCATTACCAAGGGATTTGTTTTAACTCACTAATGATGGTGATAACTAAAAAGAAACCAACACACATTTTCATATGGATTTATTGATTTATGACATACAGTAGCCTACTTCTTAAGTTTTATACCAGTGCTTCTCAATTATTTTCTGTGACGCCCCCCCCCAGGAAGAAGAAAACATTTCGTGCCCTCTCCGCCGCGACTATAAATAGTATCATTTGTCTATAAAATTGTTATAAGTACACCTCTGCATAACATTGCATCCTTATCAACATTAAAGAAAACAAAAAGAAAGAAATATAGATCAACTTACAACAAAGAATAACTCTCTTTAGGGTTTGTTCACTGCCCTTCATATGTCTTGCTCTGTGCTGTGTGCAAAAAAACCCTACATCATAGAGCTAATACTCCCTGCACAGACTCTGACAAAGAGAGCGCCACTGCCACCTACTGTAGTGTATGTGCAATTCAATTTTTTTCTAGTATGTAAAAAAAAAGCATGTTCCCCCGGGGTCACACACACCCCCACCCCCCACGGCATCACACCCACTAATTGAGAAGGACTGTTTTATATTGTAATACAACAAGCCGCTAGAATAAATTAATAATTACTATATAAACAAATAATTTAATACAATTACAAGAGCCAAGTTGCTTTGTGTAGTAGTTGCTGATTGGCTTTGCTGGTGTTTTGTGCAGGTACAGAGGGGATGTCTACCAGCAGCTGCACAGGGCTCCAGATGGCTCCCACTGGTTCCCCAAGCATGCAGGAGTACCCAGTACCATGTCCCACCCGAGGCAGCTTTACCCTGTGTATATGACGCAGGATAGGCCTGGGGGAAGGATCCAGTACATTCCCTTTGACCACTCCCAAATCTCAAATATTTCCTCAGCATTAGGTGGAAACTCTTTAACAGATGCTGATAAGATCCGCCACATTCGCAAGGAGCTTCCCAGTCTCACAGTCTCCAAGCCTGCTTCTGGCAACAGTGCCTTTTTGCCCCCACCATTGGGGCCTTCACTTGTTGGAAAGTTGGCCAGTGATTCTAACCCCACATACAGGGAATTTGACAATGATAATAACAGGTGGCACAGCAATTTGCACAAAGAAACTGTTGATAACATCCCAGCAACTGACCAAAACTGCAACAATAGATACCACAAAATCCAACGCAGCCGACCAACATCTCCCTTTTCAGCTTTCCATGCTCCAAAAACCTCCCCAGGCCTGAGGTGTAATTCAGAGCAAGGGTTTTTAGAGACCATCACCCAAGTAAAGCAAATAAGGCCGGATTTGGGGCCAGACAACAACAGGAACACTAAGAGAAGAGTGAGTGAGACCATCTTCTGCCTTGTGTCTGTTCCTGTCCACACTCCCACTAACTTCAACAAAAATGCTCCTGCAGACCAGAATAACAATGACACCACAACAAGCCTCACTATCCCAGACACGTTTGCTGTTGGCCTGAAGGAAAGCCGTCCTGTAAGAAGCAGGTCTGTCAATCAAGTGCCCATTTGGGGCCACTACTCTCACTTTGACACCAGTGGTACTTCCTCACTGAGAAACTATAAGAGGGCTCCTCTAAGAAAAGAAATCATTGATGCATGGGCACTTCAGGCCAATGAAAACAGAGAGCTGTACTCTCGTTCATGGCCTGGAAACCAGTATCGCAACCAGGAAACCCAGACAGGGTCACCCTTACCAGTAATTAAGAGTCCAGAACCACAAGTTTTTGAAGAGAAAACCACTCAGCCTGTGTCGCACACCAGCACAGACAGTACTTCAGCTAATGGCTTCTGTATGGAAGGCCAGAAAAACCTCCATATTTCCAGCAAGAGTGCTTTTTCTCTACTTAGTCCAACCCAAGGTCCATCTGAGGAAGCTTCACCTCCAGTGCCAGCCTCCCCTTCAACAGACCCCAACAAGGGAAAGCAGCCTGTGTCCAGTCCTACACATAGCCCGCCAGACCACTCAGCAGACAGCACAGAGCAAGTCAGGTTTGGTCAGTTTCTCCTGAAACCAGTGGAGCGACGACCATGTGATGCTATAAGTGAATTAGAGAGCATAAACAAGGAGATGGAAGACACCATTTGCAAAAGGGCCAATGTGAGTCTGTGTAGAGGAAGGAAGAAACATCATCTCCATCTATCAGGAGTGCAGTCAGTAGAAGAGATTCAGGTAGAGACACCCAGTAACATTAAAGTGCGATCAAAGTCATTCACCTCCACTGCTGACTTGGACACAGTGGGGATGAGTAGTTCTTTTCTTAGGCCAAAGAAGGACAGCCTCCAATCAACACAAGAGCACACTGGCTCCACACAGGACAGTGAGCCAACTCATCAGGATATCCCAGTCCCTCAAGAGTCGTTGCTTCGCGATGTTGGCCTAACAGTCTACACAGAGATGGGGCCCAGGGAGCAGGTGCAGCGCTCTAGCTCAGTCCCACCACTTCAACAATTTGAGGAGCTTTCATGGGATAGTAGAATATCAACCGCAAACATGAGCAGAGGTAGCGTGGAGCACAGGTCAAATAAAGAGTTAAAAGCTAAAACCAATCACAAGCAGCATTCATCTGGAGTGAGTCTAAGAATCTGTAGAAGCCGAAGTGAAAGCAGTAGGTCCTCTCACAAAAGAGAGTGCTCACCACATGTGATCAAGCTAAACAGGGAGGTGTCCTGTCTCTGTGACCATGAAGACCTCAACAGCAGATACATGACCTGTACAGATGACTCTAGTGTTGCAGATAAGACCCCGGAGAACTTAATAACCCAGGAGAAAACCAAGTGTTTACCTGCAGAAGACCTCAGCAACCTGTATGAGGTCAAATGTGCAGAAGGAATTCCTGAAAATGAGTCCATAGAGGAGAGAGCTGCCCGAATTCTGGGGATTGCTGTTCCAGTGGGAGTCTTGTGTGTGGTTGACAAACATAAACAGAACAACCAAGCCAGTGCAGAAGTAAAGCAGGAGGTGAGTGAGTCTCAAGTTCAGGAGGAGGAGAAAAACAGAGCAAAAGAACCGAACAAGTGTCTCCTGTCCCTGCCAACTGTCTGGGACCACCAACTAGCCAACACCATGTGTAGTGAGAGGATGACTCAGCAAGTTCTGGAAACTCTGAGCTCATCTGCTGGAATAAGTCCTGACCGCCCCACAGAGACTGATGGCAGAGAGGTATATTCTCTGAAAGATAACCAAAGTAAAGAGTCTGAGCTTCTGGAAGGGGCAAAGATGGGGAATGTCCATGATTTATGTACAGATGAGAAAAATCTATGTGAGAAAGACACCACACACGAAACACAAGATAAAAAACCAGCAGGAGTCTGTGCTTCTGAAGAAGTGGAGGTATGTGATTATAAGCAAAGGATGGAACTGGAGGAGGAGATTCTTATTGCACTAACAGAAAATAAAAAAATGAAGGAAGCATCTGAATTAAGAACAGAGGACCCAGGAGAGGTTGAGCTGAAAGTTGTAGAAGGTAGTCAGGCGAAATGTGCAGAGAGCAGAGCAACAGGAGGTGGACACAGCTGGGCAGAGTCAGCAACACCTAAACCCAAGCAGCGCACCAAGCTCCAGAAACCTGCGCTGCTCCCTAAACCCCGTAGTGTCCCTAAGAGAGAGATTAGCCTGCCCCCCCGCAGCACCACCAGCATGGAGGACCAGGACAGGAGCGCTGTTCCAGGTGGGTGCACCACACAACAAAAAAAATATGAAATGTGCAAAACTTCAAACTTCAACCACCACCAACCGAGTAACAACCATCAAACTCACTTTGTAATGCCGTTTGATGACTCCTGTTTATCAAATTTAGTTCCAGAACATTGTGTTTCAGAGTGTTTTTGTTGAACTTACCTCTGCTCACAGTTAGACATAGCCTCAGCAACAAAAACAACAAAAGAACAGCCTCTCTGGGTTTGCGATATCACAAAGCAGTTTACTAACTGGGTTTCTCTGCAGAGCTGTGAGTTATTTGTTGACATTGGAGTTTTGAGTCTATTATCACAATTAAGTCCATTTAGCCGAGCTAAGTGAGAATAACCATTCCATTTGACTGTGTACATAAGCCATAATGACTGAAGTGTGAAATTAATTGTCTGGCTTCTGACTGCTATGTGTGCTCTCCTTATCAGACATCTATGACCCGAGCCGAGTGGAGAGAGTGTAATCCTGGGTCAGAAGAACACCTCCTTTCACCACTGTGGAAATTACCTTTTCTCATATTCAAACAAAGACATGGTCATACCAGGACCAGTAAGTGTGTTCTTCACACTTGACCTACACATGCTGGTGCCACAGGGGACACTTCACCGCATCTCAACTCCTCTTATGGGAAGTGTCAGTGTCTCATCTGCACTTTGGCTCGTTCTTGAGCTTGTGTAAAATATGAATGTACAAGTGTTTGTGTTCATCAAACAAATTAAATAACAATACATAATCTCACCATATAGAAAAGATGGCAACAGTATTGCATCACAATCAGTATCATCCTACCCCAAGTGTACATAAGAGGTATAGGATTTTGTTACAGAATTATTCAAGTTCTATTCAGCTGCAGAAATGTATATTTTCTTATCAGTGTTAACATGATACAATTTGAAGATAAAGTCTAGTGTGTGTGTGTTTACCTGCTCTTTATTCTTCTACTTGTGTGATAGAGAATGTACTGAAATTATAAACACTGTGCTCCTTGAGTCTCACTCGCAGCAATATGTTTGTCTTATACACAGTGTGTGTAGTGTGTGGAAGTCTCTTTATGTTGGCACTCACCGTCTGCTCATCTTCTGAAGAACTCTCTGGCCTCAGTTCCACCAAACGGTCTCATGGTTCCTTTCAGTACAGCTTGGTTTTGTTGCAGTTCAAGCAAAAAGGAAGGCTCATCAAAAGCACAAGATTCTTTAAGCAGCCCTCCTTTTGAGCTAATACAGATACACTCATCCTACACTGCAGTATGCCAGGCAGACACAGCACAATCTGCAACAAAGACATTACGTCTCAATCATATGTCTCAAAGGAAAAAACAATCCTGTGTCTGCCATTAAAGTGAGTTACACTTTTTTTGTGAAATAATAATAATGTTAATAATAATGTATAAACACAAGCAGTACTTGCTGTGAACCGTAGCACTCCTCTTGGTGGATCTGGGGGTCTTTGTGTTCTCATGTGGACCTCTTGTGGCATTAGTCAAAGTTGTGGCATAACCATGCTATTTGAGTGTCCAGTTGTTCACAGATGCTGGAGAGGAGCTGTTTCCTTGTATTCACTGCAGCTGTGGACAATAGGTTGTGTGTAACCCGTTAATGTTACCTAACATTCTTTATACTTTTATCAAAAATATATTTTATGGCAATAATTCTAATATGAAGCTGCAGATACTGAGCGTGATAGTTAGACTGTACACAATATTGCTGATAATTAACCACATTATCTTTTCAATAATTAAAGATGACATATCAGTGCTTTACATGTTATGGGCAAATGCAATTGGTTAACTCTCATTTATATATGGGGTAGCAATATTAGTAAAGTCAAGTACATACCAAATGGAACTTTTTGCTATGCACTGGACATGGCTGCTCGGTGAGTGGATGTCAGTTGGGCGAGTGAGGCTGTCAGATGAGTAACTGTGGCTGTTGGTTGGTGAGTGTGGCTGTTGTCTGGGCAAATGTGGCTGTTGGCTGGTGAGCATGGCTGTCGACTGGTGAGCGTAGCTGTTGGCTGATGAACGTGGCTGTAGCTGGTGAGCGTGGCTGTCGACTGGTGAGCATGGCTGTGGGTTGGTGAGTGTGGCTGTTGGGCTGGTGAGCGTGGCTGTGGGTTGGTGAGCGTGGCTGTGGGTTGGTGAGTGTGGCTGTGGGTTGGTGAGTGTGGCTGTTGGGCTGGTGAGCGTGGCTGTGGGTTGGTGAGCATGGCTGTGGGTTGGTGAGTGTGGCTGTTGGGCTGGTGAGCGTGGCTGTGGGTTGGTGAGCGTGGCTGTTGGCTGGTGAGCGTGGCTGTGGGTTGGTGAGCGTGGCTGTTGGCTGGTGAGCGTGGCTGTGGGTTGGTGAGTGTGGCTGTTGGCTGGTGAGCGTGGCTGTGGGTTGGTGAGTGTGGCTGTTGGGCTGGTGAGCGTGGCTGTGGGTTGATGAGCGTGGCTGTTGGGCTGGTGAGCATGGCTGTTGGCTGGTGAGCGTGGCTGTGGGTTGGTGAGCGTGGCTGTTGGCTGGTGAGCGTGGCTGTGGGTTGGTGAGCGTGGCTGTGGGTTGGTGAGCGTGGCTGTGGGTTGGTGAGCGTGGCTGTTGGGCTGGTGAGCGTGGCTGTGGGTTGGTGAGCGTGGCTGTTGGCTGGTGAGCGTGGCTGTGGGTTGGTGAGTGTGGCTGTTGGCTGGTGAGCGTGGCTGTGGGTTGGTGAGTGTGGCTGTTGGCTGGTGAGCGTGGCTGTGGGTTGGTGAGTGTGGCTGTTGGCTGGTGAGCGTGGCTGTCAGATGAGTGAATGTGGCTTTTGTTTGGCGAGTGTGGGTTAGTGTTGCTGTCGGCTGGTGATCATGGCTGGCTGTTGTCTGGTGAGTGTGGGTGAGTGTGGCTGTTGGGGGCAGTCTTCATTGTGGTGAACCCAGTACCTCTGTGTCTCTGCTCTCTTTTTTACAGCAGAATTCAAACAGACCACTGGTGCACATCTTGATTTGATATTTTCTATTTTCATATAGAGGTATTTACAGCTTCTTTTGTATGTGCTGCATTTTCTCCTCTTTTTGTGCATGAGATGTGTGAAGTCACACAGAAGGTGTATTTAGATATAAGTGTATTTGGTACTATATAGTTTATCTAATAAACAACTGTTATATTTGCTATATTGTATATTTTGTTTCAAACCTTATACTACATATTTAAATAAGAACAATGTATTTTTAGATTCTTGTGAAAAAACTGGAGGCACAGTATTCGTCTGTCTGGACTGATCACATAGACAGTGTGCCATTGTACAGAGCAGTACTGCAGTCTTCGAAAATAAAATTTGCATGAAACATCTCTTCATCTTATTTGTCTTTTCCTCCTTTACTTCAAAAAATGTGGTCCAACACGAATTTACAGGAGAAGTGGACAATGCAGGGGAATCACTGAAATAAATACCACAATGACCATGTATACTGTTTTATGTATTCTATGTGAAAGATTCATACTATCATGTTACAAAGTCTACGATGGGCATGCCATGAGGGCAAGCAACGCAAGCAGTGTTTGACCAATTAAATCTAAAAAACACATAAAACTATAACGAAATTAAGTCAATATCTCTCCAAACATTGCATTTTGCCATTCACTTCCATAGTGAATCAGTCTATTGCCTGCTTCCAGTCACTGTGTACTTTTCTGCACCCTGCTGGCCACTCCAGGTACTGTCAGGGCAAGCTAGGTTGCCTCTCTGTCATTTATTTCTGTCATTTTCTCCTCTGTGGAGGCGGAGTCGTGGTGTACTGTTTCTGCCTGGAGCTTGTCAAGCTGAGGGCCAAGCAGCTAGTTTAGGAGGGTCGCGCATGCGTGCTGTGGTCAATCTCAGGCTCAGTGACAGAGATTGCTGGCTGATAGCAGCAGTAAATGCACGTGGTATAAGCAGCCCGCTCCACAGCTTACAGCCCCGTCCATTACAGTGCTCAAGCACTGCGTTACACAATAGAACTTTCCACAAGAAGCAGCAGCCAAAGTGTCTAAGAGCGTTTCTACAGTGCTTGACCATTGTAGTGCTTAAATCCTGTTCATGTTTCTCATGAGTACATGCTGGTGCATAAAACTGCATGTCATATAAATTGATAGCCTCATTAAGTTATACATCATTAAGTTTCAGTCATGTTCATAAGAAGTGGAGCTGGGGGAGTGGAGAGGAGCCAGCGACAATGAAGCAGCTTGAGTAGAGAGGTGAATGTCAGCGAGGAGGTGTTTTTAAATGGAGGTTTGTGGTGTGATGTGTAAGGCTTTTTTTGAGGTTTTATTATAGTGATGCAGCATTAACAGTGCACTAGTCTCAGTGTGAGTCCTGATGAACAGCGCTCCCTCATCTGTAAAGCTGTAACGTCATTCATCATCTATCCATCCTCATTTTAGTTGCCTGGCCTGCCAGACAAACTCTTTTCCTCTTCTATACAAAGACGTTAGTCTGGTACCCCTTCAGTAACATTTCATTTCAGTGGCGGAACAATGACAGGCGGAGTAACCAATCAGAGAAATGAAGGGCAGGACATAAGCTGTGCACTGCTGACCCAAACAAACATGGATTCCTGATGTTTTTTTTGTTTTTTTCATAAAACACCAGAATACGCCATATTATGAGCAGCTCTTTTATTTATTTCTGGACGGGGACAGCAGCAGAAGCCAGTTGTACAAAGATTTGTGGAAAAAGTTGTTTTTTTAATGCATTTGTTACATTGGATATCAAATAGACTTAACTGTTGTTAAAATGGCAACAAGACGAAGAAAAAAATCCCACAGAGGATTGGATAATAACGCAGACCTGAGCAGAACCAGGTGATAAATAAAACGCTAAATGCCATTAATAAGGTGAGAGAAGTTATTAAATTAGCTCGGTAGCTAGTGCTACCTTATTTAGCTCTTCCGCTTTTGTAAGACGCGCTGCAGATAAATGGCTGTGACTGGCCATTTCCAAATTGAACCGGAGAAATGCGCCGCCCTGAGAGAGGAACCAGACGGTCCTGCTTGCGAAAAGTAAGTAGGAGAGTCTGGCTTGCCAGGCTATCATTTTAGTTATAAATTAAAGTTAAAACAAAAACTCAGGGCACATTCTTTGATAAGGCAACAGAGAAGGCCAGCTTTGTGGAAAAAAAATTGTTGTATTGACATTGTTTTGTATACAAACAGCGTTAATAATAGTAATTATATAGGAAGAGTGTGAGATAGTTTGAAACAGCCTACTACACAAACACTGATGGGATTGCAGTTACCTAAGTGGCTTTTAATTAAATTTAAATAAAATTAAAATGAAGTCAAAGTGTCTGCTTGCCTGCTTGAAAAAGTCACCGTATACTACTGAAGTCTACGCTTGTATGCTGTACTAGACACACATCAAGGTCCTTTCACCTGAGAGTGCCAACCTGTAGGAGTGGACTGGCACTACCTAAAGCAACACTGCCACTGAAATTTTTGTTTGAACTCATGAAATGTGCTCTCCTAAGATGAGTTTCACTGTGAAGATACTGTACTGGTTTAACCCTGGTCACGTGATGTGTAAATAGAGAATATTCATATTCATTGTGTGTGTGTTCATTCCTTATGTTGGTACCACATCTGCAGTAAAACCAGAGGTGAGCAGAGTAACCAAGAATTGTAGCCTACTTTAGTAATATCACAAATATTTTTACCCCTCCAAAAGTAATTTTTATTGGCCGGCCGATTTAAGCTGAATTCGTTGAGGTGAAATGTGTAACTGTGCAAACTGTGCTTTCTGTGGACTGCTAACTGAAACATCTCCTCACCTATTTTGGTCTTGCGCATCTACTGCCCTCTTCTGGAAACACTTGTAAAATACAATCAAAACATTATTGTAACATAAGTATCCCCCTTCTTGGTTAAAGATATGCTATTTGATTTCCAAAATTACAATACATCTAAAAATAATCATTATTACATTATCAGTCTGTTTTTTTTGTTTGTTTGTTTGTTTGTTTGTTTTTTCATTTTATTTTACAGGTGTGGGAGGCATGTGATACATAAAACATGAGAGAATACAATACAATACTATATATATATATATATATATATATATATATATATATATATATATATATATATATATATATATACACACACATATATATATATATATGTATACAGCAGTTTGTATATATAAACAAACTGCTATGGATCTATGTCCCGTGCGCACAAGGGGTATAATGGAGGAATAAAAAGCGCACATCGAGGGCGCGTGGCGTAAGATTTGTCTGCCTGACTATGGCTATGTAACAGTGACACTGGCATTTAACTGGCTCCGGGTCTCATTCTGTGACCCAGGATCAGTGCATTAACTCAAGCTTCCATATGCATTTGAGTAAAAGAACAAACTGATGTGGCACTGCCATGTCCCGTGCGCTCTCTGGCACAGTGGGGAAATAACGCGGCACATCCAAAGCGCATCACGTAGTTCCCCTCAGCGTAACCAAAGTCAGGACAAACCTCAACAGATTTAGGCTGGATCCCATTTCTACCCCTTAGCCCTAGCCCTTCATTTTGTACGTTCACGAGTGACAAAGGGTTATCCCAATTCTCTTTTGCAGTAAGGGCAAGGGCTAAGGTGAAGAGCTGTACACCCCTCCAAATGGAGCTTTTCCAGATGCACCAAAAAGCCAAGGGGTAGGAGGAATTTACCATGATACGTCGTGTTTATGGGTAACATGGCAGCAACAAAGACATATATTCTGCAATTATGACCGTTTTAAGAGTTACGACAGAGTTCTTTTGTGTTTTGTTCACCTTGTGCCCTTGTTTAAAATAATGTAGGCTACATAAAATTTGCTCGCCTAATGGCAGTGCCTTACGCCTTGTATCTGTTATTTTGTTGCTATTTCTTTTGTATTTATGTTCTAACTAAATAGTCTCACCATTTTGCACTGACAGAGAGGACACTCTTTAAACTTTATGCCAGTGTTTGTTTTATGTCGATAGCCCCAGTAATCACGGAGATATCCACCGTTAAAGTTTGTGGAAAACATTGCTTTGAAATACAGGCTTTAGACGAGGATTTAGCGCTTTATCAGCGGGACCCGTGGTGTTTTTAAATAATATAATTGATGTTTCAGTCAAAAAACAAACACAAAAAGCTATATATGTCCCATAACCTCATTTTAATGCCACTAATTTGATGCAGAGAGAAGTAGCAGCACACATGAGTCACGTGACGCACATGTGGCTGTTTTTACAGAGACAGGTGATCTTTACCTGAGCACAGTGAGCTCCTCCTGCCCCACGTGGTTTTAGTTTTCAGCAGTTTGTTGCTTTCTCAGGTGTTACAGTTGTGTTTGAGCTGAAGCTCATTCACCTACAGTTCTGCTGTTGTTCACATGTGCCCCCTTCAGGCTAATGTTAGTATGTAATAGTATAAATATAGTATAATATAGTAATGTCAGGCTTGTTTTAAAAAAAGTAAAGTATAAACTGAGCAAATGGTTTGCACAATGATGTATAGCCTAATATAGCGGTGTAGGGGTGTCCCATTTCTTAAGGGGGGTATACCCCAAGGCGACGATCGCCCATCTGAAGCCGTCTTAACGCTTCTTCCACGTCGTTCATTTCCGTCCTTTTGATATGTATGCGCCGTCGCCCCCCATCGCTCCAGGACGGAGGCCGTCTGACTAGTTTCCTGCCGATTAGCCTTGTTGAATCGGCGTCTTTGGTCTTTGGCACGAAGCGCTCTGATAGGCCTAGCACTACAGCTGCCGCGCCAATCAGCTCACGGGAATTTTAGCGGAAGTGATGGAGTGACGAGAGGCGAAAACCGATGTGGCAGCGTACTGTCACCATTTTTGCATTCTTCGCAATTCCGTGCGGAAAGTTATCTTCTTCAAGTAACAGAGCAGCGGCACCTAATCCACACAAAACAATGTCCAAACCGGCCATGATCACGCTTCTCAAATGTTCAAACAAGCTGAGAACAGTGGCAGACCAAGGCATACCAATATCAGACCAAGACATGCATATGTCTTCCGCATACACTGTGTCACTTCCGTTGATCTTTGTTCACTGGCTAGCGCCATCTGCCGCTTTGGGGGGGGGGGGGGGGGGGGGGTAATTACACGGTCTTTAGGACGGTTGTTGCTTCGGTGTATGAAGAGGGAAAAAGGTCATGCGACGTGAGGAAACGGGAGGGAACGAGAGGAGACGAGAAGGGACGAGCTGTCGCTCCGTCTTATCGGTGGCAGTCTGGGAGTCGCCTTGGTGTATCTAGGCCTTTAGTGGTGTATTGTCAGCCCTACCTCTTACCCCTCTGTTTTAAGGTCTAAGGGGAAGGCGAAGGGTGAGGGCTAGGGGAAGGGGTAGGGGTAAAAATGAGAAATGGGATTGGGCCTTACTGTCTTCTGGCTGTAAGCAAACACATCACTTTTGATTTAAAGAGCAGCAGTCAGCTGTAGCTCCACTCGCATTTGTAAAAACACACAGCCTACTATGGCTCTGTGCAGCTCTGTGGATGCAGCAGGGATTGGGCGGGGTCGGGGCACATCTCAAGGTACGCACAGTGTGTACTGCTGTACACCTGCAGACACCACTGGTGTTAACAGTGGTGAATAGATGTTTCAGTTTGATGTGAAGGTCTTTTCCACACAATTCCCTGTACACTCTATAGACTCGAATTACAGTGCGGGGACAGTCTTTGTTGAAGCGCTCATGCGGAAATGAAGCGTGGGAAAATTATCGTGTTAACCCAGTTCGTTAATTTATTAATTTAATCGTGTTAATTTCAATTGACACGTCAATTAATTTGATCACAACAAAAATATTATGACGACACTAACAGAGGTAGAAACACGCCACGGATCTTCCAGGCGAGAGTAGAAGACGACACATTTCCGTTTCCATTCATCAGGCTCGTTCGAGATGAGCCAGACTTGCGCAGTTTCGATCAGTGTCAGTCTGTGCGCAGTGCACGCCAGTTAGATTTGTGTCCGACTTGTTCCCGACTTGCTCTGATGCCACAAGTGCGACAGTCACGGTGAGATCCAAACAAGACCAGCCCCTGAGCCAGCCACTGCAGTTCATCAGGAGGCTGCTTGGCTCTGTGCATGATGGGAAAACGCCCACCTGTCAGCGGTGAACGGACAGATGATTGGATCTGAGTTTAGTGCTGATCAGAAATGTAATGCACATCACTTCACTGCCCTCCTCTCCTTCTTCCCCCGCCTCTTTTTTTTTTTTGCACCTGGGGTCTTGTCTTATATGGTAGATCTGGGCCTCTGTTGCTCTGGTGCTCAAGGCCTGCTCCTGTGCAGCCATGATCAGTGCCTCTGTGCTATCCTTCAGTCCAGCCCTTTCTGGCCACTGGTAGGATTTCTGGATATCAGACACTTCAGTTATCTGTTGGCGGTACATCCCATGTAGGGGCTTTTCCTCCCATGATGGTTCTTCCAGCACCTTGTCCTCTGTTTTCCACCGCTTGAGACATTCAATGAGCACTTCGTCTGTTAAGGCCATCTTCCTGATGTATTCAAGAATCTTGAATATTTCATCCTGGATAGTGGTTCTGACACTCACTAGTCCTCTGCCTCCTTCCTTGCACTTAATGTACAGTCTCAGGGTGCTGGATTTGGGGTGGAACTCTCCATGCATGGTCAGGAGTTTCCGTGTTTTCACATCTGTGGCCTGAGTCTCTTCCTTTGGCCTTACGCGTTGGAGGTATTTGGCTGTGGATGCTTTTATTGTGGCCTGTTTGAGGTTGCCATTTGCTTGTGGGATTCCAAGGTACTTGTAGCTGTCCTCAATGTCTGCTATTCTGCCGTCTGGTAGTGGGATCCCTACTGTATGGGCTACTTTCCCTCTCTTTGTCACCATCTGCCCACAGTTCTCAAGTCCGAATGACATTCTGATGTCATTGCTGTAGATCCTGATCGTGTGGATCAGTGAGTCAATGTCTCGCTCAGTCTTGGCGTACAGCTTGATGTCATCCATGTACAGGAGGTGACTGATGGTGGACCCGTTCCTGAGTTGGTATCCATAGCCAGTCTTGGTGATTATTTGGCTGAGAGGGTTCTGTCTCCACCCTTGGTGGGTCTGCTCTGTTATTATTACTCTGCCACTGAGAGTACATTTTAACTGGCTGAGCACAGCCAGTTTATTCGCCTTGCTTCAATTTCTCTCATGTACCTTTTTAGGCAGGTGGCCAAGGCTTGCAATCTTTGTTTGGCAGTTTCCAGTGCTTCAGGTATGGGCATCTGGCTGTACCTCTTGGGTACTTGTTGTTTCATTGCACCTTTCTGGAGCTTTGACTGTTGGCTCACTTCTCTCCGAGTTGCCTTGAAACATAAACACACTGTTGGAGCTATTTGTAGTTTAATGATTTAGTTTGGATTATAATGGGTTAAAGTTCATTTGTTTTGCTAATGTTAATTTGTGTTTATTTTGCATTTGTTTGTTCATTGTTTATTTCTTTGTTAAATTAGTTTTATTTTTTGTTTAGTTTATTTCATTTGTATTGGCCCTCCTGGTACCAATTAGCATAAATAGGCCAAGTGGGATGTGTCTGCAGGGATCGAGGGCACATGGTTTTTTACCAGAGACGGATAGGCTGCAGACTCAAGCGCAAATGTCTGTAAGTTTGCTGTAAAAATGGTGAATAAACCAGCATAAAGCGTAAAGCCTAGTCCTGGACGGTCCCTCAGTGGCTGTTTGATTTGTTTGTTTAAGTTAGTTTTCTAAGTTATGGATAAATAGTCCATCCTTGTACTGGATGTTTCTTCGTGAATTACCTGTAAAGTGGATTATGTGTTGGATTACTCACCTGGATTTTTGAAGTATTCACCTGGACTGGAGACAAAGCGTGACCTGGGAGTGAAGGATTCGAGGCCTGGAAGCAGCATATATAATATAATCCAATCCATCTCAAAATGAAAGCCTTTGGTGGACATCGTATTGAATAACAGTGATGCTATTGGAGCGCTGGAGGTACATTTTACTGTAAGGAGGATTATTATTGTCGCAATTTTGGAACACGCTGGATGCTAAAAGGCTCAAGCCTACAGGACTCAGGCGATGCGCACGGGAGCGCGCGCAAGCTTCCATTTCAAGTAATCCACTGCATGGTATGTCTCTCCCCTTTGCATTTGACTAATTTTGTAGAACTATTGTAGAACAAAAAGACGCAATGTCCGACGCTGCAGCAAAAGCCGCGAGTGATGCGTAGGTTGCACATTCCTCTAAACGCCGCATCAGTTACACCGCAAAAGGTATGATGTTTTTTATGCAAACCTGTCAAGAAAAGAGATCAATGAAATGCAAACAAGCTAAAACGTATATATGAACCAAATGTGTGATTTGATGCAATCTACGGACAATGTAAACACTGCGAATTCTCTCCTGGTTTGGCTGGTTAAATGTTTTGAAGAAGCTAAGCAACTGCACAAGTCATTTTTATCACTGGATTTACCAGAGGATGAGGTGGAAAAGCAGACTAAATATTTTGATCAAAAGGTCACAATATTTTCCAAGTTTATTGAGGATGTAAAGAGCTGGTTGTCAAATGCTGGGCACCCTTATGAACCACTTAATGTTATGCCTGCTGAAAGTGTCGTGTCCGGTGACATACGGACATACAGAAACTAAGGAGAGAAACTAAAGAGAGAAAAGGAACAACTGGCCCTGGAGACTGAACAGAAAGAGACTAATGCAAAGCTTGATATTTTTGAGCTAAACTCAAACTGCAGCTCTAAAATATTAGATGGCATGAATTCCTATGTTGAAAAGGCTAAAACACAAAGGACATATGAGCTAAATCCTCATGCTGATTATTTTGTACCCACTCGGGATTGTTCTGAACCTCCACTGGACTCTCAAAATATAATTTTTAAGCCAAAACGTCCCATATTACAGCCACAGACTCAAGGTGCATGGGTACAGGTGACTCGTGATGCTTTCAGTGCTGGACCTCAACCTTATTCTGATCTGGATGTTTTGGGCCTTATGCAGCACTGAGATCACTGCTTTGTTAGTTCAGTAAAATTTTGCATCTGCTTTATATTCCCGTGTTTGATGGCAACCCTCTTTATTTTAAATCTTTCCTGACAGCATTTGAAAACTGTGAGAATAAAACTAAAAACTTCAGTGACTGCTTGTACTTCTTAGAACAGTACACCAGGGGGTAGCCAAGAGACCTTGTAAGAAGCTGTCAGCGTCTTCCTTCTGAACAAGGGTACCAGAAAGCAAAGACGCTCCTCATTGAGCACTTTGGCAGTGAACACAAAGCTTCCTCTGCTTATATGGACAAGATCTGCTCTTGGCCCTCAATTAAATCTGAGGATGTTGATGCTCTGCAGTCATTTGCTTTATTCTTTCGAGGTTGTTCTAACTTAGTACAGCATATCGGGTACATGAAGGAGCTGGATATGCCATCAAATCTCAGGACTATTGTAATGAAACTCCCTTACAAACTGCAGGAAAAATGGAGAAGCATTGCATGTGATATCCATGAACGAACTGGAAGCAGAGCTGTGTTTGTTGATCTTGTGAATTTTATTGAAAGACAAGTCAAGTTTGTTTCAGACCCACTATTTGGAAACATTCATGATCCATCTTCCTGCCAAATTAAAGTATCCACTAACACAAAGCAGAGGAGAAAAGGAGGGACCTTTGCCACCAGTGTTACAACAATAAAGGATGGAGATAAGGACAACAGGAGAAATATCACTTCATCTCATGGTAACCAAATTCAATGTCTATTTTGCGATTACACTAATCATACCCTGGACAAATGCTCACAGTTTAAATCTAGAACACAACAGGACAAAATACAGTTCTTAAAGAAAAAGGGAATTTGTTCTGGCTGCTTAAAATTCGGACACACAAGCAAAGACTGTAGGAGTTGTCTGGATTGCCAGGTGTGTCACAGGAAGCACCCATCTGTCCTGCATGTGGAGAAAGAGGATACAAAGGAGATTAAAGATAGTGAGTCCTTCTACTTTACCTGAACATCAGCAGACGTGGCAATATAGGGGGTGGTGAAGAGGACAGTGTTTTCTCCATTGTGGCTGTGCAGGTGAAAAACCAGAAGAGCAACAGGACGGTGTACACATATGCCTTCCAGGATCCTGGGAGCTCAGGTACATTCTGCACTGCTAGTCTGGTAAAGAGGTTGGGAGTAACAGGCAAAAATTGCAGTATTTTACTGAGGACTATGGGACAGAATAAAAAGGTTGATACCACTGTCGTAACTGGTTTGGAGGTGTCTGGCTTTGACACAGAGGATTTTATTGAGTTGCCATCTGTCTTGACACAAACAACAATGCCGGTGTCCAGAGTAAACATACCACGTCAGGAGGATGTTCCTAAGTGGCCCTATTTGAGCAGCATTAAGTTGCATGAGATAGATGCTGATGTGGACTTGCTCATTGGAACCGATTCTGCCAAAGTTCTGGAGCCCTGGGAAATAATCAACAGTGAAGGTGATGAACCATATGCTGTGAGGACCAGAGTTGGCTGGGTTATAAATGGGCCTCTTTGTGCCGGAGGTTCTGGAGATAATGATGTCCAAACAGGATGCACTGTTGTAACAGCAAATTGAATAGCTGTGGAGCACTTGGAAAACTTATTAATGCAACAGTACATGAAAAGGTCATGTGATGAACAACTCCCGATGTCACAGGAGGATTAAGTTCATGAACACTGTAACGGATACAACCATGCTAAAGGATGGACATTATTGAATCAACTTACCTTTTAGAGCAGAAGAACCTGTTTTGCAAAACAACCACTGTATCGCTCTGCAAAGACTCCAAAGCCCGAAGAGGAAGTTTAACAGAGATGTTAAATTTAAAATGCAATACACTGACTTTTTGAACAACATGTTGGAGCAAGGCTATGCGGAAAAGGTCCTAATGGATGAGCAGGCTCCTGAGAAAGGAAAGGTGTGGTATATTCCACACCACGGAGTACATCACCCTACCAAAGGGAAGTTGCGTATTGTATTCGATTGTGGCTGCACATACAAAGGTCATCTCTTAACAGCCAGCTTTTACAGGGCCCAGACTTAACAAACTCTCTTATTATTTTATTGTTCTCCTATGGTTCAGAGAATAGCCTGTTGCTGTTATGGCGGACATACACGCCATGTTCCACCAGGTGTGGGTTCCTCACAAGCACGTTAATTTCTTGCGCTTTCTCTGGTGGCCTAATGGAGACACTGAAAAGGAACCAGAAGAATACAGGATGCGTGTGCACTTGTTTGGAGCTGTATCTTCACCAAGTTGCTCAAACTATGCACTGAGAAGTACAGCAGAGGATAATGCACTTGAATACTCACCTAATATCATCAGTACAGTCAAAACCAATTTCTATGTAGATGACTGTCTTAAATCCACCACAACAGAGGGAGATGCCATACAGCTGGTACATGGATTGACATCACTTTGTAAAAAGGGAGGATTCAGTTTTCAAAGGTGGGTCTCTAACAGCCAGGGAGTGTCTGCATCAATTCCAAGTAATATCAGAGCAATGAATTTGGAGGAAATGGATTTCGACAGGGATCAGCTTCCTGTGGAGAGAGCCCTTGGGATGCAGTGGTGTGTTCAAGGTGACATCTTCAGCTTCAGGACTGCAGTGCAGGAGCGTCCACACACCAGGAGAGGCATCTTATCTGTGGTGAGCTCTCTTTACGACCCTTTGGGCTTTTTGTCCCCCTTTACTATTCCAGTCAAGTTATTGTTACAGGAGCTCTGCAGGATGAACTTAAAGTGGGACGAGCCAATTCCAGCTGCATTCTCCAAATGCTGGTCTGAGAGGCTCTTTGAACTCCAGTAAATGAGTGGATTTAAAGTGTACCGATGCATTAAACCTAAAGGCTTTGGAACACCTGTGAAAGCACAACTTCATCATTTCTCAGATGCCAGTCAAGCAGGCTATGACACAGTTTATTACTTGAGACTGGGAATACTGACTATGTGCATGTCTCATTCATCTTGGGGAAGGCTCGTGTTGCTCCTTTAAAACAAGTTACCATCCCTCGCCTTGAGCTTGCTGCAGCCATTCTTGCTGTTTGAGTGGACAGGATGCTGTTGAAGGAGCTACAGCTACAACTAGAGAGGTCAGTTTTTTGGACTGAAAGCACCACTGTTCTCAAATACATCTTCAACAAGACAAGATGCTTTCACACATTTGTTGCCAACCATGTCTCTACAATAAGAGAAGCCACAGATACTCAGCAGTGAAAATATGTAAACACTAAAGAAAATCCTGCAGATGAAGTATCTCGTGGACTGACAGCCAAGGGTTTTTTAAAACATGCAAAATGGCTGAAAGGACCTGATTTCCTCTATTTATCTGCAAATGAGTGGCCAACATTTGACCTGGACTCATCTTCAATTTCTGCTGACGCTCCAGAGGTGAAGAAAGAGCTGAGAGTGAATGCTATTGCTAAAAGGAGTAATAATCCCACAGACCAGTTCATCCACTATTTTTCGTCTTGGAGGAAGCTTAGAACATCAGTGGCCTGGATACTGGAGCTAAGGGAGTCATTTTCCCTTGTTTGAGCAGCCGTGCAGTTCACCTGGAAGTGGCATACTCATTTGATACAGATTCCTGCATTAATGCTATACGGAGGTTCATTTGTAGAAGAGGTCCTGTGGCAAGCATAAGGACGGATAATGGCACAAATTTCATTGGTGCAAAGAAGGAGCTGAGACAGGCTTTAGCTGTTCTTAATCATTATGGACCTACGTAGCCCGTTGCGCAGTACCACTCAGGGGGGGCCGATGGGGTGGCCAAGCTCTGACCAACAGGGGCAGTGGCCATCCCAGGCCACAAATTGGCTACGCCACTGGTTATTATTATCCATGGGCATAGGTTTGCGTGTAGACCATAGTGACATGTCCCTACCAAAATTTCGTGTCGCGTGCGTCAGTCTGCAGCCTGTTATGATGAGCTATGAGTCAACTAAGCCTTAACACATTTATAGAAGCACATTTTAGTTTACATTAAATATGATGAATTAAACTTGTGTCTTTGTATTAGAGAGAGTTCTGTTATGATGCAACTTGATGTTGGTTAGATTAGAAAGTTGTAGCCAGCTAACGTCAGACAGTGATGATATTTTATGGACAAATGTGGACTGCTGGACCGCTGTGTCCTCCTGTATGTCTCCATGTCTTTTTAATGTAAAACATAAAATGTACGTCTTCCACGCCCACTCGCGAACAGTTGCCTGCTGCTTACATCTGAGTCAGAGGAGTAGCACCTCGGTAAGTGTGCCTTTATCTTTAAAATATAATGAATTTAATGATTACAGCAGAGGCATAGCCACATGGGGGCCTGGGGTGGCCACGGCCCCTGTTGATCAGACCTTGGCCACCCCATCGGCCCCCCCTGAGAGGTCCTGCACAACTGGCTACGCAGGTCCATAATGACGCTGGCGTGACTAATTGATGTTACGTCTTTGCGCAGCTGTTGTAAAACAAACAGTTTCAGAGACTTGCAGCTAAATCCTCCTGACAGATAAGACCTCAAGCTTTGTGTCAGTTTTTATTTCACGTTGATAGGTTAAGGAATCACAGAGATATGCACCGTTAAAATGTGTAAAAGCATTTAGGCTTAATTAAAAGACGCGCGGTGTTTTTTTTGTTTGTTTGTTGTTGTTTTTTTTTAGGTCCAGTGTCTCTTTTACTCAAAAACTATTACAAAAGAGATAATTATTTCCAATAACTTTGTTTTTAATTTTGATCAAAAGTAAGAGGAGAGATGGAGAAGATCAGAGGAGAAACTGCAGTTGGTTGGAGACGCACTGTAAAGTTTTTGTTAAGAGAAATCGACCACCTCTTGAGGCCCTTCAAAATAAAACTTCATCCTTTTCCATCAGCTGAAACAACTTTATTGTGGTAGAGCCTGAAAGGAAAGCCATTAGCGCTGCGCCAGGAACTGACAGGAGCTGATAGTACAGACTGTGAAAGTCTTGGCCTGTCATGAAAAGTTTTGATGTAGACAAAGTTGTTAGTAAGTTTGTAAACTTGTAAAATTGTTAAAGCAAAAATATCGAACACATTGCACTAATTAACAACTAGGGATGGGCATCGAAACCCGGTTTTACCTGAGAACCATTTCTAATTTTTCCAATCCATCGGAATTGTTTGCCTCCGCCGTTAACGATCCCTCTTTTCGATGCTGCTTTGGGCAGCTGTGTTTGTGTGAGCAGGTTTTGCTCCGAGACCCGCCCCCCTCTCAAGCAGCGTTTCTAACCTTTTTACTTTAACTTCGCTGCAAAAGTTGTCTTTGATGAGCAGCCTACAAAGCGCGGCGCTCATCGCACAGTGCATGTCGTTCTCCTCTCTCTAATTAATGAACATGCCCAGTTTAAAATAGGCTCATATACATGAAAATAAAAATAAGCTTCTATTTCTGCTTCATAATAAACTGTATGGCCACAGATCTAGTTCATTTTTATTCACAGATATATCAGGAATCGATAAGACAATTGATAAAGAATTGGACTGATAAGCAGAATCGACACTGGCATCAACATTAATAAAATCTTTTCAATTCACATCCCTATTAACAACAACATGCTTCAAGACACAGACTACATGCATTGTTCAGTCCCTCCAGGATTTTGCAATGTTGCGATCACAGCTATTAATGCAAAATCAAGCGATTGTTTTACTCACTCTGTAGTCAGCTAAAACACTTTAAAATGCACCAGGATACAGCAAATATTGTCCCATTTTCCCTGGGGAGGACCCCCAGACCCCCCTGTAAATTTGTTACATACTTAACCTCTGTGAATCACAACTTGCTCTTCTGTGAGCTGCACAAATCAGGGCTCATCTCCTAACTTCCTCAAACCATCCAAATAACTGGCTTCAGAACAGAAGATAATTCACATTTTTTGTATTAGTCCTATAATAATAATAATCTGCCATGTGCCACCACAGTAAAATGACAGGACCCGGCTGCCCCCCCCCCCAGTAAAAAAATCCTGGCTACGCCCCTGGATTACAGTCATGTATATGTTGTGAAATAGCCCATAAGACCACAAGCCTCTGACACAGGCTCTGAGATAAACGTAATGCAGACAGGGTTAAAGTTTAGTAACTTAGTTTGAGCTAAGCTAATGTTAGCTGCCTCCGCAGAGATCTGTCTCGTCGCTGCATCCCGCTCCTCCGCCTTGGCCCCTGTTCTCACCCACAACACTTCTAGTTGGTGACTCCATAATACGGTACTGTAGATTTTTTAATGCCTCCACTTGCTGTTTTCCTGGAGCTACTGTGTGTTCTTTGCTGGACAAACTGCAGGCAGCCCTCTTCAACACAGGATCACTGTCATCACCAACCTTTGTCCTTACAGACAGTTCATCCCCAGAGAACCCTCTCTTCCCTGCCTTGTCGCTGTCCCTCTCTGCCCCTCTTCATCCCCTCCTCCCTGCCCCATTCCTGTAAACTCTGGACTTTTAAATATCAGGTCTATCAACAATAAAACATTTATTTGCCACGATTTTATTACCAGCAATTACTTGGACTTTTTAATTTTAACAGAGACCTGGCTAACTCAAGGTGACTGCACATCACTCGTTGAAGCAACCCCCCCGGCTACATATTCCTTCATCAGCCAAGACTCTCCGGAAAGGGAGGGGGGGTTGCTGCTATCTTTAAAAGCAATTTTAAATGTACTCCTGGTCTCTACAGCCATTTTTCTTCATTTGAGCACCTGTGTTTTATCATGTCATGTAAAGAGCCTGTGTTTGTTTTAGTTGTTTATAGACCCCCGAATGCCGATAATGCTTTTTTTCATGAGTTCTCTGATCTGTTATCCCAGTGTATGGCCCTCTACAACAAAGTTTTGATCCTCTGTGATTTTAATATTCACGTCTGTTGCCCTTTTCAATCTTTTACTTCTGATTTTATTGAAATGATTGATTCTTTTAAGTTAGCACAAGCAGTTCACTTTCCCACTCACTCAAAGGGCCATACACTGGACTTGGTTTTATCCTTTGGTCTCAGCCCAGGCAATTTTTCAACTAAGGATATCTGTGTGTCTGATCATAAAGCTATTTTATTTAATGTTATTTTATGTCCACAGTCTGTTACTCAAGGTTTACCTTCCCACTCTCGTGTTTTTAACTCCTCTTCTGTCTCTAGGTTTTCTGAACTTTTTACCTCAGCCTCCTCGACTGCTTTTAACACAGATTTTAGCCTGGTAGAGCTGGTCTCTGCTTTTTATCAAACCTCAAATTCTATTTTAAATATTGTTGCTCCTTTTAAAGAGAGAAAACCCAACATAATTTCCCAACCCTGGCTCAAGTAACACACTCAATTGTTAAAGAGGATTTGCAGGCAAAATGAAAGAAGATGGAAAAAGACCAGGCTAAATGTTTTTTATCTCTCATGGAAAGAAAGTCTTAAATCCTATCAACAAGCAGTCAAAGAAGCAAGGACAACTTTTTATTCTAACATTATTACAATAAATCAATCCAATCCTAGAGTTTTATTTAAGGTTTTAGACTCAATCACTAACCCTAAGCCCTGTCATTTTAAGGATGCATCCACAGAACTGTGTGAACTGTTTTTAAATCACTTTGTTAAAAAGGTCAATGACATAAGAAATCAAATCGAGTCACACCATTACTGTAATAAGAGAATTTCCCAAGGGTTTTAATTGTTTTACTAATTTTACTCCTTTATCGCTCCCCTCTTTAGCTGATGTTTTATTTCACATGAAAACAACCACGTGCAGTCTTGATGTCATACCCACCAAATTCCTCAAAGATGTTCTTAGTACAGTTGGGCCCAGCATTTTATCCATTATTAACCTGTCTTTGTCAGAAGGTGTTGTCCCTTCCTGTTTTAAACATGCTGTGGTCCAACCTCTTTTAAAAAAGCCTAACTTAAGCACCACCGATTTGAACAGCTTTAGACCGATCTCAAAGCTTCCCTTTTTATCCAAAGTTTTAGAGAAAGTCGTTTCTAATCAGATTTTAGGTTTTATAAATGATAATTACATCTTTGAGAAATTTCAGTCTGGTTTTAAAGCACTACACAGCACTGAAACAGCTCTCCTCAAAGTGTCTAATGACCTTCTTTTAGCCTCAGATAGAGGAGAGAGCATAATTTTAATCCTTTTAGATTTGAGTGCTGCGTTTGATACCGTTGATCACGCTATTTTAATTGATCGTCTTAGAACGTGGGTTGGCATCACAGACACTGCACTTGATTGGTTTTATTCTTATCTTTTAGACAGAACCTTTGCGGTCACCATTGGCAGTTTTACGTCCTCCTCTGCCCCCATTGCCTGTGGTGTTCCGCAAGGTTCTATTTTAGGTCCTATTTTATTCTCTATTTATATGCTCCCCCTAGGACACGTTATAGCCCGCCATAACGTGTCCTTCCACTGTTATGCGGATGACACACAGATATACCTCCCGCTGAGACCACTGGACACTGGAAGCCTAGCTGCTGTGCTAGACTGTTTCAACGAAGTGAACAGTTGGATGGCACAAAACTTTTTACAACTCAACAGTTCAAAATCAGAAATCAATCAGAAATCAACCCTCCTCACTCCACCGCCCATATTGAAGACAGTCTAGGCCCTCTTTCCTCTAACATCACCCCCGCTGCCAGAAACTTAGGGGTTATATTCGATTCCAATTTAAATTTTCATCTTCACATCAAAAAAGTCACCCAGTCCTGTTTCCTTCAGCTCCGCACCATCAGTAAAATCAAACCAGTCCTCTCCCGGTCCAATTTGGAAAAAGTTATCACTGCTCTCATTTTTTCCAGACTCGACTACTGCAACTCTCTCCTCTCAGGTCTTGACAATAAATCCCTCTCTCGCCTCCAACTTGTTCAAAACGCAGCAGCTAGGCTTCTCACTGGTTTCAACTGACACCAACACATTACCCCTGTTTTAGCCTCGCTGCACTGGCTCCCTGTGCATTTTGAAATTGATTTTAAGATTTTACTGATTACTTTTAAAGCTCGTTTAGGTCTGGCAACCAGCTATATTGCAGAGTTGCTGACACCCTACGAGCCTCCCCGCAGCCTTAGATCCTCGGGCAGGTCCCTTTTAGCTGTTCCAGGGTCGAGACTCAAGACAAAAGGTGATCGAGCCCCTCGACTCTGGAACGACCTGCCTGAGAAGATAAGGATGGCACCATCGGTGTCATCTTTTAAATCACTTCTTAAAATGCACTTTTATCGGCTGACATTTTTATAATCTATTTATTTATTTATTTTACTATGACTTTTTATTGTCTTATTTCTGTCTGTCTAAATGTACTCTTGCATGTCTCTTTTCTTTGTTGATTTTATTGCCTTACATTGCTGTGTGCTGTTCAGCACTTTGTAAACCTTGTTTTTTAAAAGTGCTATATAAATAAAGATTTATTATTATTATTATTACATTTTCTGTCCTTTTCTGTCTGTGTGGTAATGAGGTGCTCTTTTGGAGCACACAACATGAGGCACATTCAGCAGTGGTTCTTAGCTTTTATGTCTAAGTTTACACATTATAAATGTTAAACAGCCTTCTATAACAGCAGATATTGTGCACAATCCTTTTAATAATGCACACTGAGCAGCAGGGCACAAAGTTTATCCTGGTCAAAACTGTAACTTTAGTCTGTATTAAAAAAAAAAAGAGGCAGGGGAGGAGGGGAGGAGGGCAGTGAAGTGTCGTGTGTTACGTTTCTGATCAGCACTAGATTCAAATCCATTCCCCTATCCATTCACCGCTGACAGGTGGGCGTTTTCCCATCATGCACTGAGCCAAGCAGCCTCCGCAGTTGCTCCCGATGAACTGCGGCGGCTGGCTCAGACGCTGGTCTCGTTTAGATCTCACGAGCTTTCGGTGACCGTCGCACTTGTGGCATCAGAGCAAGTCAGGAACAAGTTGGACACAAATCTAACTGGCGTGCACTGCGCACAGACCGACACTGATCGAAACTGCGCAAGTCTGGCTCATCTCAAACACGCCTATTACAGCTATATAGACCCCTCAGATTCCATTCAAAATGTGGGTATTTGAAGGAGAGTTGCGGTCAGTTGAGAGTTTGGATAGCGTTTGGAGAGTTTGGATATTAGATTTTGGATAGCGTTTATATAGTTTGGAGAGAGTTTGGAGAGAGTTCAGAGAGAGTTTGGAGAGTTAAGGGAGAGAGATTTAGGAAAGTGAGGAGAGTAGGATACGTGATAGGTTGGAGCCAGCGAGGAAGAGGAGGTTTTCCCTGCGTGGAAACACTTTGATCTGATATCTCCTAACAAGGTAAGCTCAATCTAACATCATTACAGACGCATTAGGTTTGCTTATCAAGAACTATTTTTCATGGTTTCTTATTTTAAAATGTCACTGCAGATGCCACTGTGGAGGTCCAGCGGTACCTTTCAGAGCCAAATATTGGACTGGAAGACTGGAAAACCCTCTGGAGTATTGGGAGAGGCAAAAACGACTCTACCCAAATTTACACAAACTTGCACCTGCCTCTGCCTGATTACGCCCTTGCCATTTTCAGAAAAACAGCTTGACCTGCCATATTATGATTTTACCATTTTGGGAAAATTTACACACACGGAATACATACAAAATGTATTATACACATATGTGATATATATATATATATGTACAGAAATTATTTGGTCATACATTTTTTGTAATTCATAGTCATTCCCAACAGACATAACAGACACAAAAATTCAATGCATCACACATTATGTGGTTCAGATACAGCTGCCTGTGATTATACACTTGGCCAGTAGGTGGTTTCGTGCGCACATGAAGCTTTGAGAAATGAACCCTTTTCGAAACAACTGGCTCAAGTGGTTCAATGCCTCATGGGGCTTCATCTCACCATCACTAACTGTAATCATTAAATTCAATATATTTTAAAGACAAAGGCACACTTACCGAGGCGCTACTCCTCTGACTCCAATGTTAGCAGCAGGCAGCTGTCAGTGAGTGGGCGTGGAAGAGCAGCACGCGTGCTCGTGGTCATCAAATCTGTGCGGGTGGAGAGTAGTTTACGTGCCGGTGAATTAAAATAATCTACTTGTGAATGTATTTATTGCGCCTAGTGCTAAATCCTAAACAATATAAACCAGACAAAATATTACAAAAAGTAAACTAAAGAAATCAACATAAAACTGAAAAAATATTCAAAAATAAACATTAGTAAACTAGGTAAATCAAATACTAAACAAAACAAATAGCTCCTACACTAACTAAATATTTAACGACCAAATATTGTATTTAGCTTTACATTTAGCAAGACAAAAAGTTCACATTTAGAGTTCACATTTAGAGTTCACATTTAGATTTATTTTGAGCATTTACATTTAGATATATATTTAACATTTAGCTATAGCTATAGCTATAGCTATTTAGATAAATATTTAATACTTAGCTATATATTTAACATTTAGATATATATTTAATATTTTGATATATATTTAACATTTAGGTAAATATTTAATGTTTAGATATATATTTAACATTTAGTTAAATATTTAACATTTAGATATATATTTAACATTTAGATAAATATTTAACATTTAGGTATATATTTAACATTTAGATAAATATTTAATATTTAGATATATATTTAACATTTAGATATAAAATTTAACACATAATTTTTATATGAAAAAATATTCACAAAAATGTGCTAAATGTATTAAAAAAGAGACATTTGGAGCTAAATGTGGCAAAAAAGAAACACTTATTTTTACACTATGCAGACTTTACAAATGGCACCTCATAAGCGTGAACAAGGAGTGAATGGACCAAGTTTTCATGCATATTAATTAGCCGCTAATATGTGCATTTATTCAGTATTATTGCTGCACTCCCCTGCATCGTTTGCATTCATAATAAAAACTCATTCATTCATTTTCTACCGCTTATTCCCGTTAGGGGTCGCGGGTGACTGGAGCCTATCCCAGTAACTTTGGGCCGTAGGCGGGGTACACCCTGGACAGGGGCCAGCTTGTCGTGTCCATTGAAAATGTATAAAATAAAGCTCTGCTGCCCCTGGTGGTTTAGGGGGTCAATTTGACCAAAAACCTAATTTCCCTTTATTTTGAAGGTAAAGGCTTAGATTTATTAGGTTTTCATGAAAAAAGTATTATAATATGTCAGGATTGCAGGATGTCAAAAATCAGTGGTTATAATGGAAGTCAATGGGCCCAAACGCATACTTAAGGTTACGAGTGTATGTAAACTGCATATCTCCTGTTCTATACACCTTAGAACAGAGGGGGTCATGCTATTTTAAACACCAACTAAAATAAATTATTTTGGCCAAGTTTCACACCAACAGCTTTTAAACTGACTTATTGAGGATCAAAAAAGTAAAAACAGCAAAAAGTACGCGTTTGGACCCTAGGGTGCCCAGAGGGTTAAATCCACTCATGATACCTGGCGATTTATACAGCTACAATGGCAGACACTTCATGAAAAAGGCCAAAGACCTACCACTTTCATCCAGAATGGGAAGAGGAATTTATGTGTAATATGGTGAAGGACAAATGTGTTTGTAAGTTGTGTCACCAAACACAAGCGCTTTCTAAAAGAGGAAACCTGCAGCGGCGCTACAAAGCTAACCACCAGAAGACAGCTATCCGCCAAAGAGCGCAATTCATCTGAAAAAGGTTAGCAAACTGAAATCAGCATTGAAAGCGCAGCAGTTTTTCACAAAACCGTCTGCTCAACACAAGGCTGCTACTGAAGCATCATTTCGGTAACGGCTGGACCAAATGAGATGAGCACGCGCTGCTGCGTCTTCAGGAGCACTCGGCTCTGACGGAAACTGATGAAGTAAACAAGACCAAAGGCAACTCTGATGCGGCGGGAGGTGTTGTTTTTAACTATTTCTTATGTTACCGTTTTAGCTGCATAATTACAGATTATATGAGAATAATGACAACAGCGTAGAGGTAAACAGCTTCATAAAGTGACACATTCATTAACCTGCTAACCTGATATAGCTAGCTAACTTGGAGGCCCATGCTGGGTTTATTATGCACGTCTCAAGTTTTGAGTTAGTATTTATGCCCAACAGAACCACTCAGAGTGCCCTTAGTCAGCACAGAGAAACACTACAGTGACAGATGCTGTATTTTTCAACCTTTCAAAAGTCAAGTTTTGTATGGCAGAGTATGACAGACGAAAGGATCACAGGAATCACAGAGTACAAGATTATATTACTGTTTGTTTTATCAACTGATGACAGGTCCATGTCAGGTATTTCAGATTGATTTTTGATGAAAAACTAAAAACAGTTACAACCATAGAGTGCGAGGATCTGTTGTGTGATTGGGCGTACATGTTAGGGCTGAGAAACTCTGGTTGTTTAGTTGACTAATTACTCAGTGACGTCTTGGTCGACCTGGACAAGAGAGGATGGTTGTCTAATAACATGGTGAGCACAATGGCTTTATGTTTACTTTGTGTTTTGGCTCTGGTTGTTAGTGTACAACATCTAGAGCATATGTGTGCCGTGGGTCCTAGTGGTTTTCTCATCGGCAAATCTGCCCAGCCTCAGAGCTCTGCAGCCGTCAAGTGCAGGGCTGATGGTCTAGCTTCCTGCCGAAGTCAGGGCAAGGGCCTGTAGTCGTTCAGCTCTTGAGATGTGGCTTCTTGGGGACGGGGACAATGCAGGAGGTCTTCCACACAGTGGTTCCCATCACTGGGAAACAGTACCCCAACCACAGAGTCACCATCAAAAGCAAATATTGAGAGCTGTACATTTTTGTCCTTATTTATCTTTCACTTGTACTATTTATTGATGCTATGACTTATCCATGTATTAATACGTGTTTTTTCATTGCATTAGATTGAATGTTTATTAATGTATAAATAAATAAAAATGAAATGGATATTCTCCCTGTTAAAATCTCATATGTAGTAAATTAGTCATTATTATCTTTACATAAACACTTTTACTGATCAGAATATATTGTCAGAAAAGTAAAATATATGTTAGGGCTGCACAATTAATTGAAATCGAATCAAAATCGCAATTTTAGTTGTTGCAATTAGCAAATTGCAAAAGATGCCGTTATTTATGTGAGTTAATGTCCACTGCAGGGAACAAAATATCCCATCTCCGCAGGGTCTTAATGTCGATAAATCATGCTACAGCTGCAGTTTAGACCTCTACAGACAGGATCTGAAAGACGTGATTACTTGCATTAGCTGAGCAATGAATATTTCAGTTTTCTCCCAAGTGTCATTGCTCCCAAGGGCGTAATCGATAAGTTATTCATGCAAGATAATTTATATTTGTATTCATTGCAATGATGTGATTATTGGGGTGGGGTTAGATTGGCTCAACCTGATTTTTGGGGGGTCATAACCCCCCTGGAAATTACGCGCCTGATTGCTCCATTACATATTTAAAATGTAAATTGTGAACTGTACATTAATTTAAAAAATTGCTAAAAATCTAATTGCAACTGTGTCAGAAAAATTGCAATTAGATATTTTTTCAAAATCATACAGCCCTAAGATGATCACATTAATTATTAGTTAATGATTACAAATTCAGTTATTAGTTGTGCAATATGCCATAATGTAACCATAAATTAATGTTTAAACCTGAAACCCTAGAAAATTTTCTGATACAATCAATAATTAATTACTTCTGTTTGACATTTAATAAATATAGCAGTGTCATCTGCTAGCTGGGATATTTTAAATTGTCTTTCAAAAGCACATACACCATCAAAATCAGCTGTTTTAACCTGTGTGGCCATTATTTGTGCTACAAGTAAAAACAGATACGGGCTCAAAGGACAGCCTTGTTTTATTCCGCAACCTATACCAAATCTAGGTGTTGTTCCATGTAATAACTTCACTGAGCTGTTGCATCCTTTATAGAGTGTTTTGATTGCGTTTATGAATCTTTCGCCAAGTGTTGAGAGTTTGAATTATGAATTGGTGGTTAACTGTATCGAAGGCTTTGTAGAACTCGACGAACAAAACAAGACTGTCCTCTTCAATGAGTTCATTGTAATCAAGTCCATTATTAGCCTCACATTATTAATTATGTTTCTACCAGCCATGAATCCAGATTGTTCCTCATCAATTATTTATTCTAAACCATCTTTTAATCTTTTTGCAAAAATTGAGGCAAATATTTTAGCATCATTGTTAAGTAAAGTTATTGGCCTCCAGTTTTTAATACTCAATTTGTCTTTGTTTGGTTTGGGAATTAATTTTATTAGCCCTTGTTGTAAAAAGGGTGGTAGTTTGCCTCTGCTAATTGATTCTTCAAAAACACAAACAAGAAATGGGGCAAGTGAATCTTTAAAGTGTTTATAAAATTCGCCTATTATACCATCATTTCCGGGTGATTTATTGTCTTTCAATGAGTCGATTGCCTTTATTATTTCTGAGTTTACAATCTTTCCATCACATACATTTTTAAAATTTTCATACATTTTCCTAATGCTGGGACTTACATTCCTACAATATGTTTCAATTTGTTTTTTCGTCCAATATGTCTTTAAAATACAGTTTTCCATAGAAACTGGCAATGTACTTAGGCTCTTCGTCCCTCGCTAACCCGGAAACCCTAACCCAGAGGTAAACATATTTAATATACACAAGCAATACAGACAGTTAATGCAAATAATGTTGTAAATGGATCCATGGCCAGTGTCTTTGTCACAATGCCAACCTGACACATCCCCTAGCCCAGTCAGGGGTGGGCACCCTAACACAACCTAATTAGACCACACCTGCTGCTCATGGGTTAGCCTGTCCAGGGAACTGTTCAAAAGCGAGAAGCAGGAAGTCAGTCACAAGCAGAGACTGGTTACTGCATTTGAGCAGATAGTATATTCCTGTGTTCTTTCTTTATTGTGCATTGTGCTCAAAAAGAGCACAATGCAGACCCCTGTAGACATAAAGATTGTCCTTGAGCAATCAGTAAAAAAGGAAACTTTTTATAGGCAGGACAATGCATAATTTCTTGTATCTCTCATGGCACAAAGCAGTGTCTCAGGGCCAGTAACCAAAAACAAAACCCACAGAGCCTGTATCACATATACGCTTGAAAAGGCAAAATAAACCTCATTCTCTAAAATGTGGTAGTAAACGGCTACAACAGGATGAATATGGATGCATATCAATGTGCATTATAGAAGAGTATTAATTAAAACAAATTTTTTTAAATAACAATAATAAGAATGTGTGCAAAACTCGTGTATCATACACACTAGAATGAAAATTCCTAAAGAAATGGTATTGTTTTCAAGGAAGAAGATTTGGATTAAGGACAGAAAAGCGAAAAAAGACTGTTACCTGTTAGTTCAATGGGTATATTGATCTATGACCAGATCTTAAGCTGAACTTCATACTTCATAATGTTTGTGATTTGCGACATACTGGGTTCGGGGTAACTAAAGGAGTTATCTTCCCAGTTAAAGTAGCATGGGTGGTGTTTCCAGTGTTTATCAAGTCGTGATTTGAAGCTGTTCAGACTTAGAGCAGTTACAACAGAGGCTGGCAGGGCATTCCATGTATTTACTGTCCTATTGCTAAAAAAGCTTTGTCTCATACTGGTTACTGTGACAGGCGCCATTCAATGTCCTAAAGGGTACGTTGATCTTTCTTGTAAGTTGAGTTTCTTGTAATTACGAGATAGTTTTTTTTTTTTTTTTGGTGACTACTATGCGCTTCCGTAATTGTGTATTTTTCTATTAAATAATTATAATGATCTCTGTCTGATCAAAGCTGCTAAATCTGCTCCGCTTCGGTGGTCAAATCGGCTCGAGTTGACATTTCCGGGTTTGCGAGGGACAAAGAGCCAATCAGAGAAGTAAGTAAGTCTCGTCCAATCAGAATGCGTAACTTCATCACTAAGCGGCGCCACCCAAGAAGATTTTGCAGCCCGAGTAGATCTGGTACCTACAACGGCTGCGACCTTATTAAGCTGACGTGATCTGATGAAAGCGGTAGTGACTTAATAAATGTGCTTGTGATTTAATAAACAAACAAACTTACATTTTTATCAAATCACATGAAGTTTTATCACTCATATTTAAATCACACTCATTTTTATCAATTTGACAAATTTTACACTGGTCAGTATTTAATTCAAATGTACTTTTATCACATCCACTTTTATCAAATAATATTTGTTACTTCCACCCTGCATAGACAGACACATCGCAAGACATGTCACAAAACTCGAAAGCGCTGAATGGGTAGATTTGTAACTGTAAATGTCCGAGTTGAGAAGTTGCAACCACAAATTTGTACTTGTAAAACAGAATTAATACTTGTAAGAAATAACATTTTATATATATTAAATATATATATTTTTCAGCTTCAAATTTGTTAGCTTAAAGTTTTCAGCTCATGCTCTGCGAGTGTTCAAATCACTGTTTCAAGTTACATTACATTTCAAACATTTTGAGACATATTTACCTTCATACTGCTCTACACCCACAGGACTCAAACCTGAGTCACAAGGGACCCAGTGTGGACAAGTCAGTTTGTTTTCTCATGTTTTGCATGTTAAATAACCAAAAAATAAAATTGTATCTTGCTTCCTGCTACAGCTATCTATAAACAAAGAAATCAAGCTTAAACAGCCCACATCAAAACCCCCTTACACCTGAACTCCTCAGCATGTCTGCATTGGTTTAGTATCGAAAGAATTATGGGTACCCCATAGGGGAGGCAGGTCCTCATACAATAAGTAATAGTGTTTGTGAGGGTTTTTTCCCACACTATTACACAATACATATAGAAAGCAGCCTTAGCAGCACAAATACACCTTCAGATAAACATTTTCTGGATTCTTTTTAGTGCATTTGTGTCCCTGCTTTCATAGTGCAATATAATTATATAAAAACAAGTTTAAAAAGTTCAATTACAAAGCAGCAGTTAACTGCAAACATATCGAGTAGCAAAAATGCATGGGTTCCATACACTTCCTTGGCATATTCTGATAAAAGATGTACATTCAGTATCTTCCCAAAAACGTCACTTTTAATTGTTAAAGTTTCACATCTGCAGCACACCACAATCAAATCCTATTGAACAGTGAGTACACAAGGCATACATAAGCTCTTGTAGAAGTACATGAGAACTTTTCAACTTGACTAGATTAATGTGTCAAAACAAACCCATTCCCTTCCTAATAATTAATAAGTTAAATAAGTTAAATCTTTTGACTCAGTGCAACAATATCACATCCATTTTGTGAGTAAGACAGCAGTGGAACAAGATTTTCACAGGCACAGGTTTTTGGCTTTGTGGGCTCGGCCCAGGCCACACGCTCCTTTCACCAGAATCAGCCAGCTCCTTCAGCTTTGTCAAGTGCTTCGGAAATGTGGGAAGCAGTGTACTTAAGTCGGAAACCACCTACACACACAGAAGAACAGTATTAAAACTAACTATTTCTCAAAGGCTTACTAAATTGCATCAGTAAATGTGATGGACATAATGCCACAGTTATTTTTCTTTACCTTGCTGCGTGGAGTCTATGGAAGGCTGGTTACAGTTGAGAGTATAGTGTCCGCTCAACCCACAGTTAGAACAGGACACACTGCCGTTCTTCTTATTGAGCCCGCCCCCCAAAGCTGCGGCCGCCAGCAAACCTACAGGGCTGGGGTATGGCTGCGGGTATAGGCGCTGGCAGAACGAGGGCGCCATCTGCTGCTGAAGACCCAGCCTGTCTGTGTGGGAGTGCAGTGGGCCATAGGGGGTGCCACTGGGGTAGATGGGGGACAGGGTTGTTCCATTAGCCTGGGGAGCAGTCTGGGTCTGTGGGAGGTAGTTTTTCAGCGGAAACAGGTGTGGCATGCCTATCTGGTGGAAGAACACAGGAGAGGCACTCACAGCCCCAGCTCCACACTGACATCCACAGATCCCACAGCTCAGAGCCTGCTGCCCTGGGCCGTCCACACAAGACTCACTGCTGTGTCTGTAGGACGTACAGTTGCTATGGGCCATGCTGTGAGTGAGGGCCGGGCTGGAACTGGGGGCCTTGCCCGGAGTATGTGTGGGCACGGCTGGAGGAACCGCTGCATGCAAGATTCCCTGAACAGGAGCTGCTGCTGTCGCTGCCGCTCCCACACTGGCCATAACAGAGGGAGGTGTGGGGGGCAAGGGATAGGGTAGGTTCAAGGCAGGGAGTTTGGTGTGCGACGTCTCCACCAGGGGCACATTGCCCACCGTGGCTGAATCCTGGCATAGCAGAGATGGCTGAATATTGGAGGAAAAGGCAGTCAGGCTGGTGGACATAGTATCGATGGCTCTGATGGGGGTGGGTAGAGGAGCCGGGGGAGCAGTTGGAGGTGTGGAGGTGCTCCCTGCTGCTCCATGAGACAGGGTTTTGAACCTCTGAACTAGCGGCTGAATGGCAGGGCTTCCTGGAGGGGGCAGGTTTATTGATGAAATCCCAAACGTAGGAAGAATGTCTCTCTTCTCTGGTTCTATCATGAGTCCAGAGCCAGTCATTGCTGGTGGTATATGAATCTTCACTGCACCAGGACCGGGGTTAAAGAGAGAGGGGGCTTCAGTGGAGAGCACGTAGGGCATGAAGGAGAGACCACTGACATCTGTGCAGTCTGTCCTAATGGGTTCCATCTGGGCCTGGAGGCTGTTAGAAAAAGATGGATCAGGACCTAGGCCTTCAGCCGAGGTGTCCAAGTGATTGTCAGTGTCTGGGAAGAAAAAAAGCAACATTTTCAGCAGATTCTGAAAAAGCACAACATACTGGCCATGATATTGTTATCAGACAGTGTTTGGCATGTTATTGTATCCATGCTGGCACATTAAAATGCTGGTCTGGTGTTTGTGTTCTGTCCCCTGACAGAACACAAACATCAGGAGAAGCAGTACTGATGCTGTCTCACGCTCCCACATATATGATAAGCGAATAAAAAAGTTGCAGGGAGTGCTGCTGTAGCACACCACATTCAGTCCGAGTGAGGGATAGGAGGTCCATTTAGAGCTGGAGCTGTGGTGCCTTCACTGACAGTAGACCCAGCTAGAATAACTGCTAAAACAAACTATAGGAATACTTGAACAAAGATTGTATGTTATATTTTGTCTGTGACCGCACTGACTACTTGGTGGACCAATGGCTCTCAGCCCTTCTGGCAACTTAGAAACAAAGGAACAAGGATCACGGGCTCCACATGTCAACTAACTCTAACTGTTGTTCCTCAGGGCTTAGTAATAGGTCAATTTCTGTTCAGCATATACATTCATGATCTACCATCTGTGTGTAAGAATTGTGACACCCCATTATGTACAGTTAAAGGGGCTATATTATGCTTTTATTCATATTTAAAACCAGTCTTGGTCACCTCTAGAACAGCATTTCACATTTTACGCCCTTTAAACATGTGACTAAAAGAGAATGTTTTTAATAAGTACTCTACTGGTGCCATAAACAAACAGGTGAAGCGACCAGCAGAGTGCAGGATATTGCACATGGTCTAATTTAAAGAATAAAAGAAACTTAACTTCCTTAAACTTTTTGCATGTTGCAATTTTACAACTAAATGAAAATATCTATGAGGAATTAGTGGAAATAGGGCTTTACACCTTCTTTTGGATAAATGAATAAGAGCAGACTGTATGTAGAGGGCTTGTTGATTGGTCAGTGCTTCCTGAAGTGGGTTGGTTCTTGGCAGAGACAGAGGCTCATGGTTGATGGTAAGTGCGCCTCTGAATATGAACAACTTGGTTTATGGCCATTAAAAAAATATGGCTTGTATTTGATTTAATTTAGCATGCTACTTTTTTTTTTTTCAGTAACTATAGACGCATAGAATATAATACAGTTATTACAGTTATCGGAAGATGAAAAATTAACTAAAGCAATGTTATTGGTCAGCTATTCGAACAGTTCCTTTAAAAAAAACAACAAAACAAGCCACAGGGCATCACACAAAACAAATATGGGAATACACAGTAAATTCAAACCTTGGTTTCAAAACTCACATTAAAACAATCAGTATTAAAATAATTTTCATAATATCAAACTTTAAATTCATCTGGGACTTTAAACAGAAGCAGCCTTAAGACTGGGATACATCAATCCAACCCCTGATTGATATTTTATCAGGACATGGACAAGCCTGGAATCAAATGAGTATGCCTCAATATGTTTGTACTGTGATTGACTTTGCTATATCATGCCCTAAGCAGCTAGGACACACTTCAGGTCCCATGACCCCATAAGTAGTGAAGAGTGATGAATACATGAAAGTTATGTCAGTAAATGTATACATGGCTGGACATGTTTCCTGGTGCTGGCAGTAGAAGCTCGGTACTGGTCCTCCTCGCTGTCCAGGCTGTCTCTCCCTCTGTGCTGTGGGCTGGAGGCACAACTGGAGCACTCAGAGGAACTCTCACCAAGAGTAACACAGCCAGAAGCCACCTCTGCAACAAATATCTCTGTAACAAACTGGACACTTTAAATGGTACCACAATAATCAAATAAAAAAAACACTGTGTCCAGGTCCGCAGACTCACCTTTCCAATGGAAGGCAGCTACAACATTCCCATTTGGGGTTCCTTTGGCCTTCCCTTTGCCTCTGCAGTCACACAGAAAAGCATTTTTAAAACAGTATTTTCCGTGTCATACCGTTTGTCAAAAGGCTGTTAGGCTTGTTGGAACCTACCTGGGCATCTGTGTATGGCTTCTGCTCTCACATTTCTCATGCTGTTAAAGACACATCTCAGTTAGAGGAATGGATAAGTTAAAGGAGGCTTTATCAGGTAAAATGTAAGACCTTTTAATCGCTTTATTAATGCCACTCATAATATAATTTACTCCATTTTTGTTTAACTAATACAAGAACACACAATAAACACAACTGAAAACCTGCTCATGAATTAATACTTTGAAAGTCTTGATTTAGACACCATCAAATTAAATACCTTGGGGGAAAAGCAAATGTCATACAGTGCTTATAATAAATACTGTGTTGATTTATTATGGCATTTAATTTGTCACCTTAAAATTAGCAAAGTAAAATGCTACTTCCCTCAATAACAGTACTCATTACTTTGCTAAGGAGCATTCCTTTTCACACACCTGTTTGGTTTGTCTGTCTGTGTTTTGGCTTCTTAAGTATTAGCTTTCAAAATTTAAGTAGTCATCTTTGGGTGTCCACTTCTTGACTCACACAAAAACAAATATGCCATTACTGAGTTTCTTCATTCCTTTATTTCATTCTTTAGACGTGTGCGGTCAAAGACCTTATAGGTCACGCTGAACAAAAGGAGTCATGCACCTGTCTCCACTGCCTACTTACAAACTAATTTTGGTGACCTACTTTCATTTTAGACCCACCCATCTACCACTATAAACAAACAAAAAATAAATTAGGTGTATTACAATAATATAGGTAATAAATTTCATATAGTAAATTAATATGATAAAAATAAAACCTAAAATTACACTAATATTAAATTATGGCTCTAACAGTTAGTAAGATAACTTAAAGTGATGATCAGATTTTGATGACATTTTAAGGACAGTGTCAGACTTCACATCTCCTGTGCACAAATAGAGTGTGCGTGTTGATGATGCAACTGAGTGATCAGTGTTTAACCCTCAGGCCTTCCTTAAGAAAACACTTATTTTCCTCTTAAGGGACTTTCACTGTATCATATTTAAAAATATTAAACATAAAGATTTTTGTTTTTATTTATTTATATTTTTTGACTGATGCTAAATAAACTGATAAATTCTTACTTTCTGTGCTATACACCCACAGAAGACACCCAAAATGTTCATAGAAATAATTTATTCCACTGGCCTACAGTCACTGTTGTACCCTAGGCTATTATATATAAGTAATTATCTCCCACAATGCCTCTCTGAAACATGGGGAAAGGGTGGATCTGGTGGTGTGTTGTTTGCGTGTATTTTTTACCTCTGAATGACAAAAGAATTAACAGGATCTATGTATTGCAATGGCAGTAGAATAAATATAAGTGTCTTTAATAAGCAATGGGGCCAGAAAGGGGTTCAAGGGTAAGCACTTGAGTTTTTGTTTTTTCAGTGTTGGTGCTAAAATATCAAAACTCATCATAAAACCAACATCTTTGTCAAAAATCATCATGTCAACATAAGAATTGCCAAAGCCATAAAGGGTGAAAGGAGGGCCTGAAGGTGATTGAAGGACCACTGACCTCTGCAGCAGGGCTCTCACTGGGGCCTGACAAGCTGCTGAGAAACAAGACAAGCTCCGGTTACATCACTCATAGGAAAAACTATAACACAAAGGCAAAATATTCCTTTGATGTCTATCTAATAAAATATAAATTATTGATATACAAGTTTAAATAACTCCAGTTGTATTGAAAACTAAGGCCGACAGCTGATTTCAGTCTACTACAACTATGAGAACCATAACTATCTTCTTTTTATGCGTTCATCATATGAAACCCTCATCTTTTCATGTGTTCATCATGTCTTTTATTGAAAACTTACACCGACTCTTCTTACCTTGGACTCTTGTTTCTGTGCTTTTTCTTATGGCCCTGAACAAAGGAGTCTAAATCAATAAGAAAGAAAACACAGCTTTAGCATATACTGTACTATTCAAACTGCACATTTTGCTAAATGAATGTGTCATCCGTATCGGTGAGGCACAGTATACACTCAATATATAAGTATACTCAATGGAAATGCATGATGCAATGATTTTCTGTTTGTATATTTCTTTTAAAAACTACCTCAGCTATACATTTATACAGGCTCCTGCTCCAACTGAGGTTTTGACATAAAATTCTAGAAAGTGAACGCAACCTATTAACCAGTTGACTAGTTGTGTGAATAGGTGAAGTGCTATTTTTAAAAGAAAAATCCAAACAGAAAACCCAATGTTGAGCCTGATAATTTTTTGGGTCCACAACCACACCATAATAATCTTAATGCTGAGTCTACTGACACTAATCACGCTGTCATATCACAACTTTATGATGCTATAATGAAGAAATATCTTCGTTTTAGGTCATTAGTACTGGCAGATAAGACTTTGAACTTTATGGCAGGTTTTGTTTCATGTGGATACACCCAGTATTTGCAGAGATATTAACCATAAACCACACCAAGACATCTGCATTTTTAACCTTTATAGTAGATTCTACCATAGAATTCTTATCTGCCCTCCAGCTTTAGAATTCTATGACATCATGTGAACACAGCCTATAGACCAGGGGTGTCAAACTCATTTTCACCGAGGGCCACATCAGCATAATGGTTGCCCTCAATGGGCCAGATGTAACTGTAAGACAGTATAAATCAGGGGTGTCAAACTCAATCGGAGCTGGGGTCAAAATTAGAAAACCAGTCTTGGTCGTGGGCCGAATAAGAGAATTGTATAAATAATAAAGCCAGCCTACTGTATTTTTGTTCTCAGTTAGGCTTTTTAACATAGAATAATACTTCCCCACAGAACTACAGGTGTAGATTTGTGGTTTTAAGGGGCTTTGTAGTTTTGTTTTAAATCAGAACTTGGAACTCAACAACTAACAACAAATAGGCCACAGACTACTGACTAACACTGGCCAATTATTTATTAAGTATTATTTACTGCCACAGATACCCAACTCCTCATATAAGACAGGTGTTTTCATCAGGTCCACTCTGTTTTACTGTGACAGTGTACTACCAGCAGATAAATATTTAGGTGCATGCCATGCCCCTTATGTAAGCCCAGCACAACTTTAAGCTGAGTCAGCTCCTACACACAAACACGTATTATAGGCTTATTTAACATTTATTGAGCAAACTACTGTCCACCTCTCTGTGCTCTGCAGGACACAGTGTGAGCAGGATTATACCTCTTTCTGGGCAGGTTTAGCTCGCTGTGTGTTAATGAGTGCATTAGAGCACAAGTAGCGACAGAGAGAAAGGAAAAAGAGCGACGGAGGGCAGTGCTGTTTTTAAAGACGTACGGTTTGTAAAGGAGATGTTCTTACACTGCTGTGCGGTTGGAGCTTGTTTTTATTGCTGCTACTTTAGCTCAACAAACAAAGTGTAGAGTGTTTACAGAGAGTCCCACCTGTTTAAGAAGCTCCTGCTCTCACTGAGCCCTCTTTGCTCATTTCTTTTGTGGAAAGTTAAATTTCCTGTTGGAGAATCCTTCACGCTCTCTCTGCTCCTGCAGCTCGTTAAATGCCGCTCGCTAAAACAGCGGGGGAGGGGCAGTGCCGGCGCGCAGCGGCGCCGCTTCTGCAGTGCATTATGGGAGATGTAGTTCAAACAGATCGAGCACAATATATCGGCGGGCTATTATTAATATAAAATGGAAATGATCTCGCGGGCCACAAGAAATTATCCCGCGGGCCTTGAGTTTGATATATGTGCTATAGACCGTTCTCAGTCACGTGACTTGCTTTGTTGGCGCTGCCATTTTGGATGGCAAAAAGCCGGTGTAGCTGGCTAGTGATTAGTGATCATGTATAGACATTGAGTTCATATTTACCACTTTCTACACCGGTTCAATACTTAACGTTAAGTGTTCGGGTCAGACAGTGATATTTAGAGAAATGTTTACTTGTCGATGCTTAAGACCCATATGATGTCAGAATTACGGGTTACCAACCTTCAACACACAATCCGCTTTGGAATACCACAACGTTTACAATTATTTAGTCAATCAATCAAGCTCACTTTATAGGGACACATATAAAAGCTCACAAGAGGCAGAGAGCTCCTTAGAGGCATAACAATATTTAGTGGCAGGATGGGTGACAGACCTTTAGTATGGAAAGTGCCCTAAACAACTGTTGTCCATGTGAGTAGGCAGATGAGAAATGCAGATTAGTGAAAAGGCAATATAAATACTTCAATAAAGTAGGCTTTCCGCGGAGGTTTACAAGTCTAAAATTATAAATCAAAATTTAAGGCCTTAAAAAGTGGCAAATTTGCTGAGATATGGAGAATTAGGATTTATATATGTTTAACCTCATTCAAGCTAGCGGCGACCAGATTCAAAAAGAAACTCTGCGAAAACATAATTTGCACGGTTATTATTTTGTCAATACAGGCATGATATACATCGTTAGAAAGCATATGTTCTGTACAAAATGGGAATTAAATTAACTTTATGCTTAAAATAGGACATCCTCAGTATGTCCAAACCGAAAAAACAGACTTTTTACCTTTGAACACTGGTTCTGTCCAAAACCAGTCCAATCCAGGATTAGTAACCCTCAATCAGTAAATATCGAGATATATTTCCATCAAAGTATTCCATGTTGTGAAAATAATCCTGTAATCGCCATATCCTCACGCAGAAATGAACAAATACCAAGCTGTCCTGAACATTGCATTTTCTTTTTCTCTCCCGTTTGCTAAATGTCTGTGAAAACGTGTTTACCCTGCTAATAAACCTGAGCAGACAGTAAGAACTGACCTCAGATCGGTTTTTACTTTATTTGACGATTACAGCAGGAGCGATCTTTTATGTGACTTTTTTAAAGAATAAACTTTGTCAAACAGTGCAACATTAACTTTTTTACTTCAAAAGACAGCTGGTAGATGCTATCACAGATATAGGACACATTAAACTATTTTTGATGAGTAAAACAAATTTAATTTGTTAGGCTAACACACAGCAGGACTGATCCAAATTGGGCCGTGACAACCGGCTTTTGCCATCCAACATGGCGGCTCCGTGGAAATCACGTGATCAGATGACGCTGTGTGAGAAGGGTCTATTGAAGCCAGGGCTAGTGCACAGGGACATAAGGTGAGGGAGCCAAGATGGCGGCGAAGCGGTAAACACTAAACACTGGGAGCTTTCTCCAACTTTTCCAAAGAAAACAACATCGATGCTCAGTTGAAGTTATGTTGACAGTAATGTCAACCAACTCCTCAACAAAAAGAAAAAATGAGAATCGACCGCCTCCCTCTCCCTCTAAATCTCCCAGCATCAAAAAAGGTAAAATGGAACAAGAACTGGCGCAAAAGCTAGTAACTGAAAAATAAGGATCCTCTATTGGAAAATCTATTGATGAGCTTAAGTCGAATTGCTTTCTGCTGATCTACAAGACATTAAGGGGACAATAAAGAAAACTGAAGAAAGGGCTGATAAAGTGGAAGACAAGATCCAACTGCAAAAAAATAAAGTGACCGAACTGGTGCTCTATAAATGGCGGTGGAATTTGCGCTTACAGGGTCTGCCTGTGAAAATGGGAGAAGAGATAGGGATGAAAGTGATCGACATATGTCAAAACATAGCTCCATGCTATAAAAGGAAAAGTTTGTGGAAGTGATAGACTCCATGCACAGACTTGGTAGAACAAACCCAACCAAGACTCAAGTGAGAGCTATCATCATTCAGTTCTCTATGAGATATTATTGTGACACCATTTGGAAGATGTCAAAAAAACTCAGACTGTCTGAAACAACGGAACCTGCGCTTCAAGGAGGGCCTGACGCCGGGGGTCCACGAAAATTGTAATTGTCTGTTGCCTGTCATCCAAAAAGCCCGGGAGGAGAAGAAGATGGCTTACTTCATCATTGGTAATAAGAAAATACTCTGACTAACACAGTGCTAATCTCCCTGTTTTTTAGGGGTATAAGCTCTGCCTACTTGTGTTATATTACTTCTAGTTAAAAGAAGGTATCATTCTATGTGTTCTTGCTTTCATTCAGACTTTTGTTTGGTCCAGGAATCCCACTCAACTAATATAGGTTATAACTTTTGGAAGTCACAATGGGGGGAAAACATATGGATGTCCCATGGTAACCCCCACTCAGCCGGAACTCTCACTCTGAAACACAAATTCAGTGGGAAGGTTATCTTTACTCAGACAGACTTTAATGGACATTACATTCTTTTGGTTTTTAATTAATGTTTCTTTCCTCCCTTGCAATGTAAGACTGAAATTATTCCAACACACTTAACAGACCATAAAACAATTTGCTAACTTTAAATTTATCACCAAATAGTATAACTCAAAGATACCCAGCTTATTGGAAACTAAACAACTCCCCTCTACAAAATGAATCTTTAAATGTTATAAAAAACAAGATCTCAGAATATTTCAAAATAGCAGAAAATGAAGGGGAGTTCAGAAACATTGGGAGCTTTTATAATATGAATAGGGAAAATTATTTATGGAAACTAGTGCAAAACTAAAAAAGGAGACGAATAAAGAAGAAAATGAAATTATTACCAATGTAATCTCTTCTACTTTGATACACAACATGCTCAGTTATTAACACTACAACTAAACTGGATAAGTTATATATTAATAAAGCTAAGGCAGCATTTATATGCTCAAAAGCAAAATGGTTAGAAGAAAGGGAGCAAAACACATTTATTTTTTAAGTTGGAGAAACAAAGACAAAATAAAAATAGTATTAATAGACTTTCTATTAATGGATCTGTTATAGACGACTCAAAAGACATTTCTAAAGTTTGTAAAAATTATTACAAATCTCTATATAAATCAAACTCTTTATATGCCCATATGTAGGTATTGTTAAAACTATTGGTGAAGCTAACAGAGTGACATTACATGTGTTGAAATCTGTGACACTATTAAGAAGCTTAAATTTAACAAATCTCCAGGCACGGATGAGCTAACATCTGAATTTTATAAAACATTTTCGACCCAACTCACTCCATTTTTGTTACAACTGTATTTAGAAAGTATACACAAAGAACACCTTCCATCTTCCCTGTGTCAAGGCTTAATTACTCTTATTCCAAAACCACATAAAGATGCACTAGTGTTAAATAATTGGTGTCCTATTACATTGCTTAATAATGATTACAAAATTTTAGCTTTATGCCTAGCCAACAAATTAAAACAAAAAGTACTTAATGATGTAATCGAGGAATCTCAGAATGGTTTTATGACAGATAGATACATTATTGATAACATAAGACTCATCTTAGACTTATTAAACTACACAGATATCATTTCAGAAAACAGCTTTATTCTGTTTCTTGATTTCCAGAAAGCGTTTGAATAGCTAGAGCATGAATTTTTGGTTAAAAAAATTATTTGGTTTTGGGGAGCATTTTAAGAAATCACTTTGCACCTTATATGCTTTAGAAAACAGCTCTATTAAATTACCCCTTTGAACTACCTGTAGATTTAAAGTTGAACGAGAAATTCGCCAAGGGTGTCCCATTTCTCCCTTTCTATTCTTGCTTTCTATGCAAATTTTAGCAGGTTTTATTAAGAAAAGCTGTGTAAAGGGTATTACTATAGCTGGTAGAGAAATATGTTTAAGTCAACTTGCTGATGATACTACTTTTATTGTATTGTACTCAGATTTTGCTATTAAACTGATGGACAAATTTGCATTAGCCTCAGGTCTCAAACTCAACCTTTAAAAATGTGAATTATTTCCTATTAAATGTTGTAGTGCCTTAGAAATTTCAGCAACAAGTCCTGTGAAGCCCCACGTTTCAGCAACAGCCCTGTGAAACAAAAAGTAAAATACCTTGCTGTCACTATTATGAAAGATGAAAACAAAAGACAATGTGAAAACTTTAGTCCCCTTATTCTATTAATACAAAAAAGGTTCAATATGTGTATTTAAAGAGACTTATCTATCTCTAGTAGAATCCTACTCTCCAAAGCTGAAGGTCTCTCTAGTTTAGTTTATGCTAGCTCTGCTCTTGATGTTTCTAATGATATTAATAGGTATGCACGATAATACATTTTTGAACCAATACCAATAATTTGAAGCTTCTTGCAACCGATACCGATAATGAACCCGATAATTCTTATACAAGATTTTGTATCATATTTTTACCATACTCAACCTGATTTTGAGAGAATTACAATTTAATTTAACATACAGCCCTTACCAAACTTCATTAATAATTATAAAACCTGAAATAAATTTGACAAATGTATGAATATAGAGTAAAATTATTTGATCTGACTCAGTATATCCAGCCTTCTCATTAGCACAGTAACATACACTTGCACTGTAGGCTATATCCCACTGTGACCTGGTAATGTGCCAGAAGTCACACGCTACTTATCTCTGAGCCCAGTGCATTTTTTGCTACTACAATCTTTGTCAGAAATATATTTTTATATTAATATACAGATAAAGACATTTTCTAACAACTTGGTTGCAGGTCAGTTGTTTTTGTGATCCTGAATCTAACAGTAGAATGTACAATCAAACAAGTTTACCCACAGCCTGCTTTGCTCTCGAGATGGGATTTCAGGCTCTTTAACGGGAGCCGTATCTTTGAGATCCGTTCATTTCTAAGAGCCGTTCAAAAGACTGGCTCATTTAAGTTATTTTAAGAAGCCAGTTCATTCAGAAAATAAACACTTTGATGAGGTATACATTATAATTTTAATCAGAATAATATGTATTCTATTGGTGGGACTTTATTATTGTCTAATTCATTCATGATAATAAAATGAGCATGTGTAGAATAAATTCTCTAATGGTGACGTCATATACCTCTGCATAGAGTGAAACCACCATTTAGGATTTATTAGATGTCCAAAATGTGCAAATGTGTGACATTTACATATATTCATGCAAAACAATGTCAGTAAAAACTAAGCAGGCAACAATAACTTTCATGCACACAGTTTACAACTAGAGACTTCTGACTAACGTGCATCTGAGCATGTGCTCTGTGCTTCTCTCGTCTCTTTCCGTGTGACTCTCTCTTGTGCTTGTATTCTACGCATTCTTATGAGTTTTTATTTTTTGTGGTTGGCAAACAAAAAAGCTTGTTAATTTTGATACAAGAATAATAAAAAAAATGATTCGGCTTGTTTATGGACGTCACATCTCTACTCTGCTCTGTAAACATGAGACGCAGGCTGTGGACAAGGCGATCAGATCTGTGGATTAATAAAAAGTTTACACAGAAAAGAGATTGTCCCGTCCTGCAGAAAGCCTTTTTCGCTTCAGCACTGGACTCATACAAGGCTTTTCGCTGTTCTGTGTGAGAAAAGAAGCCCGAGCTAAGCAGCACAAAGGCATGTATCCAGCCTCACTTGTTGAGAAAAGTGCTGAAAAACTCCTCTTGCTCCACACACACAGTCCGGGGCTATTGTTCTTTCATTTTGTTGAATATTAACAGACAAGATGCCCCTTTAAGACCGGCCTCTGTATACGTGTTAAACATTTGAAGTGGCGACATATGACGTACAGTGCTGTTCGTATTTGACTGAAGACATGGGGTGGACTGCTCTGTATTCTTCACTTCTTCGTCATGATAAAGTTTTAGGAAGCTTATAATCTATGATTTGAAACGCTAGTTGCCCCCTTCCCGTTTCAAAGAACTGCAACAGAGCATGCAGGAACAGTCTTTCTTTCTTCGACACCATACAGAAAGCTAGCACAGAGGGACAGCAGTCTACAGTAGGGGCGGGGGTGCAGGACACTCACAGACTGAGAGCCATCAATGAGAAAACCATAGGGCAAAGACGGCAAAATTAAAGCAGTTTGGGCTTTTTATTATCGTCTTATTATTGGTTGAATTTTTAATTATCGGAATTATCTGTATGACGTCATAATTGCCAATATTATCGTGCATCCCTAGATATTAATACAAAAGTGGACAGAATTTTATTTGACTGTTTGGAAGAAAAAAGCTAATCTTATTCGAAAAAATGTAATGATTAATAAGTTAAGCTCTGGTGGGTTTAATGTATTAGACTTTCAAACTTTACACTCTTGTTTCACATTTAAATGGATCAAAAGATATTTACTAAATCCAAACTCCTTATGATAGGTTTAAATTTTCTTTTAAGATGTAACTATAGCATTGAAAGACTTCCAGTTAAACTTTCTAACTTTCACAAGCAGTTATTGTTATTAAGGTGCTCCGATCAGGATTTTTGAGGCCGATCACTGATCAGCCTTTGCTGTGATTGGCCGATACTGATCATGGCCGATACCGATCACATGGTCTTCAATGTAGTAATGTAATGTATGCAGACTATTATTATTTCCACTTGAAAAATAATGTAGTTTTTGTAAATGTAAAAGTACAACAAAATTATACTTATTTTTGTTTTAGAAGAGGTTTTGTTGTATTATTGGCCTTTAATGTGTGCCCACAAGTGTCTGTGTGGCTTTGTTTGAATGCTCCGCTGATGTAAAAATCAGCTGTTCTTAATTGGTGGCTTTAATGCAAATCCGCGGGTGCCAACGTCTGTGTTAATGCGCAGCCAAACCAGGTTGAAACACAGTGGACTAAAGAGCAGAAAGCTCTTGCAGCCAGTTTTGACAACAAAGAAAAGGTGCACAAGAGAGCAGAGAAGACAACAATGAAAGGTGCTTCTCTCAGACACAATAGCTGCGTTTCCATTACACATATGCGCAAAATGTTATCAATATTCTAGAAATGTTGAAAAAACACAATTTCGCAATTACACTGTTTCCATTAAATCATATGCGAATAAAAACCAACCTAATCACGCGATAAGTCATTCAAAAAACATGGCGATGGATGTAAACATTACTTTGAGTTACAGCAGATATATTCATATTTCAGCCACGACACTAGCCCTCATTATCAGCTGTCAAAGGAGACCTCGGCGTCTTATTCAGGCCATGGAGCAGCAAGCCCCTTATACGTGGGAGCAGCTACGTATGAAGCGTCTTTGGGAAATTGTAGTTGGTGATTTTACAGAAGAGCTGTGGATTCAACATTTCCGAATGATGATGAGCTGTGGGACCTCTTGAGACTTCCTGCCGACTTGAGTGGTAGCCGGTTGTTGGTCACATGACTCGTTTAATTCGACAAAAGTGTTTCCATTGCAGTTTTACGAAATATGTCAATTTCGATACGCCTGAAAAACCACCTCATCCAAGCACAAATTTTTTTTTTTCGATAAATGCGAGTTTTTTCGAAATTGTCGTGTTTCCATTAGGCCAATTTATATTCGCAAATCCAATTTGTGCAATTTGATGGTCAATGGAAACGCAGCTACTGACACATGGGCTGCCTTTTTCTTTCTCTTTCCATTAGCAACTATTTGGTGCAGTTTAAGCCACAAAACGCACAGTTTTCTCCACGTAACAATACACAGGCATACTCTGAACTTTCTTTATGCTTTTAACGTAAGTGTTAGCGGGTTAGCTCTAGCTTTATTTGCATTGGCGTTTGCAAATACAAGCACTGCTGCGCCTCAATTTTGTCCCGTGTGCTCCTGGAGCAGGCGGGGACACAGCAGGGACATAAAGGCCGGGACACACCGGTGTGATCATCGGCAGTTGGGTGCGGTCGGATGGTTTGACGCGGTCGGCAACGTGAGTCTGTTTGGTGTGTTCCACACCATGGGACATAGTAGGAGACAGTTGGACGTAGTTCTGGCCAATTACACATGTTAAATCGGCATCGGGCCGTTGTGGTCAACGAGCACTCTTATTGGCTGTGTGTCCCGTTCACAATTTGTCAAACAGCTGGAGTTTAATATCAAAATATAAGGAACTTTCTGTTCTACAACCACTTCATTATGTTTCCACATCTGTGACGCTAATGTGCTGCAGTTAGCTTACTTTTGCTTGTAGCCTTGTGCAGATAAAAATATAATTCTCCCTCTGAGGCAAACAGCTGCAATAATCCAGTCCCTTTTATTCATTACTGTGATCAGGCAAGTTTAATCTAGTGCATATAATTATTATTGACTGATAAATACTTGAGTTAAACACGTGTTGTAGAGTTTTATTTACTCGAGTGCGGAGTTTAGTGACTAGCGCCGCCTGCTGTAAATAGTTATTACGTTTTGCACATGTGCACTGTTCGGTCGTGGGTCTGAATCGCTCCGGTGTTTCTGCAGCTACTTTCAGTGGCGACAACGGGCGGCGTGAGGAGACGAGCAGTCGCCCTGCCTCTGCTGACAGTGGTCGGGCGGTTGGGTTGGTATGTCCCAGGCTTAAAGCAGCAGTCCAGAGCAGGTTTCTGTTAGTTATAACCAGGGCTTAACTTAAAAACACTGCTAGAATAACACTACAGCTGTTTAATCAAACCGGAGTTGCAGGACAGTAAATGTGAGAGCCTCGCATGTTTGTTGTAATCCGATCGGTCCTTCTGATCGGCCCATTTTACCGATCACGCTATTTTTAGCCATGGTCAGCCGATCACTGATCGCGGCCGATCGATAGGAGCACCCTTAATTATTATGCTGGTCTTTAGTGCATAAACATAATTTTTCACCTCATGATTACTACATTTGGAATAACAAAGATATAGGCTTTAAGCATAAATCTTTTTTTAATGGGTTGACAGTGATATGATTTATGTACATCAATTATTTAACAAAGAAAGTCATACTTATTCTTACAGTAAATTTCTTGCTCTATACAAATTTCCAGTGTTGCCTGAAGAATTTGCAATTGTACTTGATGCTATACCTTCAGATGTGAAAATGTTAATGTACAAAACCCTACAGATGATTTGCTTGAAGAGTTGTTTATTGGTAACAATGACATTACCAATATAAAAACAAATAACAAATGTATTTGAGAGCTCATCATAGGGGACTCCATCAGCAAACTGGCATCTGTCTTTGTTTGGAATAATTTATTTACTTATATTAATTGGAATTTTGTCTGGCTATTACCTAGTCATTTTTTGTTACTAATAAGATCCGCCAGGTATGCTTTAAGATTGTGCACCGATGTTACCCTGTCAATAGTGTTATCTTGCTTAAAATGGACCCTCTTTGTTCATTCTGTCACTATTCTGAGGAAACTATCACCCATCTTTTTTGGGACTGCTCTGGTATTTTGGAAAGACATATTCCGGTTTGTAAATAGAAAGCTTGATATCGACCTACAACTTGACACTGAACACATACATTTTTGGTATTTATAATAAAAACATCCCATCAAAGAAAGTCTTTGTCTTAAACTTCATACTAATTTTAGCTAAAATTCATATCCACAGTTGTAAATTTTTAAGCCAGAAACCAAAATCTGTAGTCCTGAATCTGAACATGAGAATACAACACACAGTCATTTCAAAACAGTAACAGCACGTGCCAGGTAGGGCTGCAGCTATCGATTATGTTGGTAATCGAGTAATCTATCAATTATTTTGTTTGATTAATCGAGTAATCGAATAAGAGACACTCTTGCGTGTCTGCATATTTTAAAAAGTAACACATTTTAATGCACATCTGTGAATCTGTCAACAGTCAGACAGACATCAGTCAGAAGTGTTTTTTTTTTTTTCATATTATAATGCATTACATTGCAAATAGCTTTGTAGATGTAGGTTTTATTATTAAACATTATGATATGGTCTACTAATTATATACTTACCTATACTGTTAAAAGACACTAAACACCACTGAGCCCACAGGGCTAATTAGCATACATAAACAAAGTTCGCAAGTTGCCACAGCGGATTGCACATCACACTATAATGTTCATTTCTGCCAGTTCGCTGCCACCTACTGAACAAAGTTTTACAGAGGTAATAAGAATACTTTCTCTGTGATTATTAGTGTTTTTTTCGTCTGCAGGGTCTCCAGAGTCAGTATTTAAGCTGCTCTGTGCGTTAGCTATAGCATTAGCCAAACAGTGCGACGCTTGGAGGACGCAGTATCCTCTAAAACATCTTTCATGATGGTGCTGTTCTCTACGTAGTATATATATATTAGGGCTGGGAAAATTATCGCGTTAACGCAGTGCGTTAATTTATTGATTTAATCGCCTTCATTTCAATTGACGCATCGATTAATTTGATCACAACAAAACAAAAATATTATGATGACACTGACAGAAGTAGCAACGCGCCACGGGTCTTCCAGCGGTCCAGAAGTGACCAAAAAGACACATTGCTAAATGGATAATTCTGCTTCAAATCATCACCAGACAGCAATATAGACAAAACAAAAGTTATGTGCGGTCTATTCAAGGATGAGTTCAAATACCACTGGAGTGTCACAGTTCATAGTATTTACACTGTTGTGAACCACAACAATTGTTATTAATTGAAGAATTAAACTTATTTTTGTTAAAGTTCTAAAAGAGATTACACATGCTTTTTTAGATAAGTTTTGTGTATTTGTTGGTTGTACCTTATTTAGGCAAACTTTGTCTGAGTTACAGGTCTCAAAGAGACTATTAATTTAAATTCTTTGCAAGTTTTGTTTGCATTGCACAAGTTTACAGTAAAGTATGTGAAGGTTAATTCAAAATAAATGTTCTGAATTTACAATTTTGTGTTTGTACTTGAATTCATAATACGATTAATCGGGATTAATAACTGGTCATTAATCGCGATAACATTTTTTCAGATTTGCGATTAATTAGTTAATTTTTTTTTTATCAATTCCCGGCCCTAATATATATACATTTAAAATGCGAACTGCAACTCAAATTTATTCAGTTTATAGCCCTTACTGTCACTAGTGTGTTATGCATTAAAGGAACAGTCCACCGTTTTTCCATACTAAACTATGTTCTGCCCTGATCTTTGACGAGTTGATACATACCTCTCTGGTCTTTGTGCGTGCCCTGTGCGTCCTTTGTGGGCCTGTTGAGCAACGCTAATTTGTTAGCATTTAGCTTATCCCTATAGGTCCAAACGCAGCTTAAGTTAGAAGCAACCAAGCTCTTTCACGTTGTCCCTATTTAAATGCAATTACCTGAGTAGTTACATGACCCAAGTACAGTTACACAAAAATGAAAAATGGTGATTTTCTAAGCAGATAAAAATGGGTACTATCATGAAAGGCATAATAACACTTTAGGAGGACTTCAACGTCGGCGCAGTGATATCTTCACGCCTAAAAAAATTCTAATATAATATAATTCTAATTAATATAATTCAGAGCAAAGTTTTCTCATGCAGGACTGAAAGAAAAGTTGTCCTCTAGTACTGCGTACCTCATCTCCTCTTGTCTGTCTGGATGAACCCTCCCCACCTACAGCATCCTTACACACTTGAATTCTATCAGCAAATGGACTATATCCATCAGTCCTGGACACATCTACAGCCTGTCCCACCTGGGAGTGGATCCTCCTTCATGTGGTTCTCCCTGAGATTTCTCTTTTTCCCTAGCTGTTTTTTTTTGAGTTTTTCTTTACCAAGAAGGGTCTATAGAAAGGTGATGTCTGGGTCTTTTTACCTGTTCTTTTTAAAGGGCCCATATTATGCTGTTTTTTGTGTCTTTTAAATTAATTTAGGACACCTCTAGATCAGCATCTTGACTTAATAATTATTGAAAAAATCTTATTTGAAGAAAATCATCATTTGACTGTGAGAAACGCTTCGATGAGGTCCCTGTCCCTTTAAGAGCCCTTGGCCCCGCTGCTCTCACGCCCCTTCACATGTGCTGCTGCAACAGTGCAGTCTATGGTGGGTTTGTTTGGTTGCTGCGAGGGAGGTGTGAGCTGAACGGGACTGGGCCGTGAGGGGAGAAAGGCGTGGTCAGATGGAAATGGCAGACATCGGTGAAACAAGATGTTTCCGTCCTTTCAGGAAGTCAGTTTTTTTTAATTAAAGACATTGGATTAAAAGTCTAGGACTAATGAAATTTTGGTGTTCATCCAAGCATCATCATCAGTTGTAAAGAAACATGAAATCACTAGCAGTAAATACACCGAAGAAGATCACATGATTAATCAGTGTGTGCCCTGCCATGTCCTGAATATTTTAAACCTATGTACACTGTCAGACTGCACTCCTCAGAGTGGAGGAGGAACACCTCCATAAGCTGATGGACACCATCTTATCTGGCAACACAGTCAGTTGCACTTCCATTTTGACATGATCATGATCATGTGACCTTCTGTGTATTTAATGCTAGCGATTTCCCATTTCTGAGACCTTTCAACTGTTGTTGGGGTTCGGATGAACACCAAAACGTCTTAAGCCCTAAACCTTTAGTCCAGTAACACTTTTGTTTTGTTGATATATCATTGGTATATTGATTGTGATGAATCGTGATCATGTCCTAACAATAGTATCGTCTTAACGTCATAAAGAAACCTATGAAAATATGATGTGAAGTTTATTTGAACAATGATTGGGACCAAGGCCAAATATTTTTTTAAATGTTTAAACAATAAATAAATAAAAAAACTGGGATGTTGCCTCCACTAGTTTGGTGTGCTCTAATGACCATCAGTGCAGATATGGTCTACATGATTATACAGACAGTTATTATTACTTCCGCCAAGGCACAAATGGTATAAGGAACAAGTGATTATATTTTGGGGGTGATCCGGATGATCTGGATCCAAGAATTTTTTAAAGGATTCTTTACTATTGGGAGATGGGGCTAATTTTGCCATTAGAGCTTCTAACTCAACAAATAATGCTCAGAATCATTGGCAAATAATTACAAGATGACATCATGGTAGATATTAAAATCTGACATAGTTGCACCCAGATAATGTTGACATTCTGGTTCTGGTGAGCCAGAAGTTTCGACATATAGGGAGTACATATGAAATTGCATATTGCACAGCAACAAATGTTGCTACATACTTGCAAATAGCGCCAAATGAAAGATGAGGTTTTTCTCTTTCAGTAGTTTGTTCACAGGTTTGATGTATCTTTAATACTTTTTAAGCTAGATCTGAGCCTTCTTTTTTCTCAGGTGAGTGTTCCTATGGCTTGGTGATCTGTGAGTGCTTCTAGTTACCCATTTTCTCATATCATAAAAATACGTGAGGGCTCACAACCACGTAAAAAACTAAATGAAATGTGTCAGGTACAATATGATATATAGACATTATGCATTTATTAGTTTCCTATATAGTTTCAAAATGTCGATGAACTGAAATAATAGAAAGTAACTAGTAAGTGATAAAGCAACAGAGCTGGGAAACTTACACCTGTCGCAGTCAGAGCTGAAGAAGCCCCACACCTTCCTGCTCTGTGTGAAGACTGGAGGAGCAGACAAGAAGTGGTCTCTAAAACAACAACAACAACCGCTAAGACCTGGAGAGGTGCCATGCACACAGCAGCACTGAATAACACTTTCAGAAAAATTGCAGTATGTGTTGTGTACCTGAGGTTCTCCTCCATGTTCTTGTTATCAAATTGCTCCCCTTGTTTCAGAAGTTGATGGAGACCCCTCTCAAAGGACTCAATGCACTGATCTTTTGGAAGCTGCAGTAGGGTATATAATAATGTTGTCACTTTATGATGTTATGGTTAATATAATTTATCCACTCATGCAAATAAGTCCTAATGCAAGCCCTGAATTGTTAAATGTACTTATCCCCTAACCCTAACATGGCAACATACCTCATTTTTTTATAAATTTAATGAAAATGTAAATGTATTTCAAGACAATGAGAAAGACAGTTACAAGGCATATTCACGTGTAGCTCTGAGGTGAACAAACCCCACGCAGTTCAGGGGCCTCATTTATAAAGCTTGCATATGCCCAAAATGAGGCTGAAACTGGCGAATGCCACTCTCTGCGCCAAACATGGGATCTATAAAAAAAACTTGCATATCCCTATGCCAGCTCTGACCCTGGCGTGCGCACATTTTAGAGACACTACACAAAGGCGACCCTCATGGCGAGGTGCTGAAGTGAAACAGGTTTGACAAATTCATGATTGGTGTGTCTTTGATAGAGTTTACTTTTACTTCATAACTGTCAGAAAAAACTAAGGATTTGATTCACATAATAATTTAAACAGGTAGTGAGAAAAATTGAGGAAAGGCCATTTGATTTCTTATAATTTCGCTCAGTATTCTTGACAATAAAGCGGTTTGTAGCCCATGCACCTCCACAAGGCACTGCAAGTTGGCTCTATGTCATGGTCCACGGAGTGAATTAAAAGCAAAGATGATCCCTGATGAATCCATTTCAAAAAGAGACTGAATGGACATGTTATATTTGTCTTTAAATGCAACATACACCTGCACCACAGCTCTGCCCCCTCCCTTTACACACAACCTCCACTCAGACCTCGGCATTCTTCTATAGCGTGCACAGTAAAAATTACACCCATGTGTGAACAAAAGACTGCAACGCATCCTGCACGTCTTTTATGTCTCAATCACAGCACGGGGAAATCCTAAAAAAGTGATACAATAAATCCAAATATAACATTTGTTAAGTTTTATACTTCTTTTTAATTATTTAAGTTATAATCAGAGGCAGGAGGAGTTTGTGTCATTGCAATCATTTTTATTTATTTGGTAATCAGAAATGCGACATTTTTTTCCAATACAGATGCACATGTGCATATTGCTGCGTGAAACGTCTCGTGCCTCTCTCTTTTCCTCTTTTTCTCAGTGAAACCCTCTCATTAGCGACTCATGTTTAGGTGAATCTCATTCAGAAGTCACTTTGCTTTGACCTAATTTTGGTGGAGTCGAGGTGTGGAGAGGGCCTGACGTGAGGTGGGTTTACTTGAGCACCTTTCTATGCAAGGTGGGATTTGTGTGCAGCTGTGCGGATGCAGAGTTTCGTAAATCAGGATTTTTATGTGCGTACTCCCTTACTTAGTAGAGATCGTACGCAACCTTTTAAATATGAGGCCCCAGCACATGCGCTCTTGGAGATTTCTATGAATTTGTTGCTTCCCTGCTGTAAAAGCCTGCTGATAGTGTGCACAGATACCTTTAAGAGAAACTTCTCCAGTTCCAAATGGGATTTGGTCACACTGCTGCAGGATAAGTCTGACCACGTCACCTAGAACACAGACAGTGGAATCACAAATGTCTTTTACACCAGCAGCTGGCATGCTAATGTCAGCTAATAATATGCATAAAATGCGCATTATTAAAATTCACAATTAGAGTGCCCAAATGGGTTGTGACATATGTTGAATAATGTGTGGCAGCACACTTTCGCTGTCTCTCACCACATGCACACACGTCTGTGTCAGAGGCTCAACAGTATTCAACATAAAACAACCACAAAAGTCCCGTTTAAAGGTGGAGATAAAGTAAGAGCAGCAGCAGCAGTTTTAGTGCTGTGGCTTAGCTTCAGACAGAAAGTCTGGAGTGACTTCTCTGGGACAGGGCTTGTCCATGTGCATACCAGTTCAGTTCAGCTGTGGCGGTGGGGGAATGTGTTCTGCTAAATTGGGTTTAGATGCTTGTGTTGAAAGTCTGAAATACATGCACACCTCCTTTCAAAGTGTGGCGTAGTTCATGTTCAGTGTGTAAGTCTGTGAGCTGAGTGCTGCTGTCTGCTGCTGACCCATGAGGCAGCACTAGCAATTACATGTCAAATTTTTGTGTCAGTTATTGTGAAATAAAATATTGCAATTATATTCTCACAATTATTGACACGATTTTGTATTAATTACTGGTAAACATACCTGACCCATTCTTTAGATATTTTATTCCTTTTTTATTTTACTGAATAGCTACAAGGACCATATAAACATGTACCAACTCTGAAATGCCTTTATACAGCCATTGCTAGACCTACTGATATTGGTATAAGTTTATTTTTTATTTTGTTAGGAAGTCTCACTGAGATTAATATCTCATTTACAAGAGAGTCCTGAGTACAAAGCAGATAAAATACATATTTAACATATAACTGGTGTCAAACAGCAGTGAAATAATGCACACACGTGTCCATCCACACTAGTTGCACAGTCTCACCAGGAATCCTCTGCCCCTCCCCTCATGTACAGCTGCTTTGCTAACTTTTTACTGGACAAACTAGTGTCTACCAGAGGGAGACTCGAGTCACTATATTTAGGACGTGAGACTTGCTTGACAAATATTGCAAAAAGACTTGACTTTGACTTGCTCCTCATGACTTTAGACTTGACTCGGACTTGAGCCAAATTATTTGAAATTACTTGTTTTTACAGAAAATTCAGGATGAATTTGAGTGCAACATAAATGCATTAAGACAGCAGCGCATTTGTGTTTACTTATGCTAAAGAGCCATGTGGAGCATTTTAGTTTCGTTTTCACGAACGCTGCGTGCTTCAACACAGTACACCGGAGGAGGGCGAAAACGTGCACTTCCTACGGATGGATTAAAAACTATGACACGAGACATGAAGACATTTATATTTGGGAGTTTGGAGAGGCCACAGACATCTCTATACAGTGGACTGTATCAGTTGACACAGCTGATAAAACCGTTGTCTGCGTAAAAACAATAAGAGCTCAATTTATACACGCATTCCTAACACGTGAGGAATCCAAAAGTCTGACAAAAGCTTAGGAGCCAAACAGATACAATAACCTCCACGCGAGAACCAGTAATAATTCTTCCAATCCATCAGAATTGCATTCCTCCGCCGCTAACGATTCCTCTTATAGATGCTGCTGTGGGCAGTTGCGTTTGTGTGAACTGCGGGTGTTGCGCTGAGGCCCACCCCGTTCCCGAACAGTTACTCTAACTTCTTTAACTTCGTGGCAAAAGTTGTCTTTGATTAGTAGCCTACAAAGCGCGCCACACATCGCGCAGTGCATGACGTTCTCCTCTAAATGAGAGTGTCCATGCACAGTGACAGCAGAGGCTCATTCCCCGAGCATCAGTAATACAGTATATAAATGAGTGAATTCTGTCCTCACCTGTCTGATGGTGATGTGGCCTCACACTGCTTTGCACTGTCACAGTAACACAAGACTACCATTTAGTTTACTTTAAGTTTAATGAGCAGTTTACTCAGAAAAACTGGTGCAAACCTGCTCCTGTTGATCTTAAATCAACATTAAAGCTACAATCATGTTTATTTAAAAAGCCACATAATTAAAATAATTCAGCTCGTTTTGCTTCTAATATTAATAATTAATTTTATTTGATGGCGCCTTTCAAGACACCCAAGGACACAAGTAAAAAAACACCAACAAAAACACCAGTACATAAAGATAAAATAAAGATAACGGAGGGAGGGAGTGTATGGATGAACCAGGTGTAGTTTCTGTCTAGTTTTGCCCAGTTTCTGAAGTAAAATAGGCCTGTATTAGACCACATGCATAAAAATACAAATATCTTCTCTGTTTTATTTTAGCTTCATAATAAACTGTATTGCCACAAATCTATACAGAGATTTATCATCAATTGATAGAGAATTGATAAAGAATTGGATAAGCAGAAATGACAATGGCATTGATGTTGTTTAAATCTCATCAATTCCCATCCCTACTTTCTACATTCTTTGGCTGTAGCCTACCTCACACACCTCACTATTGTTTGTTGTCTCATTTTGCAAATTACTAATCAGTGTAGCAACTTTAAACATGCCACAGAGGTTTTCTTTACCTCTTCATGTCGTAATGCTGTTTTAAAAACCCTCAGCTCTGTAGCCCCACATTATGTTTGTTGTCAGATACAGTTTGAGATAACTACTGTCTGTAGACTTGTGTAAATGTGTAAAAACAGTTCAGCAAAAGCAAAACATATACTGTATGACTTGACAAGACTTAAAAGCAGGGACTTGACTTGTCTTGCTTGACAAAAGTTCATGACTCAACGTGTCTTGCTTGATTCGCATAAAGATTGACTTGGACTTGCCTGTAACTTGAAGGTGAAGACTTGATGCTTACTTGTGACTTGCACATGAGTGACTCCCACCTCTGGTGTCCACACATGCTGTGTCCCAGAGGAGGACAAAGTCCCAGCATTTCAGTCAGTTTCTGTTCCTGTTAGAGTTTAGCTCAGAGTTCTCTTATGTCTCACTGTGACATTTATCATACTGAAGCGGCTCTGGTCTTATTAAAATTCAGCTGATAGCTCTGGATCAGCATGGATATCCTATACTGAGATCAGTGCATCTCCAGTCTCCATGTCACAACAGTGAATTCAAAATAAGCACACAACATTAAGGCTGCAAGAGATGGAAGCTCTGCTTTAAGCAGAATATACATGGTTAACAGAACTTGGCCTTTGTGTCATATAACATCATGTTTGTAGCTCAAAGATCAATTAAGTGGCCAAGTTGAAGGACTAGCAACCACCGACTAGCCACACCATAGACATCTTCCTGTGTGATGCTTGCATTTGGTAAGCTGCTGAAAGCTGTGTGTTAAATACCTACCTCAAAGTTGTATTCCCTACCAACTTTTGTTCGTGAGATGCCCCTGAGAGCAATTCTCTCAATATGCACTGCTGCAAAAAAGGCCAGTTATTGATATTTTGACTACTTCCTTTGAATGCAACAGTATTATTTAGAAGTATGACCAGACCTTCTTTCTCAGTAGCCCCACGGTTGCATCTCAGGCTTAGACAGGGAGCGTGTGGCACTGCGTGATCCTCCCCCCGAGCTGGCAGCTCCTGAAAACCAGCACAGGGTCCAGTTTACATGTCTCACACAAAGTACTCTGACAACATATGTTGCAGAAACTACCTAGCTAGCTAACAGGCATCTCTAACTATGGTGAATTTATATTTCAGAGATTCATATTTTGAAGATTCACTGTTACACACATGTACACACACATACCAGTGCTTTTATCAGCATTTCCCCAGAAAAACACAGGATTCATAAGTTGTTTTAAAAGTTTCCCACCGGGGCTATGGCGTCTTCTGCTGTGTAGTGACAGCAGTGTGTAGAGTTAGGCCCCAAACACACTGGATACGTCGGGCGCAGCAGCAAGTGTACTGAAGTCACAGCTGCGTCGCGAGGTTGTTCAACGCTGGCTGCATGAGCAGCTCGTTATGTCACCATGCAATACTTTAGGGAAAATGGAACAAACGTGGAATAATGAAGAATTTCATCCTTTCCTGGACAGTATGCAGAATTCAATAGGTCGTACGCTGTTGAATAGGCTAGGACATTGATTATACAAAGTGTTGATAAATTAGCATTTGCTCTTTGTCATTAAAAAGCCATGAGTGTGGGAGTTTGGCTAGGTCTACCTGATTTCCAGGTAGGGGCTGGGGAGTGGGGGAGGTATCCCGGGACAAAGAGGTCAATACCTTTAAAAACCTTCTTTTCCCCATTCAGTCTTTATTTGTATTGGCGCTGGATAGTCTCTCAACCAAGTCATATATACATATATGAAGACTTCATTTGCAAAAACAGATAAAAGCCATTTAAAAAAAAAAAAGAGTTAAGGCTTGTAATTTACTCTTTGCATAGCGCTGTTTTCAAAGCCCAAATCAATTTTAGTGCAATACCCGATATAACCTGTTGAAAACAGGGTCAAAGTTCTTGTTTTGGTGCAGAAGCCGCTACACGCCACAGCTCTTTCGTAGTGGAAGCCGATAAATCCATTGAGCGAATCAGCGCAGCGCATTTGATCATGTGACACAAAGACGGCGGCACTGGCTCTCCCAGTAATTAATGAGACAAACGGGAGTTTAAGCGGTAAAAACTACCAACTTTTGTCAATATAATTATGGATATGTTTGATGAAACAGAAGAGGCTGTTGTCTTGTCAATATATGGACAAAAAAAGAAGACAAAACCGGATGACCATGCCCGTAATGTGGCGAAAAAGGCGCGGCATAGTGGAGGAGCACCCGGTGTCGCCTGTACCCATAACATAGCTAATGTATGTCAGGTGGCAACGCTGTCTCCAGAGGAGATAGCCTACATTAACCGAGTACTATATTCTACTACAGACAAGGTAAAACAAGATGCTATGCTATTATCCTATATGGACATTACAGTAGTTAAATGTAGACGACCCAAAGTGGAAAATCCCGCACAACAGAAGACGAGAGAACTGACGGTTAAGTACTCCGTCCTGACCGAGAAACAGGAGAGAATCCCAGTCTGCAAAGCCTCATTTGTGAGCCTGTTTTGTGAGTATTTCATTTCACCTATTGCCTATGATTATTTTATTAATAGAACACACGCAAATATAATGAGACAGAGTGAAAATAGTAGTAGAAAGATATTAGGTCCCTAATATATTAATAATAGCTGCATTCATTGTTAAGTTATCTGAGTTCTCCAGACTCATGGAGCTTCAGGCAGACAGACTCATGTCTTTACTAGCTAATATTACTAGTATTATTTTAATACATTGTTATTTAGGATAGGTTAGGTGATAGGCTGCTGTAAAATGCAGTTGCAAGTAGAGATTTTATTAGTTTTGTTTTAAAATCCACTCCCACAGTCCTTAAAAATCTTATAGCTGCTTTTAAGGGTCTTAATTATTAGCATCACTATCAGGTCATTAAATTAAATGTACAAACTGAACTAAGCCTATTTACAGCAATTTAAAAAAATCAAGTTACAGTAGAAGTTAGTTTTCATCAATACTTGGCTATTTTGATGTTATCTGGCTGCTTTATCTTGATCTGACCAGTTTTGTAGGATGTGGCACTGGTTAATAGAATTTATTATGTGATTGCAGGCATCAAGAAGGCTCTGCAACATCGCAAAGTACTGGATGCAGAATGGGGTGCCAATGCCAGAACGTCCAAGAGGTGCTCGGAAATCAGATGAAAGAGCAGCCAAGAGGGAGGTTGTGAAAGACCACATCAAAACATTTACCTGCAGAGCTAGCCATTACGCTTGCCGAGGTGCACCTGGTAAAAAGTACCTTCCGGTAGATTTGAATGTGAAAAAGATGAATGAACTGTTCCGCCATCAAAACGAGGAGCAGATCTCCTACGCTTTATATTATAGCATATTTATGTATGATTTTAACCTAGGGTTTGGACATCCATCAAAAGATGTGTGCAGTACCTGCATTAAGTTCCGACTTAGACTGAAAGACCCTGAAATCTCAGATGAAGAAAAGTGCAAGCAATCTGCTTTATTTATGTTACATGGGCGCAAAGCATGCAAATTTTATGACCTTTTAAATGCTGTGGGTGAAGCTTTCACAATCTCATTTGACATGATGCAAAATATGGTTCTGCCAAAGTCACCCAATGGGCAAACTTACTATTCAAGACAGCTGTACCAGTATGTTTTTGGTGTTGTGCGCCATTTTGGCTAGAGAATGAGAACAAGAAAGACAGCAACATGGTTGCGTCTGCTTTGCAACATTATTTAGGTAGAGTTGCTTGCAATAAACTTGGTGAGTATAAAGAGCTAAGGCTTTTTTCAGATTCTTGCTATGGGCAAAACAAAAATATTAGTGTACTGGCAATGCTTTTTGCCCTGAGAAAGCGCAAGTTTAAACAGTTAAGAATGGAGTATAACTTTCCTGTCCGTGGCCATAGTTTCATGCCCCCTGACCGTGTCTTTGGACGTTTGGAGCAAGAGATTAGAAAAAAGGACACTATACTTCTACCATCTGAATATGTGGACATTATGCAAAAACATGGAAATGTCCATGTTTATGGAAAACACTGGCAATGCTATGACTATGCTGCAGCTAAACATTGTTCCTCTTCTCGCTCATTTAAAATTAGTGATGCCAAGGTATTGGAAATCAATGGTGACAAGGTGGGCTTTAAGCAGTTGTACAGTGGTGACTTCTGTTACCATACTCTTTTAAAACGTGGTAAGAGGTGGGAAACCTTCAAACCAACACTTCAGCTCCAATGGTAAACTGTGTAAAGAGGGCAAAAAAGGATGATGTCCTGAAACTGTTAGGTGAGCTTGGGGTTAGTGAAACAGTCCACACTTTTTATGAAGATGCCTTAGCTGACGCAGGACGTGATGTTGGCAGACAGGACTTAGAGGTAAGCAGTGATGAGGAGGAATAAGGTGTTGTGATGAACTAAAAAAAAAAAACTCTTGAATGCCTTTTCCCCACTTTTAGTGAAATACTGGATGGAGAAATACTCACTTATGAGTATTACTGTGCAAATATATATATATAAATTTTGTTGTTTGTGTTTAACACTAAACAAAGAGTATTACTTAAAACATTGCCACTTTGACTACTGAATGTTGAATACACTGCAAAGAGCTATGCAGTTTAAACCTTGTAGCTTGTTTTTGTGATCTGTAACACTGGATGCCATGTAATACTGCGTATCAGAACTGACAGATGAATAAAATATTGCAAAATGGCTAAGTTTTGACAGCGTAGTGCAGTGGATTGTTACCTGTGTTTTTTTTAGGGTGTTTCTCCCTGAGTTGTAATTGCAGTTTACTAGTTTCAACATTTTTAAGTTTAAAATACCTCAGGAGTTTGTTTTATAAGTAACTGAGTTACTGAATACTGTGATTTTAACTGACTATTGACTGACTATTGAATGTGAAATACTGAAAAAAATTGCCACGTTGGCTGGCTTTTTGCAGTTCTTGGCTTGCTTTTGAGAATTTTTGTAGCAGTTTTTTGCACTTTTCTTGCTTGTTTTATGATGAAAGTATTTACTGATGCAATTAGGAGAGTCATTATATGACTTAATTTAATGGTGAAACATGAATTGTGGAGTTAACTGATTTTGCTAACAAAACGAATGTTGGAGTTATCTGCTTTTGTCAAAAAAAATTAAATGTGAATGAAGAAAAATCTATTTTTAATAAAGTTACATTTTTTGAGACACTTCTATTTTGTTATGTCATTCCTACTTGGTCAAATACACTCAGCTCTAGTTTGAATGATATAACCTTAAGTAAATAATAAAAAAAATATTTTTTTGAAAATTTATAAAAACGGAGTTGTCTGCTTTTGCAAATGAACTCTTTATATATTACATATTGCATGCGCTGAGAAAAGACTCCAAATTTTTTTAATTGCATCACAGCCCCATTCCGTCGAGCCTCGCGTCTCACGCGGGCAGTGCGGCTGCTCTGATCTGCTAAGCTGGGCGCTGAAGTGAAAACGGTTGCCTCTCACCACGCTGCAGTTACGCATCCAGTGTGTTTGGGGCCTGAAGGGCTTAGCAGCGTTGTTTCATGCAGTGCCAGTTCACCGCGAGACCAAGCAACCAATCACAGCGCTTGCGGTCCGCGGTGCCTCGACGCGTTGTTACATTTTTGACCAGGTGCATGTCAGGGCTAAGCGTCGCGAAGCGTCAGCAGACGATGGCGCTGACCCGCGCCCACTGGAAGCATTACGGCAGCATTACAGCAGCGTACCGTCGCGGAGCTCTGAGCAGCTGGGTGGAGCATGTGCAGGAATTGCGAGATTGCACGATAAAGGCCTCCAATAAAGACGGGACAAGCACATAAGCATATATATATTAATATTTTAATTAAAAGTTATGTACTCCGTGTACGGTGTAGTTTTTTTTTTTTTTTACATTTATTGTGAAAATCCGGAAGTTACACTCGTTCAGTATCTGGTTTGGTGCGATCTGATCTGTGTAGATTGATGTGGACTGGGCGCACCATCGCAGGAAAGTAGAACTGGGGCGTATCTCCGATGAAGCGCCACGCACTCTCGAGCCAGAGCCGCGGCGCAGGCAGTGGAAACGGTCTTATTCACTAGGAAGCGTATTTGAAGCGCAGTGCGCGGCGCTCACGCTTGCAGTGGAATTTAGGCGTAAATCAGCCAAGTGGGGCACACAGCGCCATTTGCTGGACTAAGAGGTTTAATACAGACCTCAAGTGTATTTGTGTAGAAGCAAATCAGAGACAGCATGACTGTAGCGTTTTCCTGACCCATAAACGGCCCCTCAGTCTGTAGTTAAACTTAAGCTACATTGAATAGCGGAACTTAAATGTAGTCCACTACATAAGGTTTAGCTGTCATTTTTTATCACTGGCAAGAGGCAAAGGGAATTTTTACAACACAAGTCCATACAAAGCAACTGGAAGAATACTTACAGTATACCTCCACATCATAGATATACCTCCTCTGTCATACATGTACCTCTGCCTTTATACATACAGGTGCTATCCAATAAATTAGAATATCATATAAAAGTTTATTTTTCTCTCAGATATTCAATTCAAAAAGTCAAATACATATATTTATAGTGTCAGTACATTCAAAGTGAAACATGATGTTGATAATTATGTCTCACAGCCACAGAAAACCCCAAATTCAATTATTCACAAAATTAGAATATTACATGAGACCAATAAATAGAATGATTAAAACTGTTACGTTGGCGTTGTGAAAACTATGCACAGTATGTATAAGTATTTGGTACTCATTTTTTGGTACTCCTTTTTGATCAATTTTTGCCTCAGAGTGGTGTGTCCTGGAGAGGATCAGTCTGTGGCACTGCTGGGGTGTTATGAAACCGAGGTTGCTCTGATAGAGGCCTTCAGCTCATTTGTGTTACTGGGTCTGCTGTTTCTTATCTTGCTCTGCACAGTACTCCTTGGATCTTCTCTGGGATTCAGGTCTAGAGAGTTTGCTGGCCAGTCTGTCCCAGTAATACTATGGTTTGCCCAGTGAGTGCTAATTAAGGCAGTGTGGGCCGGATCCCAAGTCCTGCTGGATGATCAAATCATCATCTACATAAAGCTTGTGAGCAGAAGGAAGTCTTCTAAAACTTCACATTAAAAGGCTGTGTTGACTTAATACTTCAGGAAACACAGAGCCCTATTAACATCCATTAGAAAAGATGCTGCTGACCTTGTCTTTGGTTCAGCCCTGACACAATTATAGATAAAAGTCTTGATCTGTCTGTGTGTGGGGGCTCCTAATGCACTGACTCCAGCCTCAGTCCACTCCCTGTGAACTTCCCCAAAGTTCTACTCTGGGTTTTTCTGGACATTTGTCTCCAGAATGCAGCTGTCTTGCTACTTGTGCATCTTTTTCTCCACCACTTTTTTTTCTTTTAACTCAAATTTCTAGTAATTTGCTTTGCTCTGTGAGCAGCCGGCTTCATTATCAATAACCTTTTGTGGTTTGTCCTCTCAGTGGAGGGGTCAGTGACAAGACAACTGTCTGTAGTCCTCCCCGTGATTGTGGGGCCGTCTGAACCAGACTAAGACCATTTAAAAGCTCAGGAAACCTTTACAAATTTCAGTTTCAGCTCATTTAGAGTTCAAGTGTGATAACAGATTTCTTTGTTTGTCTCAGAGCCAGGGCCAGCTGCATACACCAACCCGGTCCGTCCTAGTGGAAAAGCACCTTATCTTGTACACAATGTCTGTTGTCCTGCGGCACCCAAAGTGGCGTATCAGACATGTTGACAGATTCGCCTCAACGCTGTCTAAGAGATCTAATCCATCTCTAATTTTTAGCTCCTTTGGGGGTGTTCTGTAACTGTGAGTCATAATTATCAAAATTATATGAAAATGTGTGTTGTTTCTATGTTTAAAATTCTTTACTCTGGATGTAGTGAAACTATAAATACACATGGTTGACTTTTTGAATTGAACCTTAGAGGGCACTTTTACATGATATTCTAATTTATTAGATGGCACCTGTATACATATAGCTCCACTGTTATTTCCTTGTTTTGCATTGAAGCAAACTGAAGCAGTTTAAACAAAGTTAACTGTAGGCAACTGATGGAAAAATGTCTGCAAGAAAATAAAAAAATAACACTTCTAAGGCTCTACATTTAGATTTTCGCTACATTTTCATGAATTCTTGATACATATAGTAAAATTAATGTTTTTCTAAGAAGTGTGGTAAGTTTCACATGTCTAGTGTAAAGTGTCACATGACCACAGGTTATTCACAAGTTACACTGAAGAGGAGCTCAGCCTCCACCTAAGTCTCAAATAAAAGCTTATTAAAGAGTGTGAACATGATGCTAGGAGTATGAGATTTAGTACACATCATCTATAGGGTCTCTAGTGGTCACATATGCAGTTGTAATTTTTATACTTTATACTTTTATACTTTTAAATGTGCGCGGCAACGGGATCACACCGTGTACATACACTACCTGGCCAAAAAAAAAGTTGCCACCTGGATGTTTCTAAGGAAATAGATAAGAGCCTCCCTGCAGTTGGTCAGGTCTAGGTTCAGCAATGCTATGGGGCCAAAGAATGAGGTCAGCTGACTTCCTGCATACCTGCATTTTCCCCTGATGGCACAAGCTTATTCCATGATGACAATGCCAGGATTCATGAAGCTCACATTGTGAAAGAGTGGCCCACGGAGCATGAGACATCATTTTCAGACATGGACTGGTCACCCCAGTGTCCAGACCTTGACCGCACCAAGAATCAGGAATCTCTGGGATGTGCTAGAGTGACTGCCTGCCCAAGTCACACACAAGTATTTTGTTGGACCTTTAGTTTTGATTACTGCATGCATTCACTGTGGCACTGTTTTGATAAGTTCCTGCAATGACACAACATTTATTTACATCCAGCGTTGCATTAATTTTTTGTCAAGATCTTGTATTGATGATGAGAGAGTCAAACCACTGCGCAAAGTCTTCTCCAGCACATCCCAAAGATTCTCTGTGGGGTTAAGGTCTGGACTCTGTGGTGGCCAGTCCATGTGTAAAAAAGATGGCTCATGCTCCCTGAACCACTCTTTCACATTTTGAGCTTGGGGAATCCTGGCAATGTCATCTTGGAATAAGCCTGTGCCGTCAGAGAAGAAAAAAATCCATTGATGGAGTAACCTGGTCATTCAGTATATGCAGGTAGTCAGCTGAACTTTCTCTTTGGGCACATACCATTGCTAAATCCAGACCTGACTGTACCGTACGGCAGGGAGGCTCTTACTTAATTACTTAGTTAAATCCAGGTGGCGACCTTTTTTTTTTTGCACAGGCAGTGTGGGTTTCCTTATTATAATATACAGTCATCTATTGTATTATATGCACAATCTACTACTTTGCAGGAGTTTAACCCTAAGTTAGAGTGTTTCTTTGCCCTAAACTCTTCACCTGCACATTTCCTTCAGTCTACAGCTGCATAGAATAAATACACACACCACAGTTTAAAGATCACAGAAAAAAAAGGACTAAAGGACTAGTGCAGGCTGAAGACACTGCAATATCTACAAATTGTCTCTGAAACTTGTAATACTGGCTACATACATAATCTACATCTTCAATACAGAAACTGGATGAAGTCCAGGACTTTTTTTTTGCAACATTTCAAACTAAAATTGCATAAAATATTAAAAATCTAAACATGTAATATTAAATTGGGTTTATTTGTGGAGGTCAAAACATAACTTTATGGGACATTATACAGAGACAAGGCCCAATTGTGCTAAAAGCTGTGTGGTACTGTTATACAAATTAAGATTATGACTTTTATTACCTAAAGTTATCATTTTACACCTTCTTTCAGACATCTAAAACACTTTTAGTGATTACTATTCTAAAATATATTGAGAAATTGTTGACCAAATAGCTGAAAGGTGTCAATATTCAATATACAACGTGTTATGCTATTGGTCCATATTGTGACCGGGTACAAAACTCAACTTTTGACCCACTTTTTCATAAAAAATTATAAAAATTATTGATTGTGTTATTGGGGCACTAATGACATAGCCTATGGTTTTGATATTTTAATGTCCAGGAAAAAATAAATAAATAAATAAATAAATTGTGCTTAAATGGGTTAATGTTAATAATGTTAAGCACCTGCTAAATGTTAGTTAGGGTTAGCAGAGTTTGGTGAAACGCGTAAGTGAAAAAGACTACAATCCAAACTGATGAACCAGAACCAAAACCACATAGGGTGTGCTGCTTTGCATTTCTTTTTACCAGCGCCTGGGCGGTCCTCGGGATAAGACACTGACGGCGCTGCTCCTCTGCAGTCAGCTGGATTTTGTCGAGCTGCCCTCGGAGCATTTGTCTTTGATGAAAATGGAAAGCTGGGTGGAGCGACGCCATAGTAAACAGCAGCGCCAGCTGCTCCAGAGGAGCCGCTGCTTCTTCACATGAAGTGAGGCCGCCATTCTGCTCCGGGACCCCCTCCACAGTACCCCCACTCCCGCCCTGACACTGGGGCAGCCCAAACGGAGCCAGGCAGTAGTCTGGAGTGTTGTAGACCTGGGCTGGCTCGACGCGGCTCAGGCTCTGGAAGAGGACTCCAGCACAGTCCCTGCTGTCAGAGCCGAGGAGAGACAGACACACGAGCAGTTTAGACCGAACCACAGGGTCCCTCACGTCCCTCAGACTCCCCAGCTCACTCAGACTGTTCGCCCGAGACTCAAAGTCTCTCAGAACATGGTTATCTTTCCGAGCGAGGTCCTCGAGGTAAGAGCCCAGGAAGCGGAGCTCCAGGGGCTGGCACATATGCAGCAGCCCGCACATGAGCTCCAGCCGCCGGGCGGGCTCCAGGTGTAGGCCGAACCACTCAAACACCGTCTCCTTATCGAGCTGCGGAGGAGCGGGACTGTGGGAACCTGCGGAGGGAGACACCGCTCTGGGGAGCCGCTGGTGCGCCTGGTCCGCGGGCTCGTCCTGGGCGTTCAACAGCAGCTTCATTTTCAGCATTATCACTTCCACACCCACAGCTTCAGAGCGGGACTACTGTCCATCTGTGACTGACCACAGCGGATCAGAGCTCCGCTGTGGTCAGTCATGGGTCAGAGTCATAGGTCAGTGTCATGGCTGTATTAGCTCCGCCGTAGTAGCCTCTTTCGCCTCACACTCTGTTTTTAGCCTGTATTTCCGGAGAAATAAACAGACACTTAAGCCGTGCACTGGTCTCTGCTGGACAGACTGCGCCACTGCAGCTGAGGCCCAAACAGATGCAGTACAACATCTACTGTAAGTAAGAAGAAAAATTATGCACCCACACTGTCGTCATGCTCTACATGATGAGGTGTTGTGAAGTCTTCCTCTGTGGCCCTAATCAACCACTCTGCTACAGCAACATTTGAAATGAAATGTTTTCCCAATAAACTGATTTTTTTAACACTGAAAAAAGTTAGTTAACAGTCACTGAAATTTCAGTATCTAATGTTCACTGGCTAAATTCAGAGTCTAAAATACTCAGTCAAAAAATTTAATGGATGTATAATAAGGCCTATACAAAGCACCACCCCTTCTCCCCTTTTTTAGTATCTAATGTTCACTGTATTCTTTCAGTGATTACAGAAAACTTACTGAATAAAAGATTCACATTTTAAATATTCAATACATATATTTTTGAATCCTCAAATTCCACTGGCTAAATTCAGAGTCTAAAATACTCAGTCAAAAAATTTAATGGATGTATAATAAGACCTGGCACCACCCCTTCTCCCCTGATGCCAGTTTGATTAGTGGTCACTCCACTGAACTGCAGGGAGAAAATCTCATGTGGCCCAAAAATGATTTTTCCCACAGAGCTCAATGTAAAAAGAAATGCCTGGTGTTCAGCTGACCTACAGCTGAGAAAATGGTCAGATTCTGTAGTGTTTATTATAAAATTTTCACCCTGTGGACATTTTCTCCATTTAAAATCTTTGTAGTAAAAGCCACTGGACAAGCCTTTGAAACTAGGACAAACTATTTACTCTGATTCTGCTTATGAAACACACGCGATACACATCGATGCCCCTCATTGGATGTGGAAGGGATTCACAACCAGCACTGGACAACCTATTAAACATCTAAAAGAGATAGTTGAACTGGTAGAAGCTGTGAGACTCCCGACTGAAGTAGCTGTGATAAAATGCAAAGGACATGCAGGGGAAAAACATTCATAATGAGAGGAAACGAGGCAGCAGATGAAGCAGCAAAGAAAGCAGTTGGTTGTGTGAGACCTCCGAGCAAAAACTATATGTGTGAGCAGACAAATGCAGAGAAAGATGAGGGACAGGTAGTGAAGTTGACAGAGCAAAATATTATTGACTTACAGACTCATGCAGGACTGCATGAGCACAGTGTTGGGACCGACAAAGGTGCAAAGAAGGGCGAAAAAGGACTATGGCACTATCATGATGGATGTCTAGTGGCACCTAGCAGAAGCATGTTAGCTACAGAAGCTCACGAGCACACATTTCAAAGACCAAAACTTTCTCATTACTTGAGCACACATGGTGACACTCACACATGACAGACATAATATCTCTAACTGTATATGAATGTGACACTTGCCAAAAGTTCAATCCACAAGCAACCATCAAAGCTGCTATGGGAGCATTTCCTGTTCCTGATGATCCATGAAAACACATTGTAATTGATTTCACAGATATGGGCCCATCCAACAGATGTAATGGCTACAGATACCTGCTGGTATGTTTAGATTCTTTCTCAAGATGGGTAGAAGTTTCCCCAGTGAGAAATGAGACAGCAAAATCAATCATTAAGTGGCTGACAAGAGAGTTTGTCCCTAGGTATGGGTATCCGTACCATTAGGTCTGACAATGGTACACATTTCCCCAATAATTTGATGACAAAAGTATGTGAATATTTTGGCATAAAGCAAAATTTTGGAGCTGTTTTTCATCCTCAATCACAAGAATTAGTCAAGAGAGCAAATCACACTTTGAAAAGCTATTTGGCTAAAATAAGTAAAATGACATGGTTGGATGCCTTGCCATTAGCGCTGATGGCAATGCGAGCTACATCTTACTCAACTCAACTCAACTTTATTTATAAAGCACTTTAAAAACAACACAGTCAGCCAAAGTGCTGTACACAGCAATAAGAAAATAAAAACACAACAAAGAAAAATCCATGTAAGGAAATAAAACTTATGACTAATATAAAACAAAGGTGAATCGATAAATAATAAATAAAACCAATAAAAACAATAAAAGTCAACATCTCAAACTGAGGTAAAAGCCAAAGAGAAAAGGTGCGTTTTAAGAGAGGACTTAAAAACAGGAAGTGATTCAGCCTGTCTAAGGTGCAGGGGCAGCCCATTCCACAGTTTAGGGGCAGCAACTGAGAAAGAGCGGCCCCCTTTAAGCTTCCTCCTTGTTTTTGGGACAACTAACAAAGATTGATCTGCCGACCTTAGAGAGCGTGCAGGGGTGTAGGGCTGAAGCAGGTCCGACAGATACTGAGGGGCGAGACCATGGAGGCATTTAAAAACAAATAAAATAATTTTAAAATCAACACGGAAACGAACTGGAAGCCAGTGCAATGACTTTAAAATTGGGGTAATGTGTTTTTGTACCAGTTAAAAGCCGTGCAGCAGCATTTTAAACAAGCTGCAGTCGGGCAAGTGACGTCTGGCTGACCCCAACATAAAGTGCATTGCAATAGTCTAAATGATTTGTAATAAAAGCATGAATTAAAATCTGGAAGTGATGTTGAGAGAGGACTGGTTTGACTTTGGCGTGCTGTCGCAGCTGAAAAAAGCTTGACCTCACAACTGAGCTGATCTGAGCATCCAGTTTCAGATCAGCATCCAGTCTCACACCCAGGTTTGTTGCTGTAGGCTTCACGCAATGTGTCAGAGCACCCAGGTCTCCATTAACGGTTGTAGCATGACTAGGCCCAAACAACAGGACCTCAGTCTTTTTATCATTAAAATGCAAAAAGTTTAGCGACATCCATGCCTTGATTTCATCAAGACACACTAGAAGTTGTTTTGCACAATATGCATGTCCTCGCTTTAGTGGCAAATAAATTTGAGTATCATCCGCATAAAAATGGAATGAGATGCCATGTTTACGGAGGATTGACCCAAGCGGAAGAAGATACAATGAAAAAAGAAGAGGCCCGAGAATGGAACCTTGAGGCACTCCACACATGAGAGGGGCTGCAGAGGACTTACAAACATCTTAATCTCTCTCCACATGAGATCTTAACTTGGAGAAGGATGGACACTCCTCTCCAAACTGAAATAAGTGTCCCTAGAAATGACCAAGACCATAAAATCTCTGACTACTACAAGGCCCTGACTAACTTAAGCCTAGTCCTTTCACAACAGGTCCTGAACCTCTGGGATGCTCCTGACACTACGCTAGAAGAACCAATCAAACCTGGTGACTGGGTACTGGCAAAGACTATTAAACCTCAGTGGACTGAACCCAATTAATTAGGTCCATATAAGGTACTTAACAGCTGCTCTAGAGCTGTTAGAGTCGAAAAGACAGACAAACATCACAAAAACAAGTTGAGTCATTGGATCCATATTACTCATTGCATTAGGGCTCAACCTCCTGAATGCTCATTAGAACAGATTAGAACTGATTTGGCCTCAATTACTTAACCATGACTATTGCATTACTGGGGTGCTCCCCACCATTTTCACTCTATTTCTGTTTACTAATTGTCCCACTTATTTTCTGGTACTTTGAATCAGACCAACCTACCAATTCCCTTACTAATAATAGGACTAAAAGAAGGGCCCAGGGTCCATTTACATTGGCTTGGAATGCCACCACATTTCTCAGATTCACTGAGAAAAATAAATGGTATAATTGGCTTTCTACCACCGCAAATTTGTATTTCCCAGGCCAACCATACCTAGTGTGTGCACCTCTTTATCCAGAACCTGAACATTTAGTACCAGTCCCCTTTTCTTATATTTCTGATTACTATAATTTCTCGAAATCCCACACCATCAAACGCTATGATAAATACCTAGCCTTTCTCAACTGTATCTGGGACACATGTGAGGCAGCTGGGCAATGCACCATTCAAAGAACTGGGCATGGTAAATACCTTAGATGGTATAAGTACACTCATTGTGGCAACGTCTATGGCCTATGTCACCTTCTAAGTGCTTGACTTATATGTCCTCATCTCTCTATGCCTGGCTTAATCGCCCTGGTGGCTCTGTGTATGGTGACCACTGCAGCCACCTCTCTTGGCCATATATGCCTGCAGATATAAAACCACCTAAATTCTCACAGTTGCCCATAGTACCTTTAGAATGCATACAAAGAATCCACACCAGTGGTTCTACTTTTGTTGGAAATCTCACCACAACTCTAAGTTCTACCATCACCATAGTTAGTGAAGCTGGCCGCATTGCTCGCTTGAATTACAGTGGGGCAAAAAAGTATTTAGTCAGCCACCAACTGTGCAAGTTCTCCCACTAAACCTTTGCGCGGTATTAACGGGTCATTTTGACCATCCATCCATCCATGCATCTTTTTCCGCTTATCCGGGACCGGGTCGCGGAGGCAGCAGTCTAAGCAAAGATGCCCAGACTTCCCTCTCCACAGACACTTCCTCCAGCTCTACTGGGGGGGACCCCAAGGCGTTCCCATGCCAGCCGAGAGACGTAGTTCCTCCAGCATGTCCTAGGTCTTCCCCGGGGCCTCTGTGGGACATGCCCGGAACACCTCCCCAGTCAGGCGACTAGGAGGCATCCGGAACAGATGCCCGAGCCACCTCAACTGACTCCTCTCAATGTGGAGGAGCAGCGGCTCTACTCCGAGCTCCTCGCGGGTGACAGAGCTCCTCACCCTATCTCTAAGGGAGCGCCCAGCCACCCTGCGGAGGAAACTCATTTCGGCCGCTTGTATCCGGGATCTTGACCTTTCAGTCATGACCCAAAGCTCATGACCATAGGTAAGAGTAGGAACGTAGATCGACCGGTAAATCGAGAGCTTTGCCTTTCGGCTCAGCTCCTTCTTTACCACAACAGACCGATACAACAACCGCATTACTGCAGATGCTGCACCAATCCGCCTGTCGATCTCACGCTCCATCCTTCCCTCACTTGTGAACAAGACCCCAAGATACTTAAACTCCTCCACTTGAGGCAGGAGCTCCTCTCCAACCTGGAGAGGGCAAACCACCCATTTCCGGTCGAGAACCATGGCCTCGGACTTGGAGGTGCTGATTCTCATCCCAGCCGCTTGCTGGAATCTTGCTGAAGGTCTTGGTTTGATGAAGCCAACAGGACTAGGCATGGGACGGTAACCAGTTTCACGGTATACCACGGTATTAAAAAGTCACGGTATGATTACCGCAAGAATTGGCTTCTGACGGTATTGACAGACCTTTTCTTTTCCTTCTGAAAGTGCAGCGCTCCTCTCCCCCGCCCCTCCCTGGCTGAATTTACGACACACTGCCGTAGGCCAGTTTCACTTAACAACAGTGACGGAGCGCCCCCCCCCCCCCAAAACATTCCAAAAATGTATGCAGAGGTCAGGGCTGCTGTACAAAAAAAAGTGGAAGAAGGGGTGTGGTTTGCATTAACTACAGACTTATGGACAAGCAGTGGGGGTAGTGGAGAGCCATTTATAAGCTTTACAGTACACTTTATCGCTCCTATTTGGGAGCTTAAGTCCTTCTGCCTTGAAACAGCTTTTTTCCCAGAAGACCATACATCTGAGAACATTCTAGAGTTTTTTGAAAGCATCTTAGAGGAGTGGAACATCCCCGTAAATCATTTAGCAGGAATAACAACAGACAACGCAACCAATATGAAGAAGCCCTTTCAGGGTGTCCCTTGTGTTTGGCTTGGCTGCTTTGGCCATAATCTTAACCTGGCTATTTCAAAAGCTCTTAAAATGAAAAGGGTTGAGACTGCTGTGCGTGTTTGTAGGCACCTTGTTTACGGCTTTACTCGGAGTTGGAAAAGAAAAAGGGAACTAAAAAAAAAATCAAACACTACTCAATATCCCGGAAAAGTCACTCATCCATGATGTCGTTACAAGATGGGGGTCAACTTTCAAGATGCTGCAATGCTTTCTAGAACAGCAGCAGGTTGTTGTGCAGTGCTTGCAGCAGACAGAAGCTCATGGCATCTTATGCTATAGGACAGTGACATACATGTTAAGGTGAAAGTCTGTCAACTCCTGGGACCTTTAGATTATTTTACAGACCTCCTTGGATCAGAAACAAAGACCACAGTCTCCTCTCTCATGCCTGTAATGGAACACATTGCCGACTTGCTCACAGAAAAATGTGACGATGATGACCTCACAAAAGACATGAAAAAGATTATACTGGAGGATTTGCAACAGCGTTACTCCCCAGAGAATGTCAAGACTGTGATTGATACTGCATGCTTTATTGATCCACGATTTAAAGACTGCTTTACAAAAAATAAAGAAGAGACAATCAGCTGCATTGTGATGGAGGCTGTCAAACTTGCAGACGAAACATTGCACAAAACACAAGATACATTGACCCCTACCACTGCTCATGATCAAGAAAACAGCACTAGTGGTATCACAACTACTACCCCATCCTCTGCTACAAAGAAAAAAGACAAATCGTTGTCTTTTCTACTGAAAAAAATCACAACAGCAAAGCAACATAATGAAGGAGAAAATGTCACATTGAAAGATAAAGTGACATCAGAGGTCCATTTGTTTTTGTCACAGCCTGCTATACCATCTGATGATGACCCACTGGACTGGTGGAGGATTCATGTTAAACACTTTCCCCTTCTTGGCAATGTAGCAAAAAAAATATCTCTGCATACCAGCAACCAGTGTGCCTTCTGAAAGGGTGTTCAGTTCTAGTGGACACATCCTTTCCCCTTTTCGTGCAAAACTTGACAAAGCTTAACATGCTAACATTCTTGCACCTTAACTTGGCCTAAAAATGTAATCACTTAAATTCTTTGAGTTTGTGTGGCTGAAGAGACAATATACCTGTTATCATAATAGTTAAAATCAGTCATTATGTTTTATGAAGTGACAACCTTTTCTAAGCTTTATTCACAACTATTCTAAGTTTGTGTGTTTTGATAGTTGTTGAAGTGCACATTGAAGATGACCTAAGTTTACATTTTATATATTTTCATTTAGAGTATATTTCATTGAGAATATAAATTTTTTTCACTGTTTGGAAATATATTGAAATATATTTATTTTCTTCTACTGTTTAAAAACAATGTCTAATTAAGTTAGCACACTTTAAAAAGTGCAATATGTTTTGTTTTTTTTCCAATAAAAGCAGTACAAAGAAACCTGTATTCAAGTGTTGTGTGTAATACCGCGGTATCACGGTACACACGGTATTTTTGGTCACGATTATCATGATATCAAAATCTCATACTGTCCCATGCCTAATTACACTTACTTTACATTACTACAGACATAACAAATGTAGTTCTGTAGTTATAAAAAAATAATTAATTGCAACATTGAGGACATAGAATGGATACTATGATTTCTGAGCTGTCTATAATACGGAAAATATCCTTCTATTGCACATTGTAAGTTAGTAAGTTACCCTACAATTTTTTTGTAGGGTAAATTATGTTTCTGTATTGTGGTGCATCAATAGGCCAGTCTGTAGTCTTACTGAAATTTCATTCACATGCTGCCATTTTCAGTGTTGTGCATGAACGAGTTCAAATGAATGCGTTCATTGAACATGTTCATTTTTATGTGAACTTTGAACTGAACACAACACATTTGTAAATCAAGAACTTGAACGTGAATTTGTTCAGATTATGTGAGATGAACGACGTACGTCACATCAATTAAACGTCGGAATTTGTTTTCACCTGAGTCGAGTGACGAGGTCTGATCGCACTTTTTAAACAGCGCTGTCACTCACTGCCCACGGGCTCCACTCCAAAACTGCACCGCTTCACCAGAGAGCGGTTGTGTGCGCAATGCATCTTGGGTAACGTAGTGTGAAGCCAAAGATAGTCGAATCTAATATCTTTGGCAGTGCAAGTGAAGGCACAGAGAACACAGACGATACTGCCTCTAACTATGATCATTTACAGACATTTTACACATTGTCATGCAAAGACTTACCTTTCTGTGCAAGCTTATATATGCAAAAACGTCCATTTTGTGTGATAGAATTTAAGGGCGCACTCACACTAGGGCCATTCAAACCGTACTGTGCCCAGGTAAGATTGGGGAGGGGTCTGAGTCCCCCGCCGGCCACTCCCACCTGCACAAACGATCTGTGCCGTGGCCCGGTTACGTCATCACCTCTGAGAGCGACAGGCTGCTACGTCATCGTGATGCGCAGTTTGTTTACAAGCTGAGCGAGCCGCTAACACTTTTAAAACCGGCGTAGTGGAAAACGTGAGACCAGCAGCATGAAGTATCTGTCCTATTTTGATTCTGCTTTGAGTCTCGTTGGTGAGACGCGGTCTTCTGTCACACGTTTGGAATAAACCACATACGAGGAGCAGCGAAGGCACCGCAGACGATGAGAGAGGATTCAGAACTACTGCCGCTGTCTGTTCTCTTCTTCAGAAAGGTGAGCGCAATTCGCTGGCATTGGTACGAGTGTTGATAATGGAGTTTATTCACTTTTTACCGAGAGAAGAACAGTTGCATAGATGACACGCCTCATAGTCGTGCGTGCGCGCATGCATGAGCAACCGCGCTGTGCCGTGGCCCACCTCCTCTAACCTTGCCAAAGTCCTGGAGCGTACCGCGCCTGGGCGCGCTGCGGAGCACTCACATTAGGCAACCGTGCCGTGCTTTAGGGGCGTTCCGGACTTGGGCACGGTTCGATTGGCCTGGTGTGAGTACACCTTAAGATCTACAGTGTGGCTAGAAGGTAGATGTATGGTGATAGAAGTCATAGTTTGAAAAACAAGTTCAGCCTTTCATTTACATATCTCACCTAAAAATAACATGAACTGAACTTTGAACTAGTTCAAAATTAAAATTGTGAACTATGAACATGAACAGTTCACTTTGAACATGTGTGAACTGAACTTTGAACTAGTTCATGAAAAGTGTGAACTTGCACAACACTGGCCATTTCAAATGAGTTAGCCCTGACATGTTCCAGAGACATACCGATCTCCGATCAAAGTCAACACTGCTTTCATCTCTACTTGTCTTTTTTGTTGCGTTTTCTCACTGGGAAACCTGAAATGTTCCCAAACAGCACATCTTAATAATAACAGAGGATCTTTCGACACGATGTGCAATCTAGTGTTTGTGTAAGTCTGGTTTAAATTAATCTCAGCAGCAAAACAAGCTCAGTGCGTGCTAGCTCAAAAAGCTCAGCTGTTGTGGCTCAAACCCTCAGACAGAAGGAAATATCACTGGCTTCAGTTTATTTTTAAATGTATTCATTTGGATTATCCTTCATATCTTAAACAATATCTTGTACCTTACAGTACTTCTTATAATTTGCGCCACACAGATAATTTATTCTTTACGGTTCCCAGGATGAAAAAAGAGCTTGGTAAATTTGCGTTTCAGTTTAGGGCCCCTCATGACTGGAATACCCTTCCCGCCACTCTACAATCTATATCCACTCTTCATATGTTCTGTAATGCTCTTCTATGTCATTTAACAAATGTCTGTCTTTGTTTTTGATTTTCAGTCATGCTTTTACTTCAATTTATTTGTTGTTGTTGCTGACATTGATGTTATCATTATGATTACCTCATTTATTATTATTATTTACTTTATTATTGGGGGTGTTATGAGAGCTGGAGTGTGTGTGTGCGTGCATGTGTGGAGTAGTGTGCGTGACTTTGTGTCTATTTGTTTACATAATGTACTTTATGTTAACTATGGCACTGCTGTCTGCGGCCAAACTGTTCAATTAGAGGACCCCTTGAAAATGAGATGCTACATCTCAAGGGGTTTTTCCTCTTTAAAATGTAAATAAAATAAAATAAAGCTTACTGTTGACATTGAATTAGTTCACATGAAAAGCACTTTACCAAAACAACCCTTACTGTTTACTGTTTACAGAATTCCCACATGCTCTCTACAACTGTGTCATTGAATTCTAGTGGAACTTAATTAACATTAACGTTAACATTTCTGTATTTCATAGTATTTGTAAAAATTGCCTTCCAATTTTTTGGGCACTTTTACTTAAAATGTCAACTGACATTAGATAAATTGTGCAATATCAAGGGTTTTCTGGGACTGTAGTTGATTGTTTAAGCTTCTGAGGTTGCTGTAGTTTGAGTTTTGACCCTCTTATGTTGCTGTTGCTTAAATTTTGACTCTTTGAAGTTGCTTGTTTTAGTTTTGGCGCTGGTGTTTTATGTTTTGACACCCTGTTGCTACAGATTAAGGCTTCTCTGTGGGCAATTATGTTTGCTTGGATTGTCATTCTTTTAACCAGGTAAGCACCAATAAGGTTACATGAATGGTTTTACTGATTCATTCTGGATCTACTGAAAATATAATTAAATAACAGCCCCAACCAGAGCAGTGAGAAAAAAATACATAATAATGAGGACAACATGCAAACTCAATGGTCAAACATTTTTCAACATAAGTTTAATGTTCCCTGTTTTTTGGAACTCACCGGTCACAGCATCTTCGACTTTACTCATCCCTGTGATCACGAGGAAATCCGAGAGAATCTGAGCCTCAAGACATCCAGTGAGTACCTAGACACACACACACACACACAGTAGCATCAACATTTAATACCAATACACCAATATTGCCTATTTAGATAACGTCTTACCACATTTTTATTGCAATGCAAACTTGTCCACTTTTTATTTTGTAGAAATCAGACAAGCCAGTAAATCTTTATCCAGCATATACAGTGTTCCTGAATAAGTTGTCCTCTAAAGCCCGGTTTTGGACAGGGAGTTTGGCACATACTGTACATATTATCACTTACAAAACATATCTATAGCATAACATGGTCCTGAACCATAAAGTTCAGGGTCTAAACTCGGCAGCACCTGCTCAGACTTGTGGGAAAAGGCACAATCCAACCAAAGCGTGTCATACATGTATGTTATATAACCTCTCGCATGAACAAGGCTCCTGAAATAACACGGGGGCATAGGGCAAGAATAACAGAGGGAAATGGAAAAGACGAGAGAGAGGCTCCAATAAGCCTTCGAATTTCCACTATACAAATGTCTCTAGGCATTTGTAAGCTAATGAAAACGTTGTATATTAAGTGCACACAAAGATGCAGTGGATAAGTCTTATCAGTTGCAATCACCAATACATGACCAACAATGTGGTTTAGAAAAGCTTTCAGACTCACAGAGATAAAGGTTGGAGTGGGACAAAGGACACTGTACACTGGCTCTAGTGCAGTTCTGAACTTCTGACTTTGTGATGTAACTGCCTGGCCCACTTTCACCAGTGAGAGAGTAAAACCTGTTTCCTTTCACATAACAGTGAACAGGCAGGTCAAACTCAAGGCATAGAACAAAAACAACACTTTGGACTGTCATACAGTATTTGTTGCTTTTATGTAGTTTTATTCATTCATTCAACTGCTTCTGCTTATTCCCATTAGGGGTCGCTGGTACTGAAGCTTATCCAAGTTACTATGGGCCTTAGTCAGGGTACATCCTGGACAATGGCAAGGATACAGAGACATACACAGACAACCATTCACTCTCACATTCATTAAGTAGTGGCAATTTAGAGTCACCAATTCACCTAACAAAAAAGAAAGAGTACCTGTAGAGAGCCCACAGTATCAACATCACAACCTCATTGCTGGGCCACAAGAGCACTAACCACTCTGCCACCATGCTTCCTTAGTTTTATTAATGCAGTACATAATTCAGTGGAATTATACTGTAGGTATTTAGCAGTTTAAGTGCAAGGCGCATTATCTTTTATATGGTGGTTATCATTATTGTGTGTCATACACAAGCATTAGGCATTAACACATGAACATAATCAAAAGAAAAGTTCCTCCACTAAGGTTATGTAATAGCCAAAATTGGCTCGTTTATTTAAAATGTAGATGTTTTTTAAGGAAAGTCAGTAATGGGCCTAGAATCCCAGATCTTTTTTTTTTTTTAAGATTCTTTGTGAACTGTTTTTGCAGAAAGAAAAACTATTGTGAGATAAAGACAGTTAGTTAGACAGTCTGTTAGCAACGAATGTCCAAATGGGCCAAAAAACTAAAGATTATATTTAGGGGTGGATCTGAAATTATAGATAAAACACTGATTGTGGAGAAGCTTAGGCTTCCCAGCTAATATGATTATACTGGATCGCTAGAGTAGAACTCGCAGCAGGTGATTGGTCAGAATCACGTAGATGTCTTTTATGGATGTGCTTTATTTACCACCACCAGTAAAGTTACAGCTGTTTGTATACACATGCTTGTATTTGTGTGTGTGTGTGTGTGTGTGTGTATGTGTGTGTGGTTCTGCAAAGGAGAAAAAACAAAGGATATAATGAATAACTAAGGTTACATTCAAACTTAAAACTCACAATGTTTTACATAATCCGAACATATGTCACACAGAAATATATAACACTTGAAACACTTTGACGGTGGAAACCCAACTCTAACTAGGCTTAGTAAACGTGATCGCAATACACAGTTCCCATTGGAATTGAAATAGCACCCTCTGCTGGTCGGTACAAGAATAGAGAACATGGTTGCATAAGGCCACGCAGCGAGTCACGTGGTGCGGCGGTTGCTAGGCCGGCCTGGGCCTATTACCATGGCTGAGCTAACAAGCGGCCAAACTGCACTTAACATTAATGCCCGGTACCAACTCTGTCAGTACCATACTCAAGTCTAATATATACATAGCACTGGTTTAGCAAATTCAGCAGAACTACCAAAGGGAACAAGGTGTAACACATTAACCTGGGCTAACACTTTAGCAACGCCGCAACAGATAGTAAACAGTCCATACACTCACTTGACAATAATATTACAACAATATAAAGGTCCTTACTTGCAATGGACGCACACAACCGAATAACAGCTGCTACTGTGATAAGGCGGGATGATTAATAGTCCATGCTATTAAGGCACTGCTTGCAGCAACCTCTCTGATCAACTACTGAGCAGTGTTCTGCGTGAGTCCAGGTGGCTCCTGATTGGTCGAGCCCAGGTGGAGTGATGTGTATTGCGAGTGGGACTGAACGTCAAAGGAAATGTCATAGGCACAAAACGGCCACAAGGGGGCCTTTTTTACCGCCGCCCCCAGATTTCAGGAGGAAATCTGTATCCAATAAAAGGCACCTAACCCCTCAATTTCAACCAATAGCGTTCTCAGCACTTCCTCGGACACAAGCTGGGCTCCAAGCGTCGTCTGCAGGGCTTGCTTCACTGAGCGTATCTCGCGTTCCCAGCAACCACCAAAGTGAGGGGCATTTGGTGGATTGTATTTCCAGCGGATTTGGTAAGAGGCGAGCTGGGTTTGAATTTCTGGTGCAAGGGCAGCGAACACTTCACGGAGCTCTCGTTCGCCTCCCCTGAAGTTGGTTCCTTGGTCTGAAATCAGTTCAAACGGTTTACCCCTTCTGGCGATGAACCGTCTCAAGGCCATTAGATAGGAATCTGCGTCTAAGCTGGAGAGGAGATCTAGATGCGCAGCCCGAGTGGTCATGCATTTGAAAATTATTCCCCAGCGCTTTTCACTCCTCCTCCCAATCTTCACTGAGTATGGCTCGAAGCAGTCCACCCCTGTGGAATAGAATGCTGGCTTGTGCAGTCGGAGTCTGGGTGGAGGCAGATCTGCCATTTTGGGAACTTGTGGCTTTCCACGCCATTTCTGACACTCCTGGCACTTGCGTTGAAAGCGGCGAATAGATTCTCGTCCACCTGGTATCCAATATTTGCAGCGCATCTCTGAGAAGACTCTCTCTGGGCCTGGATGGTGCAGATTGTCATCATAGTGCTGGATACGCAGTTGCGTGACAGGGTGTTTAGCATCTAGCACAATAGGGTGAACGGTATCTGGCTCAAGCTGGGTGCTGTGACGTAGCCGCCCACCAACACGGATAAGCTTGTTTGTGCTATCAAACTCTGGTGCTAGGGTGAGAAGGCGGCTACTCTTGGCGACAGGTTTCCCTCCTTGTAGCTGGGCGTAATCGGCTGGGAAACTATCAAGTTGTACCTGTTGTAGCAGTAACAGCTGGGCTTCGCAGTAGTCATCAGCGGTGACTTGGTCAGGGGCCGCCCCGTGCAGCATCCGGACCGTGGCAGCTGTGAGGTCTCTGAAGGTGGAAAACGTTGTAGCGTCAGGTAGAGGACTTGAAGAGGTGAGGCCGCAGAAAGGTGGTTTCTTGAGCTCCTCACTCTGATCTACAACAGCCTGGAGCTGGGGGTTCTGCAGCCATGTTTCTGGTCTGCACCACAGGAATGTTGGTCCTTGGCCCCAGTGGCTGTCAGGTGTCAACGAGGTGAGTGGTTTACCTCTTGTAATGTCATCAGCAGGGTTGACTGCAGATTCTACATATCGCCATGTGTCGCCAGCTGTGAGCTCCTGAATTTCTGCCACTCGTGTGCCCACAAACACTTTAAATCTGCATGACTCAGACTGGAGCCATGCAAGCACAGTGGTGGAGTCGGTCCAAAACACAACTCACCGGATGGTAAGTGTGAGCTCAGTTTTCAAGAGCTGGGCCACTTGTGCTCCAGTCAGGGCGGCACACAACTCTAAGCGTGGAACTGATTGCTGCTACTCTGGATCTTGCGGTAATGAATGCCACTTCTACTACGCCCTCGGGGCTCTCAGTTCTGAGGTATGCTACAGAGCCATAAGCCTGCTCTGAGGCATCGCAGAAAACATGTATTTCCCGCTGGCAGGTGGGAGAGTCTAACTCAGGGACGGTGTAGCATCTTGGAAGAGTTATGCTTGGTAGGTGAGGCAGCTCATCCTCCCACTCTCTCCACATGGCAAGCAGGTTTTCTGGAAGTGCAGGATCATCCCAGTCTCGCTTTTTATCCCACAGATGTTGGATGACTACTTTGGCCCTGGTGGTGTAAGGTATCAGGAACCCGAGGGGGTCATATTGACTTGCCAACACTTTGTAGATGGAGCGCATGGTGACAATGCCTTCAGTGGGGACAGCAGCTCGACACTTGAAGGACAGGGTGTCCTGTTGGCAGTTCCACTGTAAGCCTAGAGCCGATTCTTCTTGGCCTGGATGACCTTGGGCTATCCACTTCTCAGCACTGGCTGATCTCACCTCTGCTGGAAGGTGACGGATGGTGTCTGGGTGGGTACTGGCCCACTGACGCAGCTCGAATCCGCCTTCAGCTAGGAAAGACTGCAGCTGGGTGATGATGGGCTTAGCTTCTTCAACAGAGGCCACACTTTGTAGGCAGTTGTCTACGTAGAAGTGTCTGAGAACTGAGTCATGCACTGCCTCAGCTGGCTGATTGGTGTCGCTCACATGTTTCTGCAGGGCGTATGTAGCACAGCAGGGGCTACATGTAGTGCCGAAGGGAAGCACTCTCCACTCGTACACTGTGGGCTGTTGGTCATTCTTGAGGTCCCTCCAGAGAAAGCGAAGGAGTGGCTGGTCTTCTGGAAGGAGTCTAACTTGGTGGAACATACCCCTTATATCGCTGCTGAAGGCCACACAATGTTCTCTGAACCGCAGGAGCACGGTGAGTAGGGATGGGCCAAGGGTTGGACCAGGCAGCAGGAGTCGGTTCAGGCTGACATTACCGTACTGGAAAGAGCAATTGAAGACCACTCTGTGTTTGCCGTTGTGCTCTACAAGGTGGTGAGGGATGTACCAGCTGTTTGAGGTGTTCTCTGTACCTGGTAGTAGCTTAGCAACATAGCCAGCTTTTTCGAGTCTTTGGACCTCAGCATTGTAGACTTGGGCTATGTCTGGGGATTTCGCCAGCCGCCTCTCTGTGCTTCTTAGCTGGGGAAGCACAGCCTCCTTTGGTAAGCACAGATTGGGAAAGTTCTTGACTCGAAGGAGGGGTGTGGCATAGCGGTGGATGCCATCAACCTCTACTCTGACAGTCTTTTTCTCCAGACATTCAAGGGCCTCATTGTCCTGCCTGGATCTCATGCTGGCCTTCTCGCTGCGCCATGGGAGCACGTCCAGCTGCCACAGTTTCTCGACCTGCTGATAGATGTCAGCGGGTGGAGCTCCGAAGGTCGTAAAGAGGCAGCGCTGTTCAATAAGGTACTGCTTGATGTTATGAGTTGGCCCTTGCAACGTCCATCCGAGACGGGTTCGGACAGCAACTGGTGCACCAGGTGGCCCCAAGACAACTGGTTCGACTGGTGCCACTAAGTGCGGGTGGTCTGAACCAATAAGTAGAAGAGGAACAGCATTCTTGAATGATGGGATAGGCAGTCTTTTTAAATGTTCATATTTATGTTGTAGGGCTTTGACGGGATATGTGTGCTGCCCTAGGCTGAGCTTGGGGGCTGTGAAGGCTCCCTGGATGTTGTACACCATAGCTGGAGAACTGGCTGATAATATGGAGAATGAAACAGCCGCCCCGTGAAGAGGCTGCAGCTCCTGCCTCACTGTACGCAAGGGCAGGTCCCCGGATTGGCCTTTGAGGCCAAGCTGCAGGGCGGCTGGGTGGAGCAGCAGGGTGCGTTCGGATCCATCGTCCAGCACTGCATACGTTTCCATAGTTTGGTCTCCACTACGCAAGATCACTTTACTGACTTTCAGGAGGACACGGTTGCCTTGAGGTGCCTTGCTGATGTAGAGCACTTCCTCTGCTGCATGTATGGGCGCAGGTTTGCTTATAGTGGCTTTAGCTGGGTCTGCCCTTTTGTCAACTTTATCAGTCTTACTACATGTACAGTACTTATTACATGTACAGTACTTATTACATGTTTTGCAGGGCATCTTCAGGTCACAGTCGGATGATCGGTGTTCTCTGCCACACCGCCAGCAGCGGTTGTTGCTCTGGATCCAGGTGCGTTTCTGGACGGTGCTGAGGAGCTTAAAGTTTGCACAATTATTAAGCGAGTGCTGGTCATTCTTGCAGAATGGACAAAACCTCTTGGGAGCTTGGCTCGGAGGGGGAGGTTTGGTTTGCTACCCCATCAGCTTGGTTTCAGTCCCCAGCAGGAGGACTGAAGCCTTTGCTGATGGCCTGATAGCACTCTTATTGTCTTTAGTTTTGGTGCTAAAGTCCTTTCGGGTGCGATACTGTGCAATGTCTTCTTGGATCTGGAGCTCATACTCTAACCACTCTGCTAGATCCATAAGTGTGGGAATCGGTATTCTGAGCGGGTGCATGTAGCGTCTGAAACTGGATCTCAGATCGTGCGGCAGCTTTCCCAGTAGACGGGTGACATGAGAACCGCAGTCCAACTCGACTCGGCCTTTGAGTCCAAGCTGCTCCAGCATGCTGACCAGAGATCTAACATTCAGTGCGAAAAGTCGGAATGACTTGATGTCCCCGCTCTGCATGTTGGGACCATCCATAAGCTCAGCTATACGCTGGAGGGCAAGTTGATGTGGCTGCCCGTATTGCTGATTCAAGGCTGCCATTGTGTCTGTGAATGGATAGTCCAAATTGCTGTATGAATCAGCAACCAGCAATGCCTCCTCCAGCTTTAGATGGTCCACTAGTATTTGATATTTGAAACGCTCAGTGGCGTCTGTGGGGAGTAGATTGTCAAGGGCAATTCAGAGTCTGGCAAATTCCCTTGGGTTGGGACGGCTGAAATCGGGAATGGTAGGAGTGGGCCTCCTGTAGGTCCTCTCCTGTCTCCCTGGCGGGCTTACGGGGTGACGGCGTCTGGACTCATGCCAATCTGGGGAGGAACTGTACCTATGCTCGGGCGAGTAGCTGCGCTTCAGCTCTGGTGAGTAGCTGTGCCTCCGCTCGGGCGAGTACTCAGGTTGACGTGACTTCTCTCTATATTCGTAGGGCGAATGGCGAGAGTCTTTATAGCTGTCATGCCGCTTGGGTGGGCTGAGATGTCTTGAATGGCCATAGCTGTATAGTGCGCTATAGTGTCTTGCTTTAGACTTATAGCTTCCTGGCGAGGCATGGTGGTTGGGGCGCACTGGGTCAAGAGCGTGACGGGGAAAGTCATACTTGTATGATTTCCTATAGTCCATTCTTTCACTGCTGTATTCAGAAGGCCTGGCAGAGAGCTGTCGATCGGGGGACTCCCTTCTAGGTATTGCATCCATGTCGCAGAAGTGGACTGAAGATTTGGACCTTGCTGAGGTATCTCTGTAGTCGGGTACAGTTTGTGGCTCTGTGCGGGCGCTGCTGTGCTTGGCCCTGTCTCTGAGCTGTTCTTTCTGTAGTTTTAATTTATCCATGACTGCTAGGAGACTGTCTTGTTCACGCTGTAGAATGCGGCACTCGCGCCTCCATCCATCTGCTAAAAATTCCCATGTATCAGTGACCGTCCCTCGCTCTGGGCTGTGAGGCGCTTTACTGACTGGGGATGCAGGGCGTGGATCAGGGCTACTGTAGTCCTCTCCATCCGATAGCTCACTCAGCTGTGAAGACGACAACTCAGCATGTTGTTTTACATGTTGTTGTAGCGCTGGTCTGGTCGAGTGATCAGACAGGTCATAATCCTGCAGGTATGCGGGGAGGGATGGCTGCCTCCTGACTCGCATACTGGGTTCTCTCTCCACGGATGTAGACATCTTATTCTGCTGTGGGCTCTGGATCCGGCTCGAAGGACCACTTTGTGGAGAAGCTTAGGCTTCCCAGCTAATATGATTATACTGGATCGCTAGAGTAGAACTCGCAGCAGGTGATTGGTCAGAATCACGTAGATGTCTTTTATGGATGTGCTTTATTTACCACCACCAGTAAAGTTACAGCTGTTTGTATACACATGCTTGTATTTGTGTGTGTGTGTGTGTGTGTGTGTGTGTGTGTGTGTGTGTGTGTGTGTGTGTGTGTGTGGTTCTGCAAAGGAGAAAAAACAAAGGATATAATGAATAACTAAGGTTACATTCAAACTTAAAACTCACAATGTTTTACATAATCCGAACATATGTCACACAGAAATATATAACACTTGAAACACTTTGACGGTGGAAACCCAACTCTAACTAGGCTTAGTAAACGTGATCGCAATACACAGTTCCCATTGGAATTGAAATAGCACCCTCTGCTGGTCGGTACAAGAATAGAGAACATGGTTGCATAAGGCCACGCAGCTAGTCACGTGGTGCGGCGGTTGCTAGGCCGGCCTGGGCCTATTACCATGGCTGAGCTAACAAGCGGCCAAACTGCACTTAACATTAATGCCCGGTACCAACTCTGTCAGTACCATACTCAAGTCTAATATATACATAGCACTGGTTTAGCAAATTCAGCAGAACTACCAAAGGGAACAAGGTGTAACACATTAACCTGGGCTAACACTTTAGCAACGCCGCAACAGATAGTAAACAGTCCATACACTCACTTGACAATAATATTACAACAATATAAAGGTCCTTACTTGCAATGGACGCACACAACCGAATAACAGCTACTACTGTGATAAGGCGGGATGATTAATAGTCCATGCTATTAAGGCACTGCTTGCAGCAACCTCTCTGATCAACTATTGAGCAGTGTTCTGCGTGAGTCCAGGTGGCTCCTGATTGGTCGAGCCCAGGTGGAGTGATGTGTATTGCGAGTGGGACTGAACGTCAAAGGAAATGTCATAGGCACAAAACGGCCACAAGGGGGCCTTTTTTACACTGATAAGACAGGAAAGACACTAAGACGACTAGATGGAGGACTCACAAACGTGTGAGAGTTTGTCCTTAAATTATGTGATATGACATAGTGTACCTTAACATTTATGTCTCACTTTTGAATGATTTTAGTAAGTAAATTAATTTGTTTGACAGGTATTGTTTCTTATTTGCATCTATATTAATTCTACTACTCTAACTATATGTAAATTAAAAAAAATGAAAATAAATGTGCTTCTTTTTACAGGCAGTGGCAAAAAGGGTAAGGAGCTGAGCACAGATAGAGACTTCTTCATGAGGATGAAGTGCACAGTGACCAACAGAGGACGCACTGTCAACCTCAAGTTGGCCAGCTGGAAGGTAAGATGCAAAGATGTAGGTGCTATTATTATACTGCATGCTGGGCCAGTCACACCAAGGAGTGGATATAAGCCTACATTAAGGTCCTATTTAGTTTAAGACATCGTCACCAAGTGACCATTAAGTTGTGGCAAAACTGTACATGGTGCTCATTCTGTTGCAGAAACAGTATCAGAAATACAAGTCATTGGCCAACTAGTGCGTGTTTAACTTTTTTGACATAAACCTCAGAAAAGTAGGATAATCATAACAAATCCTGCTACTCTATATACCCTTACTGTAATTAACAAGATGGCTAAAATAGACCTATGCTAACAATTTACTTTTTTTGCAACACTGATAAAACCAGGTCATCTAAAAACAACACACATGTAACAAGTAAACTGTGTGCAAAACCAACTTCACCTTTTTATATTCTGCACAGCAGAACCCTATTAGTTTTTCTTTTTAGCACTGTTTCCCAGATGGATCTAACGCTAAAGTTGACACTTTCTTACTTCTTTAGCCATTATTTAACAGCCAATGGGAGCGTTCCTTATTGGAGTGTACCAGCAGATTGAAATCCTTACACCCAGGTATGATAACAATTAGGCCCAATCCCATTTCTCATTTTTACCCCTACCCCTCGCCCTTCCCCTTTCCCTTAGACATTAAACCAGAGGGGTAAGAGGTAGAGCTGACAATACACCCCTACACTGTTATTAGGTTATACATCATTGTACAAGCCATTTGCTCAGTTTATAGTTTTTTGGAATCAATATTAAACAAGCCTACATTAGCCTGAATGGGGTGCATGTGAACAACAGGAGAACTGTAGGTGAATGAGCTTCAGCTAAAACACAAATGTAACACCAGAGAGAGAAGACAAACTTCTGAAAACTATACTTTCATGGGATTAATCTTCACCTTACACCACACGGAGCAGGAGGAGCCCTCTGTGCTCAGGTAAAGGTTACCTTTCTCCTTCTAATGTAAATACAGCTGCATGTGCGTCACGTGACTCATGTGCGCTGCTACTTCTCTCAGCATTAAATTAACAACATTAAAACAAAGTTATGGGACTTATATGCATCTTTTTTGTTAGTTTTTTTGATTGAAACATTATATTACGTATTAACGTTATATTAATTAAAAACACTGCGTGTCCATCGGATAAAGCGTTAAATCCTCGTCTAAAAGCTGTATTTCATAGCAATGTTTTCCACAAATTTTAAAGATGACTAGCTCAGTGATTACTATGGTTGCAAAGGGGTGGAAATTTTCCAGAAATTTTCTGGAAACTTTCCATGGAAAGTTAAGCTTGGAAATTTTTTTCAAATTTTCAAATTTGGAAATCATATATAAATAAATTTAAAAAACATTATAATCCAACAGATTTAAACAATTTTATTGAACATTTGCAGTCAGATTTGTCTTATTATCTTAAAATATTACTTCCCAAAACCAAAAAGGTAAATGAACACTCCTTTGACTTTTGCAATATTTTCTTCTACTTCAATTTAAAGTAAGGTTGATATATGCACCAAGGTCTTAGCCTGGCTTTTAGGTATTAGCATTTAGCATATCATAGCAGCTATATTGCTAATAAGCAAATTAAACTTTTGGTACAAAGGTCAATACAATTCTGCAATTTTATTTCATTTCAAACTACAACAGAGTTGTCCTCAGTACACAGCAAACACCCACCTGTTTTATAGAGGCACAGTAAAACAGAATGTAAATTGTTCAAAACAGAGAACATGTGCTGAGCTGACACAGTTTAATCAGTGGAAAAACACCACATTACATTAATCTGCTCAAAAAACAGCACCACCCCCAGTGGCCAGCCTGGGAACTGCAGCCAAACTAGTGTTGATAGGCCTGCTACCAGAACAGATGTAGCTCATTAATTATGCATGATGTTGTCACAAATGTATTGATCCCTATAAAGAATAATGATGCTTAATAGTGTGCCCCCAAAATATCACAATATACCACAAAACATATTTTTACAACCCTAATAGTTGAGCTAACCAGAAATATGGAGTCTGCAGTCTTGAGTTTGGTAGTGTTGTGGAGATCAGATGTGCATGTGATAGGGGGATGCAGAGTGCATACAAGTGTATGCAACACAGGTTACTACATGTACTACAGGTTACTACATGTACCACATGTACATGTGACTGAGGAATAACACAGATATGGAAGTGTGCTTGTGTTTTTTATGCTATAGTATATTGCCCTGTCATGGGACAGCTTTGAATTGTGTAAGTTCCCAATTTATTCCCATAAATTCCCTTAAATTCCCATAAATTTCTGTTAATTCCCATAAATTCCTGTTTATTCTCATGGAAAATTTCCAACTTTGAAAATTCCCAGAATTTTGCAACCCTAGTGATTACTGGGGATATCAACATAAAACAAACACTGGAATAAAGGTTAAGGTCTGTAACATCCACTAATGTAATAATCCCCACAAACGTAATAAACTGCAAATGTAATAAAAAATTGTATGATTTAAATGTAATAAACCCACAAATGTAATAAATTCCCACAAATGTAACAGAGATTTCCCACTGCAAACGTAATAATGAAAATTTCCACAAACGTAATAACTATTACATTTGCAGTTGTTTATTACGTTTGTGGGAAGGTCATGACATGTCTGCAAATGTAATAAATTCCCACAAATGTAATAAGAAAATTATTATTGTTCAAAAGTGAACATATTACAGTATTATCATCACTATTTTTTATTTATTTTTGCTGTTTGTTTGTTTGTTTGTTTTTTTGTTTGTTTTTTTACTTGTAAGCATGTAATGACCAAAAGTGACAAACAAATAAATTTACTGAATTGTCAGTAGCCTATGTGTAGGCCTACTTACAAAGATAGGTGCTCACACAGTGAGTTGTAGGCTAACTGTTACATTTTTTTCCTGTAAGCTTGTTAAATTTGTCAATACTAACAAAAATCCATTCTAACAATTTGTAGGATTTTGGGGGCGGCAGTAGCTCAGTTGGTAGAAATGTTCGTTCACTAACCTGAAGGTTGGCGGTTCAAGCCCTGCTGCTGACATTGCATTGCCTTGGGCAAGACACTTCATTCACACAGGCAAGGTGATTGCCTATGTATGAATGTGTTTGGTGGCCGTCCTCCCAGCAAGGAGGTCGTGGGTTCGAGCCCCAGGCCGACTAACACCATCACACGAACTCTCTGGGTGGAGTCTGCATGTCCTCCCCGTGTTACCGTGGGTTCTCTCTGGGTACTCCGGCTTCCTCCCACTGTCCAAAGACATGCCTGTGTTAGGTGACTCTAAATTGACCCTAGTGAATGAATGTGAATGTGATGTGAGATTGAATGGTTGTCTGTCTGTGTTCGTCTCTGTGTCAACCCTGTGACAAGCTGGCCCCTGTCCAGGGTGTACCCCGCCATACCCTGTATGGCCCAAAGTTACTGGGATAGGCTCCAGTCAACCGCGACCCCTAACAGGAATAAGCGGTAGAAAATGAATGAATATATATAAGACAAGCCCAGCTGAAAATGTTTTGGAAGCATTGCACCAATAATAATTTTCTTATTACATTTGTGGGAATTTATTACATTTGTGGGTTTATTACATTTAAATCATACATTTTTTAATTACATTTGCGGTTTATTATGTTTGTGGGGACAAGGTCCTCTCTGTCAGCACAAAATGGTGAGACTATTCAGTTACAACATAACTGCAAAAGAGATTGCAAAGCCTTATTTTCATCCTTATTGTATAGTGCAGTCGAAAAGTGACAGGAAATCACGGGGAGAGAGCAGGGAGAAACAATAGACAAGTGTCGGAGTCCGGACTCGAGTCCACCCTGCCGAGACAGTAGTAGTAGTAGTAGTAGTAGTAGTAGTAGTATATATATATATATATATATATATATATATATATATATATATATATATATATATACACACTACTACTATATATATATATATATATATATATATATATATATATATATATAAAATCAAGTGTCCCAGTTAAATGTCACGTATATAAAATGTAGCATATTAGTTATTTAAGCCCTATTTGCATGGGATTAGTAATTTGTAATAATTGCCAAGATCGTCTGTGATTTTTATCCCGTGTGAATCTGCAATGTCTGCAAAAATGTTAGTAAAATTTCCCCCGAAAGTTACCTACCATAATTCGGCCAACATAGGGGTCCTCTGATAAAACTAGTCCTGTGCAAATCCCCATATCTGTGATTCAGGGTGATTTTGTCAGCAGATCGTTTCCTAAAGATCGTAAAAGTGATTCAAAATGTCTTTTAATGATACATTTTACATCTGTATCTAAACTATATTTATAAAAACATGTCTCTTTTGGTCCTACTCTGAAATGATAACTTTTTTTCCTCAGATTAAAAAGTAAAAAAGAGAAAACAAACTACGGTGAAGACGTGGCATGGCAGTACACCACCCGTCGTCATGGCAACGTTAGACTAAGTTTTTGGAGCAGCATGGATGCTCTTTTGGAAAGTTTGGAAGCTTTTTGTGCTAATGTTAGATCAAGAGAGACGTATCACAGTGAATGGATTAAGAGAGAGGGGCACCTACTGTTTAAGAAGAGCAAAAGATAATGTATGACAAGCGTCAAAGCAGGCGGTAAAGATTGTTTTTCAACAGCACTGTAAAGCAACATAAAAGATAGAAACTTAAGATTAAGTAGAGTTAAAAACACAAACAAAATAAGGGATTTTTATTATAAACCTGTGTGGTTGTCAAAACGTTATATCTGGAAAAAAGTCCGGAAAATGGGATACATTACAGACATCTCTTATCCCGTGTGAATGTCCTCCTAAAAACACTGACGTCAGGAGGTAATTCCCGAATTACAGAGGTTCAGGTGTAGTGCTTATCCCGTGTGAATATAGCTTTAGTGTAATATTTGGGGTCCAGTATAATGCATTAAATTCATGGCTATCTCCCCTGTACAGCTGTTGCACTGTACAGGGCACCTGAAGATGTACAACAGCTGCCCCCCTCGGGTGCTGTGCGGGTTTAAAGAGCCGCCTCTCACCTGTGCAGTCCTCATGTGTGAGCCTATCCCACACCCGTCCAACATCGATACACCGCTGGACAGCAAGACCTTCCTGAGCCGCCACAGCATGGACATGAAGTTCACCTACTGCGACGACAGGTACCTACACTACAGACCCCAGAGTGCAGTAAACATCTGGCTGCTCCTCCAGGGAGTAATGAGCCACATGTGCCGCTCAGGTCTGTCAGAGGGGTTCTTAAAACAATGATACAAGGATAGACCCCGAGCCAAAACCATCTGTTACACAATCAAAAGGCTGATTGCACTGTTCTGATTAGAGTTTAACTTGGCAGTCAGTGGCTAATTTGAAAAAGAAAAATGTGCTCAAAAAAAGTTAAAGTGGCACAGTGTTTTCCTTACATTGAAGAGAATGTGGCACAGAATGTAGCAGCTGCTGTAGGGTATGTGGTCCTTCAAGAAAATCATGTACAAATATACAGCTTTCTTTTAGGCATACTGAGTGGTGCATTGGTAGTTATTTTGCAGAATTTGTAGTTAATTCTACACTTAAGCCCTTTACAAACATTGCCTCTGGACCAACCCAGGAGGCGTGCCATTCAATCCTATCCTGACCTGTGTGTTTACACGTGGATTAAGTTGGTAGGATGTCAGTAGGATTTGAGTTCACACATAAAAGGAGCAACAGATAAATGAGCTGAATCTTAAGGTTTTAGCACTGATATTATCAATACGTTTATTTGATTTAACACGCAACTTAACTACACAAAGAAAAGTAAAGCACATACACAAAGTTGTGGAGCGCACAAGGTTTTACACGTACTGGTCTCCACTCATATTGAAAGACACTTGGCATACACATCATTAGCTGGCCTCCAGACCATCCCCTCAAACATTCAAACATCTGATCACTCCGGACATCGCACTAGGGCTGTTCAAAGATCACCACCAGGTGTGAAAAGTGGAGGTAATTGCATACAAACAACCACGCGCTCGTCGAGATTGTTCAGGTGACAGTATATGTTTGTAAAGTGCTTTAGTAAGCAAGTGGAGAACCTCAAATGGCAAAACAGTCTAAAAAACAAATGTAGTATGATGTTGTTTGGTGATTTGGACGTACACACATCAATTTCAAAAAGCAGCATAACCTATTGATACAGTATTTGAAAATAAATCAATGATTATGGAGTAAATTTGAGTTAATTAGCATTCTGTTACAAGCAATGTTTTACAACAGCTATTTTTCCCTTTTTAGCATGTACATTCATACAAAAAGAGTCAAGAGGATTTAATTGAGCTAATGAATATAGTTCGACTATTGCTGCATTCATAAGGTCCTCGGATGCGGTTGTCTTTCAGAGATATGTTTTTCTACTTTGTTATGTTCATTTGCTGTGATCTTGGAAAGAAAGGATATTGACAATGAGACACACTATTTATAGACTAGCAGAGTTATTGGTCAGTAATGGTATGAGTTGACATTTGGCTAACTAGTCAGATTTAGAACATTTAGCAAATAGAGCTTTAGCTGAAGGGCTTGGCAGTTAGGGATAAAATAACAAATTAATAGTAATAATAATTGGCCTTTCTAATGAAATTCTGTTTCTCTTATGTGAGTCACAGCTTATAGTAAACTCATTTTATTAGCAATATTTAGTCAAAGAGCTGATGTATTAAATGCTAATTAATTAAACAGCTACTTTTAATGTTTATGAAGCAGATGATGTCAAGTGGGAAAGTTGGGCAGCACGTTTTGACTGTGTTCCTAGGTTTCTCTGACTTGTGCAAAAAACATTTTCCCGAGTTTCTTAGGACCACTTGAATGCTGCATAAGCTCTTCAAATAAAAGTGTTGACTTTTATTGGTGATGTCATCTCAGTGGGACAGCCCAGAGCTTCCCTCATACATGTCACTAAGACAACAGATGTCACTTGGTAAAAACCCTCCTCTGTTATATGTTAACCTCAGAAAACACTCCCTTTCCTTAATATTTTTTCTGGCACACGCACGGCTCAGGTTATACAACCACATGCACACTCACGGCTAATCTTATCAAGCCGCTCAGCCAGGACAAAGGTTTCTTGTCGCAGAAAGTCTCTGTGTGTCCAAGCTACAAACAAGGACCCATTTTCTTTTGAGGACTTTTTGTTGAAATTTAATAGCTGCATAAATCTTGTCTCCAATTACGCAAATGAGTGTATTGTAGGTGGCCCGCCTTCTGGGCTCAGTGGTACTTAGACTCATTAAATTAGGGACATTAAGTTCCTTTGGTTTGAGCAGAGACAAAAAATAGATAGAACAACAACAGAACAGATTGAAATATAAAAATCATTTTTTAACATTAAAACTTCATAATTCCATACTTAAACAGTTATTTAGGAAAGACATTGTCCCTCTCAACTTAACCGTAAGACCGTCCTTTTAAAAAAAATCACTCTTTCCCACCTAAGGTATTTTTAGGTCACTGGATAATTTTTTACAATATTAAATATGAAAAAACAAAACAATTTTTGGGTCGTTAACTTTTGTCCATATCATTTATGGCAAATCTGAATTTATTTTAATAATAATAATAATAATAATAATAATAATTAGCATGGTCATGTGACTTGCTGACAAGATGGCTGCCTAAAAATTTCGCTCCGCTCTCCTCAGTTCCTAAATCTGATATAAGTCAGCCTTGAGGAAAAGCTAAATTCTTTAAACGTCAACACCACCTCCGTTGAGACATTTAAAACAACTCCAGAATGGCGGAGGGCACCAGAAAACAATTAAAGGCGAGTACAAAGACACTCGACGTCGACGCCGACAAACAACCACTGACTAGCATGATTCAAAATGCGCTGCAAGAGCAACGTGATTTCATCGAATCACAGTTTCTCAAGTTCGAAGGACGCTTGGAGAAACTCCAGACGCAGCTCTCAAATAATACTAAAGACATTAAAAAACTGAAAACGGACCACAAAGATCTTTCCATCCAAGTTGAGAAATTGTCAAAAATGTTACAAGACAAATACAGTGCCCTGGAAGAAGCTGTAGCGCTTCAAGAAGATAGAAATAGGAGAGACAATTTACGGATCATAAATTTACCTGAATCACACGAAGGAAGCAATCTGCTGTCCTTCATTGGCACCGCTATTATCAAGTGGTTTCCTTCGCTCTCCAGTGGGAACATTGAGATAATGCGGGCTCACAGAATTGGTGCCGAACGTGCCCCGGGTGCTCCACCGCGCACCATTATCATCAAAGTACTTCGTTTCACCGATCGGGACAGGATTCTTAAGGCAGCGCGAGAATCCCCAGTCATAATCAACGAAAGAAATATCCGTTTTTCAGCGGACTACAGTAACTTCACGGCGAAACGACGCCGCGCGTATTCTGGAGTCATGGAGGAGGCCAGGAAACAAGGATACAACACGTTTCTTCTTTATCCTGCTAAACTCAAACTTACAAGAGGATCGGAGTCTCATATTTTCACCAATAATAAGGACGTGGAGGAGTTTTTGTCTACTATATGACTGTACTTCAGGTAACACTTATTGAAAGTCCATTCGGAGCTGAATGTCATTTGGAAATGGATGATAATTTAAAGGGAAGCAAGTAAATGTTTTTTTCTACACGAAAAGAGGTGGGAAGTAACATCCTAATTAATTTTCATGTCTACTTTTGCTTGGATTTAAATGCATTTATATTATACGCAGATTTCACGTTTCCTTAATTGTTTTTTGTAGTAAAGTTACTTTAATTCAGATTTGATGAAAGGGGAATTGGGCGGAGCTAACTTGTAGTAGCCACCTTCTCACATAGTCAGGTGTAAAATTGTTCAAAGGAGGGCGGGTAGGAGGGTTTTGTTTTGTTCTGAAATGGGAATTTTTTTTATTTTATTTTATTTTTTATTTTTTTTTATTATTTATTTTTTTTTATTAGAGCTCATGGTGACAGGGGTGGGAAGATTCTGGATTCTTCTTTTCTTTTTCTTGTATTGTTATTGGATTATAATACTCACTTCTGGGGAAAACTGAGTTAATATGACAAGTTTTTCTGTTAATATCTGTACATGGAATACTAATGGTTTAAACCAACCTATCAAACGTGCAGCTTGCTTAGATCACCTTCTTCGACATAAAGTGGACATTGCTTTTATACAAGAATCACACTTGAAGAAAGCAGATGTTCACAGATTCTCAAATCAACACTATTATGTTGCTGCATCTTCATCCCTGGACTCAAAAACCTGTGGAAGTTTAGTAATGATTAAACGTAATTTTAATTTAACAGTGATAGAACATTATGGCAGCTCTGATGGTCGCATAGCATATATAAAATGTAACTTTTCTGGACGTAACTATGCTCTTATTTCTGCGTATGCACCAAATCGTTATGATACAAAATTTTACAAGAATTTTTCTGAAATTCTTTCAGGGATGCAAGATCACGCAATTATCATAGGGGCTGATATGAATGCTATTTTGAGTTTAACCCTTGATAGCTCTTCATTACGTAATCAATACTCTCAAAAGATGTCAAGTGAGGCATTTAAAAATTTGGTTAATGACTTTACTCTGCAGGACTTACATCGTCTATTGTACCCAAACTTAAGAATATATACCTTTTTTTCAGACAGACATAAAACCTACTCAAGGATAGACTATTTGTTGGCCACTCCTTCTGCTTTTTCGCAATTGTATAAAGTTGAAATTATCCCAAATTCATTATCGGATCATTCAATGGTCCTTGCTAATTTAACCCTCAATGACATTCCTAATAGAGCCACTAGATGGCGCTTTAATGGCACTTTACTAAAAAATATCGAATATTGTGATTATATTAGAAGTCAAATAAAACACTTCTTAGATATAAATTTCAATACTGTGACTGATCCACGTATATTATGGTATGCTATCAAGGGTTGTATTCGAAATGCTACAATTTCCTTTTCATCATACAGTAATAAGGGTAAATTAGCCAAAATAAAACAATATGAGTCTATTTTACAGACATTAGAACAAAAACAACATCGGTTTGGCTATTCTGAAAATAGAGCAAATATTATAGAGGCTGTTAAGTCAAAGTTATATACTCTTCTTCGAGCAAGAGCTGAATTTGATATTCACAGATCTAGACAAAAGTATTACTTTAGTGGTACCAGAACCAGTCCACTTCTCTCCATGAAATTACACAAAAGCTCAAAGTACTCTAATATTACAACCATAAGAACTTCTGATAAAATTTTAACAAATCCTCACGATATTAATAGGGAATTTTGTTCCTATTATCAGTCATTGTATTCATCAGCAATTGAATTGGACAAGGTGAGATGCAATGAATTTTTAAGCGTCTTATCATTAGCCTCGTTGTCTCAAGATGAAAATGAAATTATTAATAGCCCAATCACTTTGGATGAGCTTTATAAAGCTTTATGTGGAATGAAACAAGGTAAATCTCCAGGTTGGGATGGAATCCCTCCGGAGTTTTACCTTAGTTTCTGGAGTGACTTGGGCAATTTGATGTTAAAAATGATCCTGTCCTCAATCGAAAAGGGCTCTTTTATTAACGAAGCAAATCAAGCAATAATTACTATTTTACCCAAACCAAACAAAGATCATACCTTATGTAGTAATTATAGGCCATTATCACTTTTAAACACTGATATTAAAGTGTATGCACGTGTTCTAGCTCACCGTATTGATCCTTATATATCTAAACTAGTTCATTATGACCAAACTGGTTTTATTAAAACCCGACTGGCTTCTGATAATATAAGACGCTTACTTCATGTAATTCACGCAGCTATTAATATTCCATCACCTTGTGCAATTTTATCTCTTGACGCTGAAAAAGCTTTTGATCAGTTAGAATGGGAGTATTTGTGGATGGTTCTGGATCACTTTTGTTTTGGACAAAACTTTATAAAAATGGTTAAAACGTTATATAAGGACCCTACAGCTGTTGTAATAAGTGGTAGTGTTATTTCTTCCCAGTTTTCTATATCACGTTCTTGTCGCCAAGGTTGTCCCTTAAGTCCTTTATTATTTGCACTGTCTCTTGAGCCTTTAGCTCAAAAAATTAGACAGCATGCTCATATACATCCAATAGTTTTCAGTGACACTAAGCATCACATTTCTTTGTATTGTGATGATATATTATTATGTATTGATAAGGTACCAACCTCTATTATACATGTTTTGGAGACATTCAGAGAATTCGGGTCATTTTCAGGTTATAAGATTAATTGGTTAAAATCTGCATTATTGCCTTTAAACTCGCATGTTAATTTATCATCACTTCCTCCTTCAATACCAAGTGTGGAACATTTCAAATATTTAGGAGTGGAAATTTATGCATCATTGAACGAAATTGTTTCTAAAAATTATACAGAAATACTCAATTGTGTGGCATCTGACTTAGAAAGATGGGTTAATTTCCCTGCTACTCTACAATCTCGTGTTTCTATGATCAAAATGGATATATTACCACGTATTAATTTTTTTTCCTCAATGTTGCCCCTTCCTCCACCATCTAAGTATTGGGAAAAGTTACACTCTCTTATTTCAAAATTTATATGGAAAGGTAAACGACCTCGAATCTCTGCGGCTACTTTACGACGCCATAAATCTTCAGGTGGACTTTCTGTTCCTAATTTTAAATATTATTATTGGTCCTTTGTATTACGTCCACTTTCTACATGGTTTTGTCCTACAAGAGAATCTTCATGGAAATGTATAGAGGAAAATTTAGTTCGGCCCTACAGATTAATGGACCTAATTTATTCTGCTATACCGCTTAAACAAGCAAAAGTTCGTTTTGGTCCAATTATCACTACTCTTTTGTCTGTCTGGCGTAAGGTTGAAAAAGAAACAAAAACTACACAAAAATGGCATAAACATAGCCCTCTTTTTGGTAATTATTCCCTTCTTTCCGGTACTAAGCCTTTCTCTTTTTCACAGTGGGAAGGTAGGGAAATTTATATACTTGGAGACATTTTTAGTAATTCGGGTCTTCGTTCATTTAATGATCTGCGGGTTTCCTTTAATTTGCCAGCCTCCTCTTTTTTTCTGTATCTCCAGCTGAGATCCTCCATGAAGGCCTATGGTGTTCCATGGAACGAACCACTCACCACACATAAGTTACATAGCGTTCTAAATAAGAACTCTAAAAAGAGTATAGTTTCACAGATGTATATGATGTTATTAACTGTAAATTATAAACCACTATACATTGAGAAAGTGTGGTGTAAAGACTTAGGAGTGCAAGTGGAGGATGACAGCTGGAAAAAAATATGGAATACCATTGTTTTTTCATCAAAAAATCCCAATCATCAGATAATTCATTTAAATGTTTTGCATAGAACCTATCTTACCCCTCAAAAAAGGTACCTGATGAAACTTCAGTCCACTCCAATCTGTGATAAATGTTCTGATAATGCCATAGGTACTTTCATACATATGTTTTGGGATTGCAAAGGTGTCGTTATATTTTGGAAAATTGTTTTTTCTTATTTAACACAACTACTGGACCAAGTCTTTTATTTTTCCCCACTTGTTTTGTTACTTAATGATTTTTCGCATTTACCTCACTGGACTTGTTCACAGAAAAAGGTCCTATTGGCTGGTCTAACTGCTGCAAAGAAAATGCTTGCTCTTCGCTGGCAGTCTCCAGACAAACTGTCTTTTGTACATTGGATCAACACCTTTCGTGATATCATTAACATGGAATTATCAGTGGCAAAAATGCATGGAGCCAAGGAAAAAAACATTACATTTTGGACAAATACTTTATCTAAAATAGACAAACTTAAAGAGAACTAAATATGTATGATCATTTAAGCTTTAAAGTCTAACTTAATCATCTATATCCTAAACTGTTCATCTGTTCTGCTGTTGAGGGTGGCTTGTGTGATATTTGATATGACACTATAATTTCTTTTGGGGATTGTATCCCTAGTTTGTTTTGCTTAGAGGAAATAGAAATCCAGAAAGGGTGGGGGAGTGGGTGGGTTGCCGCCATGAGCTTTTTTTTTTTTTTTTTTTTTGGGTGGGTGGAAGTGTGTATGTATGTGTATGTATGTATATATGTGTATATATATATATATATGTATATATATGTATATATATGTATATATATGTATATGTATATATGTATATGTATATGTATGTGTGTGTGTATATATATATATATGTATATATGTATATGTATATATGTGTATATGTATATATGTATATATATATATATATATATATATAGTATTTTGTTTATTGTCTTCCGTGTTTGAAAATCAAATAAAAATTTGATCGCAAAAAAAAATAAAATAATAATAATTAGCAAGAACACTAATTTGGATGATTTTAAGATTATTAGTCTTTGTGCTATACATCCATAAAACACGCCCAACAGTTTAAATAATTTACTCCACTGAACTACAAACAGTTATTTCCTATGGGAATTATTAGAGTAATTATCTCCCACAGTGCCTCTCTGCTAACATGGAGAAAAGGTGTGTGGTAGTGATTTTTGTGTGTGTATTTTTTGCCTCTGAATGACAGGGTTACAGAGGAATTTACAGAATTTCACATTTCTGTAAAATGATAAGTGCTTTTAATAAAAGTCAATAGGGCCAAAAAGGCTTAAGAGAGAAGAATATGAGTTTTTTTGGTCTAGACAGTGGATAAATTGTTTTTTTTAGTGTTGATGCTGAAATTTCAAATTCATTAAAATAATGAACGTGGTCAGATATTATCATCTCAGCATAGGAATGTCAAAATGAGAGCAAATAATACAACTGAAAAGCCTTAAAAGATCACAGGAAGACCTGAAGGTTAATATTTTTTACAAGCATAAATCATACTGTTTTATACAAGGTCATATTTAAAAAAAAAAAAAAAAAAATCTGCCTTTTTGGCCTGGGATCACTCATTCTGCACTGAGATGATGATATGACGAGAAAATAGAACAAGCTTTAAAAAGCTGCAGTGTATTCCAAATATAATAAAACATTGTGAATGTGTTAATCTTGTCTTAGATGGTATTAAAGGAGATTTGAGACACATTTTTGGTCATTTGTAGATAGAAATTGAAATTTTACCAAAGAAATAGATAAATTAAGTAACCTAGCCAGTCTGTTTTTTCTATTTTGTATTCTACTTTTTTTTTTTTTTTTTTTTTTGCATTTGTCCTGCTATTTGAAAACCTAACTTGAAGCATCCAGAGACCAGTATTCCTCTTGTATCCTGATTTGCAGCATTTCGTTTCAAATAGGCCTGCACAATATGTTGAAAATGTATTGGTATCAAGATATTAGCAAGTGAGGCTGTGTATTGGCAAGACTCTGGTGATAAGACATATCACGATACAAGAATCAATATCAAGATACTGTAACAAAGGCAACATTCTGCAATTTGCAATTTGATTTTGAAAAACCTAACCTGTACTCTAATAAATGCACAACATTTTATGAAGTACATTTTATTTAATAATCAGAACAGTAGTAGTGCCACTGTATTATGTAGATATTGTCACCACTGTTTGAGCCTTTTTTATTTTTCAGAAAAAGAAAATACCAAAATAGCCATACAGGCTTTTTTTGATATTGATATAGTATCGCCAAATAACATATTGTAATAATACTGATATTTCAATATTTCTTTAGTCCCCTTTTACAAAGTACAATATCCCTATCACAAGAAATATAATTTATACCAATAATCAGTCTTAGGAAAGGCACTAAGATTTTTTGTTTTTCTAAACATTCTCATTCTCTTTTGATTTTTTTTTTGCTGCACAATATAGTACAATTTTTTTCGGTATCAAGATATTGTATTAGCAAGCACAATATCAACATCTTCACAAAAATAAATGTATTACAATAATATTATGGTTCTCCATCTGACAGAGATTTACACTCCATTGTCTTGAGCTGAGCCTTTATTAAAACTACATTAAGTGATTTTGATTTTTTTATTTAGCCCTGGGTTCAGTCCTAGTCCAGGTTTATTTTCATCCTATTCTATTAAATACAGACACTTCTAGTTCTGTTTAATTGTTGAATTGAACTTTATATGTCAAAGAGAAACAACAGATATTGCCAGTTATATTCTTGTTGTGTTTGTCAACATGACTGAAGCGTTTTGCGTCTTTCTAAGGCTTAATCAGAAAAGGGAAAATTGTCAAGGAACTTGTTAGCTCTTTAAGCTCTAACCGGATGCACGTCATCGTCCACCATGATAAGAACTGTCCGGATTGTCTTCTTAGTAAGGAAGGAGGTAGGGAAAGGAGCTTCATTGCTTCCTTAAATAGCTCCTTTAGCATAGGAAGCTCCCCAAGTTCCTTACCGTCCAGTGAGGAGCTATCCCATAATACACTGCTCCATCTCCCGAGTTTCTCCGAACTCGGCCGAGTGAGGCCGATCTCTGTGTGATGAGTTTTTAGAATGAGTTAAAAGTGTCACTGCCTCAGACTTTATTCCATAAAATGATCTGAATAAACCTCACTTTATAAAAGACTTAATGTCTAATGTCTAACTCTTGATAAATGATTATTGTGCCCCGCTGTGAGCTGGAGCTGCTCTGTGCACTTTTGTTTACATTTTAGAAAAACAAAACTTAAAAAACGCGTGGCTAATTATCATAAATCCACAGTGGTGTTCAGTGTCGCATTAATGCTGCTGACTGTCCAAAGCAGAGACAGAGCTTTTGTTGGTGAGTGTCAGAGAATATTTATCACAGCCTGGTCTGTGTGGATTTACAGCAGAGTTTCATGTTTAAACCTGAGTTTCTGTGAGTCAGATATGATTCTAGAATCTGTGGAGTTTCTTTCTGTAATTTTCTGTTAATTTCTGTACTTTGTAATGTTAAAAAGATCATTTAAATTAGTGCTGCAGTGGAGGATAAGGTGCACATATTGTAGTCCATTTTCTGGGTGGTTTCATTGTTTCTGCCGCTGGGTTAGGATAGTTGGATCCTCCAAACACCGATGAAGCTCCTTCTCCTCACTGCAGTAGGAGGCTAACTGTTGACCTCATGACGTAGCTTTCAAAGGTTAAAGAACAGGAGGTAGGAGCAGGAGACAGGAGGTACAATTTAAGGAATTCGGATTCAGGCTAATATAGTGCAGCCTTACTCCAAATTTACACCAGGGGCGTCGCAGATTCAGATTGATTTGCAAGCATCTGTTTAAAAGTGTCTATTTACACCGAGGGTGACAGAGTTGCTGCTGCTCCGCTGCTGGAGCCGTCTCCCCCTCCTGTTTTACAGATTACTCACTGTCTAAACAAAGCTGTGGCTAGGCCTTCAACTTCCGCATGTTGTCCTTGGCTGTTTGGCATTGCAAATTATGTTACATTTCTCCCTCTTGAAAATAATAATTATCGCTGTTTCAGTGAGCCTTTATTTTGAAAGTGTAGCGGAAGTTTATTTTGACACTTTAAGCCTGTTTCCTGTGTTTCCTCAGCTGTAGCTCCGCAGATCACTGCAGAGCCGCTCAAAAAATAGAACTCCAACCTATCTGTAGCGAAGCGGAGCAGCGAATTGTTCCTGAGACATTCGTGTGCTGCCTCCAGTGTGAATTGTCAGAGTGCTTAAACAGAAAAAGGTTTAGACGCGGCTGCCACAACTGTGCCATTCCACACTGCTTCAGCTTTTGGTGTAATCTGGGGGTTTGTTTCAAAAATTGCATGGTGAGAGTTTCTGTTTGTTTGTGTTTAAGGGTAACAGAGCTGACAGGCTACACACCTGAGGATCTTCTGGGTCGATCGGTCTACGACTTTTACCACGCTCTGGACTCTGACAGCGTCACCAGGAGCCACCACAACTGTATGCAAACAACACACAAAAGAACACAAACTTGGCGGCCATTTTGACTGCCAGTGTGATTTCTTATTTACAAAAGTGTCCCACTTTTTGTTTGTTAGTATGCCATCCTGGTGTTTGTGTGCGGAGAACAAAGGCTGGTATTAAGATGCCTTGTATTAAATTATCCATGTCCAGTGATGGGCACATCTGCTCCACAAACACAGGGACCAGGTGGCCTCTATTACTGTGTAATGATGCTGTGTGTGCATGTGTTTGCACTGACAGTAACACCATTACAGGCTCTAAACAGATGTAGCTCAAGGTGCGCTGGTGTAGAACAAGGTTACAAAACATATCAAGAGTATGTGTTTAGTGCTTTCTTTTTTATTTACATTTAAAGCCATTTCTGAAATAAAATATAGAATTTGGGTAATAATTAATAAATATGTAATTAACAATATTTAAATAAATACATAGTTTATAGTTACCTATTAACACCTATGTTTAAATCTTTATTATTGATTTACATGAACTTATTACTCTAGAATACTAGAATAAAACATTAATGACAATACATATACCTCAGTGGTGTTTATAAATGTTTAAGTAATGCTTTGTAAATTATAAATTAACTGGTTAGTAATACTTAATTATTACCTGAAGGGGACAAATTATGCTTTTATTTATATTTTAAATCCAATTTTGGTCACCTCTAGAACAGCAGCACATGTTTTACAACCTTTAATGAAATTATGTGACTAAAAGAAAAGGCTTTTTCAATAATCACTTACTACTACCATAAAGAAACAGTGGAAGAGACAAGCAGAGTGCAGAGCTGTTGTGCTACTTTGAACAGAACCATAGACATAGCTTTTTATTTCCTTAAACTTTTTGTATAATGTTATTTTACTACAAATTTAAAAATGTCTGTGAGGGATCAGTGAAAACAGAGTTGTACACCATTTTTTGGATAAATGAATTAGAGCAGACTGGATGTAGAGGGCTTGTTGATTGGTCGGGGTTTTGTGGGAGAGGCAGTTTGTGGAACCAAGTGTTTTGAGACCTCAGAATGGCCATGCCAGAGAATACATGATACTTAGTGGGTGGCTCACTTAGTAGCTCAGTTGGTAGAGCCCCTGTCCACTAACCAGAAGGTTGGCGGTTCAAACCCCACTCCCACTGTTGCATGCTGTTTTTGTGTCCTTGGGCAAGACACCTTGCCTCCGGTGTCTGCGCACACTGTTGTATGAATGTGTGAGTGAATGGGTGAACGGTCCCTTGATGTAAAGCGCTTTGATTATCCATGGAGGTAGAAAAGTGCTATAATAAATGTGACCATTTACCATTTACTTAAACATGCACAACACATCTCCAGGTATGTTTTTGATGAGAGAACATTATAACATGGGAGAAAGCTCAAAACATCACATCATGAGATAAAAGATGGATCGATTTTCCACTGTTAATAGGTTGTGGAGCCTGGAGCCAATCCCACCAGCTTTGGGAAACTAATAATAATACTCAATACTCCACAAAATACAGCTTGTGTGTGTGTGTGTGTGTGTGTGTGTGTGTGTATGTATGTATGTATATACAGTGGGGCAAAAAACTATTTAGTCAGCCACCAATTGTGCAAGTTCTCCCACTTAAAAAGATGAAAGAGGCCTGTAATTTTCATCATAGGTATACCTCAACTATGAGAGACAAAATGAGGGAAAAAATCCAGAAAATCACATTGTCTGAATTTTAAAGAAATTATTTGCAAATTATGGTGGAAAATAAGTATTTGGTCAATAACAAAAGTTCATCTCAATACTTCTTCTTCACAAGGTTTTCACAAACTGTTGCTGGTATTTTGGCCCATTCCTCCATGCAGATCTCCTCTAGAGCAGTGATGTTTTGGGGCTGTTGCTGGGCAACACGGACTTTCAACTCCCTTCAAAGATTTTCTATGGGGTTGAGATCTGGAGACTGGCTAGGCCACTCCAGGACCTTGAAATGCTTCTTACGAAGCCACTCCTTCGTTACCCGGGCAGTGTGTTTGGGATCATTGTCATGCTGAAAGACCCAGCCACGTTTCATCTTCAATGCCCTTGCTGATGGAAGGAGGTTTTCACTCAAAATCTGACGATACATGGCCCCATTCATTCTTTCCTTTACACGGATCAGTTGTCCTGGTCCCTTTGCTGAAAAACAGCCCCAAAGCATGATGTTCCCACCCCCATGCTTTACAGTAGGTATGGTGTTCTTTGGATGCAACTCAGCATTCTTTCTCCTCCAAACACGACGAGTAGAGTTTTTACCAAAAAGTTCTATTTTGGTTTCATCTGACCATATGACATTCTCCCAATCCTCTTCTGGATCATCCCAATGCTCTCTAGCAAACTTCAGACGGGCCTGCACATGTACTGGCTTTAGCAGGGGGACACGTCTGGCACTGCAGGATTTGTGTCCCTGGCGGCGTAGTGTGTTACTGATGGTAGCCTTTGTTACGTTGGTCCCAGCTCTCTGCAGGTCATTCACTAGGTCCCCCCGTGTGGTTCTGGGATTTTTGCTCACCATTCTTGTGATTATTTTGACCCCATGGGGTGAGATCTTGCGGGGAGGCCCAGATTGAGGGAGATTATCAGTGGTCTTGTATGTCTTCTATTTCCTAATAATTGCTCCCACAGTTGATTTCTTCACACCAAGCTGCTTACCTATTGCAGATTCAGTCTTCCCAGCCTGGTGCAGGTCTACAATTTTGTTTCTGGTGTCCTTTGACAGCTCTTTGGTCTTGGCCATAGTGGAGTTTGGAGTGGGACTGTTTGAGGTTGTGGACAGGTGTCTTTTATATAGATAACGAGTTCAAACGGTGCCCTTAATACAGGTAACGAGTGGAGGACAGAGGAGCCTCTTACAGGGAAGAAGTTACAGGTCTGTGAGAGCCAGAAATCTTGCTTGTTTGTAGGTGACCAAATGCTTATTTTCCACCATAATTTGCAAATAAATTCTTTACAATGTGATTTTCTGGATTTTTTTTTTTCTCATTTTGTCTCACACACACACACACACACACACACACTTCCTTACAGTAGTGTCCAGTGTTTGCCCTCTTCTGCACTTCCTCATCCGTCTTCAGTCCTGACTTAGCTCAGAAGTGTTGAGATAAAGAGCCCTGTATCTCTGGGCTTCCCTCACTCTATGCAATGCGTGCGGCTGCCCCGGTCTCACGGCCAACGTGACCAGTGAGTCCCCCAACACATGGGACCAGCACATGGGATCAGCGTGTCCACCAGCACACGCTAACAGCTCTGCTACACGTTACTGTCCCTGGCCCCTCTCTGACCACAGGGCTTCTTTCCCACACCACTCTGTACTCTGGACCCCCGCCAGCACATGTTTCTGCTCAGATTAAACACTTGGATATATCATAGTTGAGACTTACAACTTAAAGAGGAAATAAATGCATAATCTAAATAACAAATCATATCACTCTTTGTATGTTCTTTTAGTGTGTACCAAGGGACAGGCGGTGACGGGACAGTACCGGATGCTGGCTAAGAACGGAGGGTATGTCTGGCTGGAGACCCAGGGAACTGTCATTTACAACAGCCGCAACTCCCAGCCCCAGTGCATCGTGTGTGTCAACTACGTCCTCAGGTGGGTGTCGCAGTTAATATGTTAAAAGGGACATATGATGCTGTTTTTAAAGCTTTTTGAAATAAATTTGCCTTCATTCATAATAAATTCACATAAATATTTCATATTTATTGAAAACATTTTCATTTGGGGAGTTGTTACTTTTACTTTGCTGAAAACGCTTGGATTAGGTGACTTTCCCTTTAAGGCTCTTTTGACCCTGCCCACTTAAATCTGTCAGCTCCATAAGTTAATAAGTTTCAGGGTTTTCCCCTACTTTATATTAGGCTGCATCCCCCCAATGGCAAACCCCCGCTCCCTCTAGAGAACCGAAAGAGCGCCTCTCATTAAACAGCACAAATCTCCGTTCATCAAAACACTCTGATTCAGATCTGTTCCACTACACAGTGAGAAACTCCTAAACTCCAGTCCCTGTTTTACCACACGCTTTACTCAGGAGCGAGGGCCAGGTTCATAGAAATCTAGTCCGGGTTTTGCACCTGTTTGTCTTTACCGCATCAGCTCCAATGAAATAAAAATATACAAAAATATACAAAAAAAAATATATGTGATAATCACGTGAGGAAAAGATGCAGGAACAGAATCAACTCAAGAGTAAATCATAACAGAAGTACTATGAGATTAAACTTAGGGTTCAAGGTTCAAGGAGTCTTTATTATTCCCAAAGGGCAAATTGTTTTAATACTTAATATTAACTTCTGCTAACACTGTAATTAGACAAAAACCAAAAGCCAATCCTAGTAGGTTAGGTAAAGCTGTTAACATGGTTTCTGTCAGCTCAAGTTATGGATGTCAGAAATCAGAGAATTCTCTAGCATCAATCTAACTCTGCTGTCTGCCACAGAGCTGTTCAATAATAGGTTTAGTTTATCTGTAAACCAGTGGCGGCTGTTGGTCCTTAAAAAAGGGGACGGTCTACATCATAAACTTGTATTATTATTAGGGCCGGGAATCGATAAAAAAAAATTAACTAATTAATCGCAAATCTGAAAAAAATTAATCGTGATTAATCGTATTATGAATTCACGTACAAACACAAAATTGTAAATTTAGAACATTTATTTTGAATTAACCTTCACATACTTTACTGTAAACTTGTGCAATGCAAACAAAACTTGCCAAGAAAATAAATTGATAGTCTCTTTGAGACCTGTAACTCAGACAAAGTTTGCCTAAATAAGGTACAACCAACAAATACACAAAACTTACCTAAAAAAGCATGTGTAATCTCTTTTAGAACTTTAACAAAAATAAGTTTAATTCTTCAATTAATAACAATTGTTGTGGTTCACAACAGTGTACTACTGTAATACTATGAACTGTGTTACTCCATTTGTAATTGAACTCATCCTTGCATAGACTGTGCATAACTTTTGTTTTGTCTTTATTGCTGTCTGGTGACGATTTGAAGCAGAATTGTCCATTTAGCAATGTGTCTTTTTGGTCACTCATGTTGCTTTAGCTCGTTCACTTGTTGCATTAGGCTCGTTCCAGATGAACTGTGCCTCGCCTGGATTGTGAACGAGAGTGCACGGCCGCAATGAGAGGAGGGAAAATACGCCTGTACTGAAGTCGGACAGTTTGTGGCTCAGATCATGCACCATCACGCCCGAAATCCACTTCTCGCGTGTGTTTTTTAATCCATGTCAAAACTGTAATTTTAGTCTGTATTTTAAAAAAAAGAGGCGGGGGAAGAAAGAGAGGAGGGCAGTGAAGTGTCGTGCGTTACGTTTCTGATCAGCACTAAACTCAGATCCAATCACCTGTCTGTTCACCGCTGACAGGTGTGTGTTTTCCCATCATGCACTGAGCCGTGCAGCCTCCGCAGTTGCTCCTGATGAACAGCGGCGGCTCAGGCGCTGGTCTCGTTTGGCTCTCACAGTAACCGTCGCACTTGTGGCATCAGAGCAAGTAGGGAACAAGTCGGACACAAATCGAAGTGGCGTGCACTGCCCACAGACCGACACTGATCGAAACTGCGCAAGTCTGGCTCATCTCGAACACACCTGATAGATGGAAACGGAAATGTGTTGTCTTCTACCCTCGCCCAGTGCATTTCTGCCCCGCTGGAAGACCCGTGGCCTGTTGCTGCCTCTGTCAGTGTTGTCGTAATATTTTTGTTGTGATCAAATTAATTGATGCGTCAATTGAAATTAACGCGATTAAATCAATAAATTAATGCACTGCATTAACGCAATAATTTTCCAAGCCCTAATTATTATATTATACAGAGCCAAACTTAGCCTATACATCACATTAACAAACACTGTTGAATGTTGAACATGTTATTTATTTACAAATTCTGCCCTACGCTCTTTTTCCAGGTAATGATCTATAACCCAATCATACCGACTGGCTGTTTTTTCCACTGCACCACTCCACCAATTTCCTCTCAATGGCCAGCAGGGCGAGGTTGTTTAAATGTTCTTGGCCTATTGTGTTGCAGGTGTAAGATTTGACCCTTTTTAAACAGGAGAAGCTTCTTTCTACACCAGATAAATCTGCAGCAGGGTATTATAATTGTTTGCCACAGTGCTCACTATGCGAAATGTAAAATTCCATCCAATAGGAGCATTTTTGGCTAGCTTTGAACATCCTGCAGACTCAAGAAAAGACATTCTTTGTAGATTTTGAAAAAAAAAAGTGGCAAATCCTGAGAGAGATGCAAAAATACTCTTGCCTGAGACAAGCATTTAGCACCCTGAGATAACACTATGTTGAGCCTGTGTGCATAGCAATGCACACGCAACTATCTATTCTTGTGCTGTAAGAGCAGCTTCTTCAGGACAGTTTGTTTGACTGCCCCTGAGTCCTGCTTTTAATTTGAGGGACCACATACTGTGGGACATAACTGGTGTATGAGACATAATGAAGTTAAGTGTCAGTGTAGCTCAGAGAGAAACATAATTAGCTTATTACTTAGTATTTCTTATTACAATAAAACATTTTTACACCTGTTACTTAAAATATAATAGATAACACTGCAAAAATCTAACAAAATATATGAAATTACCTCTGTTATAATAAACATTTTTGGGGGGAGAACCGGTTCTCCAGTCCAGCTACTAAAGAACATCATGCTTAACAGCTTAACAGCTTTTAACATATTTTAAAGCTGTTTTTAAAATGAATACACCACTATGAACAATACTCTCCACTCTCTCCAGATCTGCGCACACACGTTAATAATTGACATTAGCAAACAGTTACAGGAAGTCAGATTTTACTAAGTAAATCTATTGTGGGATTACATTTTTGCAAAAAATGTAGTCATTTTACATTGTCTTTTCTAGAAACACAGATACATTAGACTTAACATCAGCTGGTACTGATATTCATCTTCTCCTATTGTGTAAATATTATAATAGAAACCACATTTCTTACCTTGGATGCTGATGTTAATGTTTGTTTATATATAATTATTTATTATATAATGTTATTACGTAGGCATAAAGTAAACCCTAAACTGACTGTCTCCCCTTTTCTTTTGTTACAGTGACGTAGAGGAGAAATCATTGATCTTCTCCCTGGAGCAGACAGAGGCCCTGTTTAAACCTCACAACATGAACAGCTTCTTCTCTTCAGGAGGAGCGGCTGCTGTTGGAGATATGAGTGACACCCTCTTCACCAAACTTAAAGAGGAACCAGAAGACCTGGCTCAGCTGGCTCCGACACCAGGAGACACCATCATCAGCCTGGACTTTGGTCTGTAACCACTCTCTTTTAGTTTTCTGAATTGTTGCAAATGTTGAATTTTTCCTTTATATTTCTTTTACCTCATAAAAGATGATCATGATGATGTGTGGCCTGACTTAGCTTGGCTATCAATCAGCAATCAATCAACATTTTTTATATAGCTCTTTACAACAAACAAAGTGGTCAAAGTGCTTTCCAATAGAATCAAAGACGAATTAATAAAATCTTAAAAAATAGAAATACGTAAAAGCCTATTATATAGAATACAAAATAAAAAGAAATGTCACAGCATTACTAAGCCAGTCTGAATAAATAAGTTTGAAGTCTAGATTTTAAGAGTGTCTTATTGGTGTGTGTTGGCATCATACTTTGCAACAAACATACATTAACTCATATTTCTTATAATTCCTAATATAATTTGAAAACCTATGTACTTTTCTTACTTAATATTTGTGATTAATTACGGTGCATATTCAGAGCAACTACAGCTTCTGCGTTGTGGGACCAAGTCCAGACTCCAAAAGTTTAGCGACTCTCCCTGCTCTCTTCCCCGTGATTGTCAGTCCTGTCTCCACTGTCCATTCCGAAAATGTATTTAAAAAAAGATTATAGTAAAGGTTCAGAATGCCATTATATTGTCACCCATATCTGAAACATTGCCTTCTTATGTTGTGTCTGTTATATTGTCATTATTTTCTTTTTTATATCGGTTTGTAGGCTGTCCTCGCTTCGATGAGCCACAGCAGTCGGAGGGCTTCTCTCAGGGCTCGCCATCTTGGGCCAGTGAGAGCCACAAACCTGCCTCCTCATCCCAAAATCAGACCCCCACTCCTGCAGACCTGTCTAAGAACATGCCCACCACTCCCTTCACCATCCAACAGCACCCATCGCCAGGCAGCGCTACACCCAGCCTCAGCAGCTGCTCCACGGTGAGGGCTCCATTACAGTACATAACCCAAATGAGTGATCAGCTGGTGTTCAGAGGGGTCTTGCGGTCAGCGGTCACAGACAGCGGGCTGTGTGGGGTAATAATTGCTTAAAAAGTATCAATAACTGGAAAACCTCATTGTTCGAAATAGCTTGTGTGTCTGTGAGTGTGCTTCCAATACAAAAATAACCAGTGGGTTGGCTAATAATTTGCATAATTGCCTTTAAAACATATTTAACTTAAATGTAAGATTTTAGAAACATCAGGAGTGGATGGTGGGGTTATATGCATAGATTTAGGCTTTTTCATCAAACAAAAGCTGTTTGCTCTGGACACAGAGGGCACCGACAGTCCTGCAAAGAATGAGGTATGGTCTTATGGAATTTAATAAACATTTTATTTCTCATCAGTAGTGTGTGAAAATGAAATCCTCCAATTGTGGACTCTTGACAATCTCTAGTTTCATGTTACTGGGGTTGTTTATATCTCTATCTAGTGGCACTTTCAGTTTTGCAAGAGCTTTGCTTTTGCATGTTCCATTGGGATGTATTTTCTCACACAACATTGCCCTCTGGTGTTGGTGAAGAGGATGATTTATAAATTAAGCAAATAAGATTTCCTTTGTTGGGGTACACAGAGTACTGAGAATAATTGAAAATATACATGTTTTTTTTTTTTTTTTTCAAGATGTATAATAAACCTTATTTCCAGAATGGAAATTTGTGCAAATTGTTTACCACAACTGCATCAGCAACTTGAGTATTTGTTTAATTTGTCCTTAATAAAGTGTGTTTTAAATGTGTAGATTCTTAAGCAGTTTTAAAATTAGACAGATAGGTACTTCCTGTAGAAACTCTCTCTATTTATCTGCTTGGAATGATGAGAAAACGAACAACTACTAATAACAAGGAGTGATGATGAATGATTGTGGCAACTGGCAACCAATCAACTACATGTGAGTAATATCAATGCCTGGTTAGAAAACATTAGTGAGTGTGTTAACGTTTAGCTGTATTATTTAAGGTAGCAATTATAGTGTCTATAAATAATATATAAGCTATAGACTATGTAATACAGTAAGACTTTTCTCAGTTTTAATGTTACACTGGACAAGGAAACACAGGATTTACAGAAAATAATTTGTCAGCGTTTTCTCAGATTTAATCCATCAATCAGCACTAATCCTACTTCAATAAGTTCACTTTAGCAATTGGAACTGTCTCAGATATTTATGTTATTAGTTTATTAATTTTTTAACAAATATATAAACAACAACCATTTGTTTCTGCTGTCTAAAATGTTAATGTCAATTGTCAATAGACCTTTCCAGGAGTGACGTTATTAGAAGAGATGCGCACACAGCCTTGTACCGAAACTAACGTTCTAGCCCATTCATTTCTACAAAAGAGCAAAGTAAAAATATTAATTTCAATATTTTTGGGCAGCCGGAACGAATGTTTGTTGTTTATATATTTATAAAAAATTACTCTGAATTAATATGCCCCAGATCTGAGTCTGAGTCTGAGATTCACTTGCTAAAGTTAACTTATAAAAGTAGTATTTGTGGTGATTGATGAATTAAATCTGAGCATACAATGTCAAACTGTTGTGGTCCAGTACATTTCTGTAAATACTTGTCCCGGTTAACATTAAAATTAAGAAAGGTAAATTTTGTATTGTTTAGCTTGTGCTAATTATAGACAGTAATTGCTACATTAAATAAAATGGCTAATTGTTGACACACCCGCTAATGTTACCAAACCAGGCACTGATATTACCTTCATGTGGTCGAGTGGTTGTCAGATGCCAAACCTGCCTTGATTATTTATAATTTGCGATGTTTTGTGGCTAGCACTTCCGGTACCAGTCTTTGAAATACAAGCATTCTGTTTACAAACACAAGAAGGCTCTATAGTACAGGAACCAAATTGGTCATTCAGGTTCTAAGGCAAAAGTTGCCTGGCCACTGAAGTAAAATATTTTAAATGAAATATTAAATGTTGAATTTGAAATGCTGAATGAACAAGTTATTCAATACGGCCTAAGTAACAAACTTTAAGACTCCAGTTATCTCCCGCTGTTTTGGGCTAAAGATATACTTACCTGGCTTTATAAGACCAAAACAAATCTACAGAAATAAACAAAAAAGAGTAAGCGCTAATATCTGTTTCTGTCTGTTTCCACAGAGGGACTTGAGTGACCTGGATCTGGAGACCCTGGTCCCCTACATTCCCATGGACGGAGAGGACTTCCAGCTGATTCCCATTGTCCCAGAGCCAGAGGGGAGCAGTGTCCCGCCCCCACCCCCAGTCACCCAGCAGAGCTTCAGTAACATCGCCAGCTATTTCTAACCCCTGACCCCTAGCACACCACCCCAGAGCCACTACAGACCACCTCCAACCACATCTGCATCCTGGGCCCCAGGGGAGAAGAGAGGGCCACAGCAGGAGACCATGGAGTCCAGAGCTAGGGCTTACATGATAGGACACATGCCCAACTCCCAGTACCAGGCTCCTCCGTGCACCCCGCTGTCATCGATGGGGGGCAGGCAGAATCTGCACTGGCCCCCCGACCCGCTGTTAACGTACCAACACCAACCACAGCCACCCCCACAGCGGGGCAGTAAAGCATTTCTCTCCACTGGAGAGGAGCGGCCGTCCTGCCACATTCTCAAACAGGGGTGAGTTGCAGCAACTTAGTCCTCGTTTTTTTAAAGCTCTTTAGAGCTTTTTCTTTCAGGGGTAGCAACAGCAAATTACCTGCTTTCTAGCAAGCAGTGGTTTGCTTATTGATTAAGCATATATGTTTTACATCAGGTGCCCTTCCTGACACAACCCTTATTTATCTGGGCTTGGAACCAGCACAAAGACTACACTGGCTTATGATCCTCTGTGGGTGCATAATTTAATTCAATTTTACTAGATAGTCAGTGGTACTGTGGGTTAAGTGTCCGCCGACCAATCGGAAGCTCAGCAGTTTGAACCTCACTCGAAGCTTATAGTGTTGTCGTGTCCTAGGGCAAGACATCCACATTGCTTACTCCAGTCATGACAGGTTGCGACAGGGAGGACATCCGACATAAAAACCTGCCAAATCACCATGCAAGTGGTTCGCTCTGGCAACCCCTAATGACAAAGGGAGCAACACAACACCAAAATATTGAACTTGCACAGCAAGATGGATTCTCTCAAAATTTTGAGTTTGTTCACAAACTCTGTTAACCACTGATGGTTGAATGATGCTGTGTCAGTACTGTTGTGGATGTGCCGTTTTTTTATGTGTCGACAGATACAAGCACTCTTGTGCCTTAATTAAAAATGACTTAATTAAAAATAAATAAATACATAAATAAATATAGAACTGTATAAAGAAATAAATACACGTATACATAAATGCATACATTTTGAACATAGAAAAGTAAAAATTATCTATTTATTTTGACATTTCTACATTTATTTATTCATTTACTTTGACATTTCACTCTTATTTATTTATTTCTACATGTCCACATTTATTTATGTATTTCTACATGTCCACTTTTATTTATGTATTTCTATATGTCCACATTTATTTATTTTATTGATGTATTTCTACATGTCCACTTTTATTAATGCCTGTTCACATCTCTGTAAACATTATGTCACAACCGGTAACACGTGTTTACAAAGAGATGTGCCAAAGGGTCCCGGGGTCATTTGTGACATGGACGATGAAAGATTAATCCTGGAAGTGGAAAACCACCAGATTTTATATGGCACCCCACATCTTTATTATAAAGACAACACAAAAAAGGACAAGGCTTAGAGTGAACTCATGACTTCCAGCGTGAACTCGCTACTGTTGCGTGAACTCGTGGTCTCCCCAGCTGGCTCCATGGATGTATAATAAGACCTGGATTGGGCACCGCCCCCTCTTCCCTGATGCCAAATTTCCTAGCGGCCGCTCCGCAGAACTGCAGCAAAAAATCCAATGCGACCCAGAAAGCATTTTTCCCATAGAGCGCAATGTAAAAAGAAACGCCTGGTGCTCGGCTCAGCTGAGAAAACGATTGGATTTTGTAGTGTTTATTATCTATTTTCACACCATGGACTTTTTCTCTCTTAGAAATCTTTAATTTGGCTAAAAAATAACTTTTTATGGTTTGTGATGTCGCCGCTCTAGCCCGCCATCATGCCCATTGATCAGAGCCGGTCACATGGTACACGGAGCTACACCACACTTGCTCCACGGCCGCAGTGCGCCTGCTCTATGGGCCACACAACTTGGAAGTAACGCAGAAGTAAAAAACTTTTTTGGCATCATGCGCGAATGAGCACAGCCATTGAAAACAATGTCGGTAGTGACGTCATTCATTAACCAGTTCTATAATACATCCATGGCTGGCTCTGGTCGGAGCCGTGCCACACACGCAACACACTCGGTATGATGTAGTCTGTCTAAATACCGTACCAAAGACATACTGCACACGGAATCTGGCATCAGCCTCGCTCCGCAGCCCTTCGCCCGCCGCGGATCTGGGACTGTGTGTGAGGCTCGTGCTGCAGCTCTGTTTGGGAGCTGATCTGGAAATCCCTGAGAAACTCTGGAGTCATTACTGACAACGAAGACCCAGCGGCGTTAGCACAAGCATGGGTTAGCAGCACCATTCAGAGTAAAACAGACGAACAACAGCAAGCAGGACCAGTCACGCTTCAGACTTATGTCAGCACCGCCCACCTAATTAGCATTTATACATTTCACAGACCACTGACACAGACACAAAAATACATTAATAAATAAAAATGGACATGTAGAAATACATAAATAAATAAATGTGGACATGTAGAAATACATAAATGTGGAAATGTCAAAATAAACAGAGAGTTTTTACTTTTTTATGTCCAAAACGTATGCATTTATGTATAAATGTATCTATTTCTTTATACATTTCTACATTTATTCATTTATTTATTTATAATTAAGTCATTTTTGGTCTTCCATACACTCTTCACATTACTTGCAAACAATATGGCAACACCAAAAGACATAAGCACAGATGCTTATAAACTGTACATAGAATAGATCTGTTTTTTCTGTTGCAGAGGTATGTTGTTTGGCTGTCATTGCTATGATTGGTTTAAACAAATCATAGTATGCAGTCACTACATGGTGCTTCATCCAATCACCTACACAGTACACATATTTATATTGGAGTCAATTGTAAAGATAATGTAAAATGGGTAATATCTGTTTGTGTGCAGGTCCAGTGACAGTTTTGGGCAAGTATACAGAGACATGAGTCCAGCCAGAGTGACCATGGCCCACAGCATCAAGCGCTCCTTCACACAAATGAATGTGGTGAGTGCTTTCCTTATCTTTCTGTGGACAAGTCTCCATTAATAATGTTTTTGCACAATTTGGAATCCTAGATATAGCTCACATTTACCTTTGTGTCACCAGTTTAGGCCACACGTATTTTAGCTAAGTGTTTTAAAAGGCATATGCAATCTGAGAGAATTTACTCAGTAGTGTGTTTTGTGTATCTCTCAGGGTGATTGTAAAGCCTCAGATATGATATGGAAGAAGATGAGAGGGGAGCTGTGTGGACCCATGGACCGCTCGCTCAGCACTGGCTCACTGGCAGGTATGTGTCTAACTTTAGAGGTGCTGTCTCTTAATGAAACGCTGTCTCAGCTCACTCTTTTTGTCAGATTCAGGACTGGTGAGGATAGTTCCAGACAGTATGCCTCATAGCATGGGCTCTTTGCAACAGCACAGGAAGTCTCAGTATCCAGGGAGTGCTGCAAATGAAAAAGGCTTTCCTCCACACAAAAGTGGCCACTACACAGGCTATAACATGCTTCCATCTAACAAATCTGAAGGTAAGACCAATGATCATAAGGTTTCAAATCAAAAGTGCTTATGCATTCAGTAGTATAGTTGCATTACCAAAAGAAGCAAATCATCATCTGGGCAGTAGTTACTTAAAGATTAGACACCACAGTCTGTTGACTGAATCTCAAATAGTTCTCATTTGCGAAAGGGAAAATATTAAATGGTAACATAACATATCAGAAATTGTCCTTACAAACGTGTCGTACCAATCCATTAATTTTATTGTTTTTGTGTTCTGTTAAAAGGTAATAAGGCCATTGAGATGTACAGTGCAGGTTGGGACTGAACCTGAAATTCATAAAGTTCCACTAGTTGCCAATGCTTTAGGGTTTGTTGGAGAGGGGTTAGTCAAAACTAAAAACTAAAACTAAACTAAACAATTTTAACCCAATCAAAACCAAACATTTTTAGTAATAGTAATTACCAGCTACAAACTGACTAGTAGTGCTTGACCTGGACCACTACACCATAAAAACTATGCTTTAATGCCCATCTGAGTGATTTACATGGCCCGTTACAAGGGTTAGGCATCTAGAGGGGCTCATAGATAGATAGATGATGGATTAATACTTAGTAATCTCCACAAGGGAAATCCAAATGTCCTGTAGTAGCTATGTTACAGGCAGACAAAAAGTAATAAATTAGTATTAAAACATCTCTAAAAAAACTATCAGTCAATGTATACCCTCAACATGTTTGCATTAACAGTGAGCATTAGATCTCCCCATAGCACTCCGTCCTGCAGCACATGGAGAGGAAATTTTATTACCACTACTCCTCTGAGCAGCCAGTCTCGTGCAGAGGGTGCCTGGTGTTACTGAGGATGGCCTGAACCTTTCTCCTCATGCGCCAGAGTCCAGTGACCTCCCAACCACCGACCCTGCCCTCTTAACTAGCTTGTCCAGCCTTTTACAGTTTTTGACAGAGATGTTGTTCCCCCAACAGACAGCAAAAACAGACTCATAGACCATGGACAACATTTCCTTACACTCATCAAAGGACTTTATTCTTCTTAGAAAAAAGAGCCTGGTCTGTCCCTTTTTGTAAAGGCACTCATTGTTGGTATTCCAGCCGAAATTGTCATTTAAGTGGACACCTAGATATTTGTGTGTGTGTGCAGGTTCAGTGTCCTGTCCATTTATGTTGACTGGCTGGAAGATATTCTTTTTCTTGCTAAAGTTAATAATCATTTCCTTTGTTTTATTGGTGTTCAATGTTAGAAAGTTCTCCTTGCTCCAGTCAAAGAAAGCTGTAAGTAAGTCCCGATATTCCAATTCCTGACTGTCCTTGATACAAGCCACAATTGCCGTGTCATCTGAGTACTTCTGAATGTGGCATGAATCAGATTGATTTTTAAAATCAGAAGTATATAGTGTTAAGCGGAAAGGGGGCTAGAATAGTTCCCTGTGTGGTACCCCCATTGCTCACCACGGTCTCTGAGATGGTGTTGCCCAGCCTCACGTACTGAGGCTGTCCTATGAGGTAGTTTTAGATCCATGAGATGAAGATGGAATTCACCCCCTACCCCTTCAGCTTTGTTTGAGAATTTTGGGTCGGATAGTGTCAAATGCACTAGAAAAGAACATAATCCGCACAGCCACCAGGTACACCAAAAAGAAGTCTGTCCGGTGTTCAGTTTTTTTTTCTGATTGGTATAAAAAGCTAATTAAATATAGGTGTATTTTTTTTAAATAAATGCTTGCATAGTATTTTTATTCTAAATATCTACACAAAACAACAGTAAAGTAGCAGCAGTGTGCATTACTCTTAAAGTGACATCAGTGAAGACATACATTTCTTTTAGTTGTAGCTCTCTCTCGCATCTAAAGGCCAGGTTTATTATAATTTATATAGCAAACAGAGGCTTGTTAAAGCTTTCAAACACATGACTAATTAGCATTGTAAGCAGTGGTGGAATGTAACGAAGTAAAAGTACTTAGTTACTTTACTTAAGTACAGTTTTCTGTAGTTAAGTTTATAAGGGGTACCTTTAATTTTTACTTCACTACATTTTAGAGCAAGTATCTGTACTTTTTACTCCACTACATTTATGAGTTGGTTTGAAGTACAAAATATTTTGAGTTTTCATTTAAAATAATTTTTGTCCTGCCCTCATTGTAGACACACAGTACTTAAATATAAAAGCTGCAGTAAAGTAATGCTCCTAAAGATAGAAGACCTCACTGAGAGTTTAGTCTCTTCTACTGCACCTGTTTGTTCATTTCATCTGTAATCAGCACAATTCTACAGCAAAATCCCTCACATTCCCTCATGAATTACTGTCTGACGAGCTGGACCCAGACAAGCAGGACCACTCTGCTGCCCATAGAAAGTCTCTATAAGCAGACCATAAAAACACTGGACAAAATGTCAAACTCTTATCATCACTGTAAAATTCTGAGCAAATATAATTTTTTAAGTTGGGAAAACATTATTAATTATTCAGACGTTGTACTTGTCTATAAAATTCTTCATGGTTTGGCTCCACCACCATTAACGGAGTTCATTCCTTTAAATTTAAACACAAGTACTCGGTCATCAAGCAGAGGAGATTGCAAAATTCCATTCAGAAAAACAGCATTTGGACAATCGTCTTTTTCAATACGAGCTTCACACTCCTGGAATACAGTCCCTTCAGAACTGAGAAACATAACAGCTTTTAACATCTTCGATCTATTAAACAGTGGCTGCTGGACAATCAGACATGTCCACTTAACTTAAATTAACTTTTTGTTAACTAACCTTCTTACTGTCTTTGCAGAGACTGTTGTCTGTCTATTGTTCACTGTAATCTGTGCTTCATGTACCCTGAGTTTTTAGCATGTTCTAATTTTTACTAATCTGTTCTACTGTCTCATTGACCTTTGTCTTTGTGCCATGTGCCTGATTGTTTATGTGCCTGTTATATGTCCTTTTTCTTTGCCATCAACCTGCCAATGGGACTACAGATGAAAATTTGCCTTTTTGGCTAACTCTGGCACATTTACATGCTGGACTGATGAACACATGTTAATTAATGGGCACTGTCCCATATTAAATAAAATAAACATAAACATTTAACACATTCATGAGTTGTTGAGTCTGTGCAAAATACTTTTACTTTTTACTTGCAAGTACATTTAAAAGTACTTTTATACTTTTACTTATGTAGAAATTTTAAAGTGATACTTTTACCCTTACTTGAGTAAATTTCCTGTATCTGTACTTTTATTTAAGTAAAGAAATTAAGTACTTTTTCCACCACTGATCGTAAGTTAGCATTGTCCACCACTGCTGCCATATCTAAACAAGGACATTACTAACGTAAAGGGACTCCTTTCTCTGTGATTTCTCTGCATTGTCTCTACAGTCAGTATTTAAGCTACTTTGGGCGCTAACAGCAACATTAGCCACAACATAAGAAACATTGTGGCGCTTGGAGGATGCTATATTCAACTTTACAATTCAGTTATTTTTAACATTGTCCAAAATTAAAACCGGAAATAAATTGAATTTGTTCGATTTATCAGCCAGCCCAGCCCTAATTGGTCTGGTCCAAATCATGAGTGGTTCAGTGGATGACAACACATAGCATTGACAGGAATAAGATGGATAATTTCTGACTAGAATTCAGCTGCTGTCAAAGGTTTCTTCTTGTCTTTAAAGGTTTTTTCCTATGTGCGCAGGTATAGTGAGTCGTTTGCTGGGCCCCTCCTTTGAGGCCATCTACCTGCCTGAGTTGACACGCTACGACTGCGAGGTCAATGTTCCTCTACAGGGCAACCTCCACCTTCTCCAGGGCTGTGACCTGCTGAGAGCTCTGGACCAGACCACCTAGAGGCCCGCATCCACCACCACCCTGTCCACCATTACAAACAGGACTCACTCACTCATGAACCTCCATCAAACTCTTGAGTCTCAACATGCTAGAAATTTCTACTGAAAACCACATCCTGCCTTACTCATACAATTGCAGTTATCAGGCCTTACCGTACACATGATGTCTTTCCCATGAGTTGACTCAGATCGGGTGCAGGTTGGCCAACAGTGCCAGGGCCCTGCATTGACACAACAAAAGAGGAGCTAATAGTGCTCTAGGGATTGTGTGGTAGGGTAAGGTCAATGATTGACCAGCAAGAAATGATCACCTGACCTGTCACCTGACCTGTGGCAGCTGGCACTGCAGTTTGTCCACATTGGGTTTGGGCCAAGCAGCTTTTGGAGACAGGCTGGTTTGAAACATTTGCCTTAATGCAGCCATATTCTCATCCCTCCACAACACTAGGTCAACTTCCCACAGCCGGGAAGCCTACAGTTTTCAGTCGTAACCCTAGATACAGATACTATGCAGATCAATCCTGGCTTATTTTTTGTGTGCATTTTGTTCAAAGACATAAACTACCTAAACATCAAAAGAAACTGTGGTTCTATAAACCAGAGAATATAGTCCATTTTTGTAGTTCATATCCAAAGCGTTTGTTATTTAAAGATATTTAAAGCGATAACAAGAGTTACAGAAAATGTGGTTCAGATTATTAATTTCTGTAGCAAAATGAAAAAATATATTTTGTGTCTTCTTGTCTTGTTAGAAAAGTCTCGCGCTGTAAATTAGCATGAATTTGTAAAGACCAGTGGTTCCCAAAGTGGGGCCCGGGGCCCCCTGGTGGGCTGCGAAGGTATTGCAGAAAAAAGTACTGCATAAAAAGAAACTGAGTTTTAAAAAAAATTATAATTAGATATCACTTTGAAGCAATTTTTAGTCAACAGTAGGTGTTTTTGTAATGTTCTTTTTTTATAGAAATCTATAGGAAAAAAACATGACATAGACTTTAAAATAGAGTAAAGTTTCATTGTTGGGGACCCACATGGCACTGTCTGATTTTTAAGGGGGCTTTGGGACTCTTGACTTTGGGAAAGGCTGGTATAGACAATGCACAGTCACACAATAATCTCATTTGTGTACTGACGTATGGTGCATTTTTCATAGCCACATTTTAAAAATCTAAAAATGTAATCAATTAATAAGGCTGGGTCAGATATTATCACAGATATTTTATTCTTGTAGTTAATGGAACTACCTAAGTGTTTTTAGTCGTCAGACTGAGATGCTGTAGCCTTTGTTCTGATTTAATCAATGTGACACTTTGTCAAAAACATACACTTTTCTTTATGTCTATATGATTACCTATAGTTTCTACAAATATATTGCAATATATTTACCCTACTGTAACACTGAAACTGTGTTATTCTGTGTTTTTATTAGTCTTTGTTGTATTTTTGTTTTGTTTTCAGTCTTCTTAAACCTCCCTGATTTACCGACATGACTCTCAGTCAGGTTTAGTAGCTCACGTGAATACAGGGTTTATTCTTATTGTGCAATTTTTTTTTTTTTTCCATTGAGTGATACCTATTTATATTTGCTCATACTCAGCAAGAAAGCTAGCTTTATTTACCACACTGATAGCTTCTACACATAATCTCACACACTATACATGTAGCTTTACAGTTCATTTATGTACTTTGACAGATGGTGGTGGTGTGCACAGTGTTCCTGTGGGGCAGCGTCTTTATGCTTGCTTGACTTGCATCAAGTATTAAGAGGATTAGAGGTAAACAAACATAGCTACTGCTACATACTCAAAAAGTCTTGTGAATATTATGTTGCCTGACACAGCTTCATCTTACTTTAGCTAAAGGGCTATGCTCCTATCATAGTCCTGTACCTTTTTAGGTAACTGTTGCTAGGTTAAACTTTTACTAAAATCAAGTAGTAGGAACAGTACAAAAACAACTATAGCATAGAATATCAAGATTTTCTTTTATAGATTAACGGCCCTATCTTGCCAACTGGCGTACGCCTGATCTTGGCGCAGACAGACCCCCGCCAACGCGGGGGCGTGGTCTTGTACAGGTGAGGTGTGTTGTGAGGTGGCCTGCTCTAAATCTAGGATATGGTGTAAAGCATGAAAAAAACCCTCAATGAGCAGTGTTTTGTTGTTGTTGTTGTTGTTGTTATTATTATTTTATAAGAAGAAGAACAACAACAACAAGATGAAAAGATGTGGCGTAGGCGACATATTGAGCAGAGTCTCTGAAGTTCACATGAAACGCACCAGAAGCTGCAGGTGGTTGTTTTTTTGTTTTTTGCCTTTTTCTGCATAAAAGTATCCAATATCTGATGCCGTTTACAGAACAGCACTGAGCTGTCCTCATCCAAATCTCCAAGTTCACAAAGGAAGCATTCATGGAGTCTACTGGCGCATAAATCCAGCTTATTCAACAACAAATCTAAGATATATTTTGATAGACAACTGAAATCTAAAAAGAGGAGAAGCAAATGGACCACAACATTTCCAGTAAACAAACCTGCTGGCCAAAAGTCAATCTGTAGTTTTCTACGGACTTTTAGATAAATCACCTTACTTTGAATAATCTGTTTAGGAGTCTGCATTAAATGAGTTGTTGTGGGGTGAATAAAGCGTCCTGCATCTCTCCCTGCTGTCTCTGTGCTGAAAACTACAACTGCAGCAGTGAGCACTGAAGTCTGCAGTCAGTGAGAAAGCGGCGCATCGTGGCTAGCATAACAGCCAGCTAGCAATGGATTTATTTATCGGTTTTCATCATGACAGATGAAAACCAATAAATAGGCAGAAAAAAACTTAGTATGGATGTGAGGAGAGGAAAACAAAAGTAAAGCTGAGGGTGAGGGACCATACAGGAGTCACTTGTACTTGTTGTGAGTAACGTTTACAACAGTGCTTTACTCCAAAATGTAGGGGGAGCTCCGTAGAGGAAAAGGAAGCAAAAACAGCGAAGAAACGTGACAGGTAACTGAGTTCCACATTTAAACATTTTCTTTTAAATATATTGACAGCTACACAACAGTACGTCAGTGAGCTTCGTGTCCCTGGTCCATGTTAGCTGCATGATAAAGACACATTTACGTCTAATGCTTCCTGTGAATTTTTGCTTAGTTTGTTTACTGCTTCTATAAGTATTCAAGAAAAATTGTTTCTTGATTAAAAGTATTACCTAAAGTAGAACGTACTTTGTGCTACAACCTAATCTAGTGTTGTTACTATCACTGCTTGAGGTTTCCCTCAAGGTGAAATAACGTTAGTAATAAAAAATAATATAAACAATGTCCTCAGCTGTCTTAGTTACATATAAATGTTAAAAAGGTTAAATCCTGGCCGCATATCAGTGTCCGTGGATAAGTGGTTCTTGGGTAGGTTGTGTGGATCACTGTCAAGTCCATTTACCTTATTTGAGCAAATCACACTCTTTGTAATGTACCCAGCTGCTTCTTTTGCCACTTTTGTCCAAATAAAGGGGTCATGTCTCTAGGAAAAGTGACGTCAGTGCATACCCTCTATAGCCTGTTGGTAAGCAGACTAAACATTATCGGAACCAAGCTCTCATAAGTGTTGTAAATATATCCAGTATAGCTATTTCGCTAACATTACTGGAAGTCTAATGCAAATATTAAAAATATAATATAAAAGGAGGAGTTGTTTACTGACCAATCAGGAGTCCAACAAATTTACACCTGACAAAATACTGAGCATTTAGACCCTCACTTCTCCTGTGCACACCACAGCAGGTAGCAGTTAGCGAGGGCAGTCTGGATTACGGTGTTAGAGGATCCATAGAACATACCCAGCAGCAGCAGCATTTTCAGTGCAGCGCAGCAGCCTGTGAAGTGACTTGAAAGTGAAGTTTGTACATTTATATAAATCTTTCATTAGGACAAAGCCAGTTTATTCATTCAAAATACATTGAATAATACGTTAGGTTGTCTCTTAGAGCAGAGTTTTATTTTCAGGCTGTAATTATGTGACAGGTGGTTCTTCTATCTTTTTTTCCATACACTTTTTCTTACTAAGTCTTTGTGTGGTGACCACTTGGGTTTGAACTCTAGACCATTTTACACATATTTGTCATGTCTTTAGGAGACAGAACTAATGTTGAAGATAGTGTTTTAGTGTTTGTAAGTGTCCTGGTACTTTGTCCTCATCCACCCAGACTGACCTGATCTTCGCAGTGCTGACTTTACCCTGTGCTGTTCTTTGTTGTGGCATTTTATAGATTTGTGTTTTCTTTACATATTTTTATCCTAAATTGTCTATTGAATCGTTTGACTGGCCAGTACTGTTGTTTAATACTTGCTTTAAAAAGATAGACAAAGCAAGAGATCCGATTACAAGTCACTTTTTTACAGACATGTAGCATTTTAAATATTGTTGGAGAAGTAGCCACAAACCAATGTGTCCCTGTTTGCATATTTCTGTTTGTACACTTCTGATTTCAAGTGCATAGACATTGGCTTATTAGGATGAACTACTCATTTGGTTTATACTTTTAATATAAATCAAATTTCATAAATTTAGGTGTGCGTTATTCATGGATATATTGCAAGAGCCTGATACTGATTAAGTCCTAACAGTCTATACTTCTATGACATGTCCAGTAGAGCAGATGATTATTCTATCACATGTGTGTGCAGATCATGGATGTATAATAAGCCAATGTTGCCAGTTTCACTAGTGGAAACTTGAGGAGTTGCAGCAGGAAAAAACCCTGCAGCCCAGTAAGAATTCTCCCCATAGACCTCAGTATAAAAAGAAACACCAGGTGTTTGGCTGACAGGACACCTAAAACTTCCAAAATGGTCAGATTTTGTCATGTTTATTATCTATTTTTGTATATTAGACTTTTTCTTTTTTTTAACCCCAAATCCCAAATTGGCTAAAAAATATATGTGAAAATAATTTATTGTTTGTGACGTCACCAGCTCTATCGCACTTTCATGGCCATTGGTCAGAGCCGATCACTTGGTATGCGAGACCAGGGGCTATAGGGCCGTAGTGTGTCTGCTATGAAGCTCAATAGTGAACGCCCATCTCATTTCATTTTCCCCATAGACTTTTTGAAAAATCTGTTTATTACGAGTTTAAAAGCTTGACTGAGGCTAATTAGCTCTGTGGTAACTTAAAATCACAGCCCAATTCATTTTTATCAAAAAAATTTAAGAAATGCATTTGTAGCTTTGCCTTTTAACATGTTTCATATTTTTTAAAACTTAAGTAAATTTGCTGTAGTCATGAGCTATTGTTTGTCGAGCTTTTAAAGTCTTAATATACATTTTTTTAAAAGTCTATGGAAAAAAAAAATGAAGGTGAATTCCAGCACTAGAGAGGGGCAGGCATTGTTGAGCTCCATATGGGCCAAACACCACGGAAATATTACAGACAAAAAACATTTGGGGCTTTTTGCACCAATAAGGCAACGGCCATTTGTAAACAACCTCGGCCCTAACATAATTCATTATCCAGAGCTAATGATACATTTGTGCTGCAAATTGCCTTAAGTATGCACCTAGCAAATTTTGATACAAATTGGCCACTGGCAAAAACTGGCACAACAGTGCCTGTGACCTCAAGATTTAACAGAAAATAGTATGTGAAAATTGACAATGAGCAAGAATACCCAACCATTTCAAAAGTTTAAATGGCGGTTAGATATGTGACAGCTGCCATGAGTGAAAATGCAACAGAGCAAAAATCCGCTACCATGTCCAGATCAACATGATACACATTCCACAGTTATCTGCATGCCATTTTGAATATATAGAGGGCCACATTTAGGAGTGGTTATTACTAAAAACAGCAATAGCTACAAAAAATCCAGTTTCTTCTGGTGCTATTTAAAAAGTTGCCAATTCAGAACATTGCTTACATATGCTTTAGTTTCTACATAACCTGTCTTATATAGAAACAGACTATTCCTGCACACTTCTTATATATTATTATATTATATATTGTTTAGTGTGCTAAAGGGGGACGTGTGCTAACAGACGTATGCTAGTTTGGACACAGCAAGAGTTTTCCCGCTGTATACATAAAGCTTTCCTAGATGATGTACTGTATGATGCTTTAAGCTTTTTTTTTACAATATCCCTCAAATCACACACAAAAACACTGTCTCTTGATGTTCTCTGCTTTGAGTAATGCTGACATTTTCTTTAAAGCCAGTCCGTAGAACGTGCATAATTGTGGTTGTCCTAGACTGCAGAGTGCACCCTTCAAGCACATGGCTTGTTTCACCCACGTCACAGTTTTCATTTAGAGCTTGGCAGGACTGCAGCTGAACGATGACAGATCACAGTGCAGCGCCTCCTGGTGATGACAAGTGGGAAAAAAATAAGGCGGGTTTTTGACCATGCTGCAAAAGGGTATGATGAAAATAATGTTTGTTTGTTTGTTGTCAGAGAGGGCATAGTCTTAAGAGGGTCAAGTTAGCACATGAAGATCAAGCATGTCATTGACTAAGTTCATTTAGCAAGGTTGTTGGTGTAAATAAGGAGATTAGATTTTTAAGCAAACCCTCCAAAAACATCTTGACAAAATGTTATGCAACTAAATAAATAAACTTACTTAAAGCAGCACATTGTAACTTTAGCTCTCTCAGGTTGATAAAACTCCTTGTCAAAATTGATAAGACTCCTAAGACAAGGTAGTGAAAACAGAAAAGGTAGTGTATGTCATAGTTTGTAGTTTTCGGAAATAAACTAATTCAACGACAAGAAAACAACAACAAAAGACACAGTTTTAGTTAGAATTAGCAAGTTGCTTGTGTTTTATTAGCAACTTGTAGAGTGACCAACCCACCCCCCAAGTTACAAAATGATACAGGACAATAATGACAAGTGCTCAGGCGTCGGGAGATGGGCAGTTTGTCCCGTTAAGTCTCTAGCTTTAAAATATTTTTTATAATAATTTAAAAATATTTTTAAAAATTAAAATAAAATTATTTTATAAACTAAAATTTCAAAAATAATTAAAACAATTTAATAATAAATATGTTTTAAGGTCAAAATACTACATAGTGTTGCTTTAAGCAACAAACTTCTGGGAAAGATGAACAATCATGTCTCTCTTCAAACCTACATTCAGTTTTACAACTGAATGTGAAAGGCTCTAAATACAGTGGGGCAAAAAAGTATTTAGTCAGCCACCAATTGTGCAAGTTCTCCCACTTAAAAAGATGAGAGAGGCCTGTAATTTTCATTATAGGTATACCTCAACTATGAGAGACAAAATGAGAAAAAAAAAAATCCAGAAAATCACATTGTCTTTTTTAAAAGAATTTATTTGCAAATTATGGTGGAAAATAAGTGTTTGGTCAATAACAAAAGTTCATCTCAATACTTTGTTATATACCCTTTGTTGGCAATGACAGAGGTCAAACGTTTTCTGTAAGTCTTCACAAGGTTTTCACAAACTGTTGCTGGTATTTTGGCCCATTCCTCCATGCAGATCTCCTCTAGAGCAGTGATGTTTTGGGGCTGTCGCTGGGCAACATGGACTTTCAACTCCCTCCAAAGATTTTCTATGGGGTTGAGATCTGGAGACTGGCTAGGCCACTCCAGGACCTTGAAATGCTTCTTACGAAGCCACTCCTTCGTTACCCGGGCAGTGTGTTTGGGATCATTGTCATGCTGAAAGACCCAGCCACGTTTCATCTTCAATGCCCTTGCTGATGGAAGGAGGTTTTCACTCAAAATCTGACGATACATGGCCCCATTCATTCTTTCCTTTACACGGATCAGTCGTCCTGGTCCCTTTGTGAAAAACAGCCCCAAAGCATGATGTTCCCACCCCCATGCTTTACAGTAGGTATGGTGTTCTTTGGATGCAACTCAGCATTCTTTCTCCTCCAAACACGACGAGTAGAGTTTTTACCAAAAAGTTCTATTTTGGTTTCATCTGACCATATGACATTCTCCCAATCCTCTTCTGGATCATCCAAATGCTCTCTAGCAAACTTCAGACGGGCCTGCACATGTACTGGCTTTAGCAGGGGGACACTTCTGGCACTGCAGGATTTGAGTCCCTGGCGGCGTAGTGTGTTACTGATGGTAGCCTTTGTTACTTTGGTCCCAGCTCTCTGCAGGTCATTCACTAGGTCCCCCCGTGTGGTTCTGGGATTTTTGCTCACCATTCTTGTATCATTTTGACCCCACGGGGTGAGATCTTGCGGGGAGCCCCAGATCGAGGGAGATTATCAGTGGTCTTGTATGTCTTCCATTTCCTAATAATTGCTCCCACAGTTGATTTCTTCACACCAAGCTGCTTACCTATTGCAGATTCAGTCTTCCCAGCCTGGTGCAGGTCTACAATTTTGTTTCTGGTGTCCTTTGACAGCTCTTTGGTCTTGGCCATAGTGGAGTTTGGAGTGGGACTGTTTGAGGTTGTGGACAGGTGTCTTTTATATAGATAACCAGTTCAAACAGGTGCCATTAATACAGGTAACGAGTGGAGGACAGAGGAGCCTCTTACAGAAGAAGTTACAGCTCTGTGAGAGACAGAAAAATCTTGCTTGTTTGTAGGTGATATATAAATACTAGGTGATAAACAAATACTTATTTTCCACCAGAATTTGCAAATAAATTCTTTAAAAATCAGACAATGTGATTTTCTGGATTTTTTTTTCTCATTTTGTCTCTCATAGTTGAGGTATACCTATGAGGAAAATTACAGGCCTCTCTCATCTTTTTAAGTGGGAGAACTTGCACAATTGGTGACTGACTTAATACTTTTTTGCCCCACTGTATGCTGGGTTTAACAAAGAGCATGTCCCTGCAGGGCTACTATATGTTTAACTTAAAACAAGAGGTGTTGCAAGGTGGAATTGCAATTTGCACTTTAACTTATGAAAGTCCCCATAAAAAGTACTTTTGTAGCACCTTTCAAGTAACTTACAATCAATTATAAGGACATTAATTTTACCCGAATATTAAAACCCTGCATTGCTTCCTAGTTTGCAAGGATTTTACTACTACAAGGTTTTAGTTTGAATCTTGTCTTCTTGAATTTGAGATTTAGCAACACTGTAACATGCACAAGAAGAGCAAAACTCACCTCCAAAGGACTTGTAGGGAACCTTTTTGGAACAAGTGGTGTAATTGTACGTGTTAAGAGTTGGCAAGGTGTAAGTTGACATCAAAATGGAAATCTAGGAGAAATTCTATACCTGTCCTAGCTAGCTTGAAAGAGAGGCAAAGTTTCGGCAGCTAACGCTAGCTGGTGTTGAATAAACTTTGCTGCTTAAAGGGTGCATCGCCTTCCCACATCAATATATATATATATATATATATATATATATATATATATATATATATATATATATATATATATATATATATATATATACACAGCACTTTCTCATTAAAGATAATTTCAGCATTGGTATTGTTTGTGTATCGACAGGGTTTTTTTTTTTCTTTACTCTTCATTGTTATTGTCAGTAGTTACATTAGCTGATTCTGCCTTTTATGTGCTAAAATTGTTATGGCCTTATTATGAGTAGGTATCATTGTTATGACTATATGGAGAACTTAACCCAAAAAGAAGTTTATGTTTCTGCACTGATATCTTATTAAAGCATACTGATTTTATCCTCAGTGTCTGGTTCTTTGTCTGTTTATTGTATATTTTATTTGAGAATCAGATCTCACTTCCTGTCACTTCCGATTTGCTAATTCTAAAACTTTACTAAGTCTAGTCTGGTACGTTAGATATAAACATCAACTAAGGAATATTAAGTGCCACTGTCACCCTATTTTAGCAATATCATCTAAAGGATTATTGCAACTGGACACTATTTATTATTTTTAAACCGGGCTTGGCCTCCTTCTACAACAGCCATATGTTTTACAACCTTTAAAAACATCTGCCTAAAAAAGAACATTTTTGATGAAGTACTCATACAGGTGCAATAAAGAAACAGGTGAAGAGGGCAGCAGAGTGTTGCTATTTTTTAACAAAAGAATGTCACTCTCATAAACTCTCATATGATGCCATTTTACTACGAAATGAAAAATGTCTGTGAGAAATCAGTGGAAACAGAGCTGTACACCGTTTTTTGGATAAATTAATGAAAGCAGACTGGATGTAGCGGGCTTGTTGATTGGTCAGTGCTTCCTAGAGTGGGCAGGGGTTTGTGGGAGAGGCGGAGGTTCATGGAAGCAAGCGTTTTGAAGACTTAGAAGAGCCGTGCCAGAGAATACAGGATTACTTAAACAAACATGAATGAAGTAAAAAAAACTCCAGGTATATTTTTGATGAGGGAACATTATAACATGGGAGAAAGCTAAAAAAAAAATTTTTTTTAAAAAGCCAATTTTGTCTAATATATCCCCTTTAATGTCCTTTTGGACTTGTTTAGAATAATAATTAACACCACATGGAAGAGCTAGCAACATAAGGATGATTTAAAAATACCTGTACCTGATAATTAGTATTCATAAATAAATAAAGCCACAAAAGCTATATTAGACATTTAAGGCAACAATGTACTTAACTATAGCATTTATTTATTTATTTATTTATTTTTTCAGTAGTTACTCAGAATCACTTCTTGCACTATATTTAAATAGTTTATTATTAAGCATTTATATTACTGTATAATATACATATACCTATAGCTGTACTTGTGTGTTGCACAGTCTCACAGTGGTGGGTATAAAATACAGCAGTGACATTACTCATGCATCATCAAGATTTACTCTCAAAAGTGGATTTTGAGCACCTGCCCCTTTTGCCCCTTGCCTCCAAGTGCCCTTTTGGTCCTTGGTCTTTTTTTTTTTTTTTTTTTTCTGTGGCTTTAAGCCATTTATGTGGCTCTTCATAATAACATTTATTCATACATTAATTATTAATGAAATAAATGAAATAAATGACATCACACGGCCGCCAGCACCTCATGACCTTTAACCTTTTGCCTCCGTGAGTTGTGCAGCTGCTTGTCACGTGCCCCTCGCGCAGCTGAAAACAGTGGAGAAAGAGCGGACTGCGGAGCCAATAAAGAGGGCTGTTATAATTTTTTTGGTCCCGATTCCAGAACTTAAAACCCAGTACAGTCACTGGGAATGAAAGAACCGGTAAGTGAGCTGTTCGTGTCGCGTGATTTGTAAGACAAAGCCATGAAAGTATTATGCACGCACGATAATTTCTGTTTAAATACGGAGCTTTTGACCGCTACTTGCTAACCACCTAAAGTTAGATATTTACAAAATGCTTCCATAAAATGCTTTGTGATTGTTGATAGCACAAAATCTTTTTATTTTTAGACTGGGTTGCTTATAAATAATAGATTGCAGTTAGCATTTAGGCATTTTAATGCAATTAAATTGCGTGAATTTGCTATAATTGTGCAAAAAATACGAACTAGTTGGTGATGGGAGCTGGGAAAATGTGATCGGATAAGAAAAACTGTGATGTCCCAAAATCTTGTTCCCACAAAACATATTTAATTTATTACTAGAAATGTGTAAGGACTTCCTCATAGTGCTGGGAATAATTCTCATCTTGTCAGAGCATGGATAAAATTACATTATTTAATTTAGTGTCATGCAGTGTTTTCTTTACATTTTATATGTTCATTAGTTTTTTATTATTTTCTCAAAATTTTATTAAAAATCTATAGCTTCATTCTTACCGTATTGCAATATATCATAGTATACACAGAAATGTAATAGTTGTGTGAGAGTCTTGCTTGCCACAGTCCTAACACAACAGTGTTTAAAATCTGGTTATTGGTATGTGCCCCTTTTTGGCTTGGAGCACCTGCTCCTGTAGAAGTCTCTGCACGTGCCTGATGTTTAGACTGAGGGTTAGGCCTGAGCTGCTTCAACTGAGCGCTCAGCCACTATCGGCCAACCAGACCCACATGTTTGTAGTGGTAGTGGAAACCGTAGCACCTACACAAACACAGGGAGAACATGCAAACTCCACACAGAACAGCCCCATGTGGCAATTAAACCCAGGACCTTCTTGTTGTGAAGCAAGAATGAGCAGGTTGGGCTGAGTTATTTCTGCATGTAGATTATGTGAATGATTGGCTATCCCTCCATATTTAGAAACGCAAATCACCAAAGCCAAACACACTGGTCCTGCTGTGTTTCCATTTACTGTTTGGCTGGTTGTGGGCAGTTTATAGGTTGCTGTTTGGAGAATTTTTACTTTTGGACCTGGCAACGCTGGAGTGGTTACAACATTTTGCCCTGAGACTTGCCCTGCCACTGGCCCTTATTCATCCAGGTAAAAAAATGCAAGGATGCTGCATTCATGCAGAACAACAAATACATCTGGACTGTACCTTGAATGCACTTTTGAATGAACTTTTCATACAACCTAGGTTTGATGAGCTGACCATGGACATTTGATTTCATCTCTGGAACTGTGATGAATCCAATCTCCAACATCTGATGTCAGGTAAGGTAGGACAGGCTGAAAAAACAAAACAATAGATAAATTAAAAAAAACTTAAAAACTCAAGGAAACAGGATCCCCCAAGATTTTTCGAGTTTTGGGGCCAACTCAAAATCCCAAGTTTTCAACAACTAATATTTTTTGTTCACCTAATTTGATGTTCATATGTCTAAAAACTTGAGATTTTACATTTTACGCATCTTTTTTTAATATTAAAGCCAATTTACTATCCATTATTTAGAAAAAAGTATTATTGATAATAAAAACAGTAAATTATCAAGTGTTAAATTTACTATTTACTCCAGTGTTAAAATTTCAGTGTAAAAATGAACAAAGCAGTATGACACTAGTGAACAATGCCACACGTGATCTCACCTCTTAAAGGTAAAGGAAACTGTATTTGAATGCACTCACTCCCATCTGAATGGGCAGTTTTACTTCTTTAATGTCACTTTAGGGAGCATTATTTTATCTGGGTAATATTAAGATTGGTATGGATCAGTAATAGAAACTAAAACTGAAAAAAAAAAAAATTAACCTTGCGACATTTAAAGAAAATTGCTTGAAACAACAAAACCTTGCAGCAGTTTGTAAAATTAATATGTAACTTGGTCTTGTCCACATGAGTCATGGTGCAACCACATGGTGATTTTTTTTTTTAATTCAAATTTTTATTGTTTCTTGCAATTGAGAAGCAACATACATTTTACAATTTGTCAAGCAGTGTCATGGACATCTTATTTAGTATGTATACATCTCTCCATTTATAAACTGTACATACTTCCTTTTTCTCTTCACCCAAAAAAAAAAGAAAAGCACATGTACACTTATATGTGCACACTCACATATACACAAGTATGCACAGACACACATGCAAGTAAAAACAAATGAAAAAAAAAAAAAAAAAAAACACAAAAAGTCGAACTTGTGAGCAGCTAAACATAGAGGGTGTCATATAACGTCCTTTTAGATTCTAATATTGATGAAATCTGTCCATGGTCTCCAGCTTTCCTCATATTTGTCCAGTTCTAGTCTTAATGTGAATGTGAGTCTTTCCATTTTGGAAATGTCGTTAACCAGATGTATCCAGTCCTCCACAGTCGGTAGTTTATCCGTCATCCATTTTTTAGTTATGGCTTTTTTGCTTGCAACCAACAAAATGTTCCACATGTATTTTCTACAAAATCCAGTGATACAGTCAGGTCGTATACCCAAAAACACATTTTCAAAGGTTAAGGGAATTTTTGTTCCTATTACTTTCTCAACACTCTCTTTAATATTCACCCAGTATTTGTTTACTTTAGGACAGCTCCAAAAAACATGAAAGTGTCCAGCCTTTTTCATCCCACATAACCTCCAACATGAGGTATCTGCTTCTGAACCTCTCTGTACGGGTGTCTTAAAAAAGCGCACCACACTCTTCCATGCAAATTCTCTCCACATAGGAGAGGATGTACTTTTCCAGGTGTATTCTAAAGTTTTATCCCAATCTTCAATTTCAATTACAAGATCACCATCTTTTTCCCACTTCTCTTTAATATAAATTGTATTATCACCCAATATATTTTGTAATTCGTTGTATAATTTGGAAATCAATTTGTTGTTTTGGTCCCGATTGATATGCTTTTAGGAAAAGTGTGATGACACCCAACATAGGGTTTTCCTTATTGTCGTTCTTAAATTTGTTCAAGTAATGACGAACCTGTAGGTATCTAAAGAACTCTTTATTGTCAAGTTTGTAAGTTTGTTTTAAGTCTTGGAAATTACACCCTTTAGAATAGAAGTCATTGTAAATAACTATTCCTTTGTCAGACCACACCTTAAAAGTTTTATCTCCTATACTTGGAGTAAAATCTTCATCGTAGGCAATCCATCTTATCATTATATTAGATTTATTATGATCTTTAATTAATTTTGACCACACTTCAAGAGCTGTTTTTGACCAAGGATTTAGATCGTTTAATTTATTAATCAGGTTTGTATTCCCTATTACTGCTTGTAGTGGAATTTCTTCAATAATCCATTCAATATCTTTCCATTTAGCTGTATAAGATGGATTGCAAATATCTATTAGTGGATTTATTTGAGCTGCTTTGTAATAATTTTTCATATTAGGGAGTGCGAGGCCTCCTTTACTTTTTTTCAACTGCAGAGTTCTATATCTAATTCTGGGTCTTTTCCCATCCCAGATGAATCTTGAAAATAATTTATCAATTTCAAGAAACATCATGTTTTCTGGGTCTGCTGGTATTGTTTGAAATAAATATAATAACTTAGGCAAAATTACCATCTTAATTGCTTCTACCCTTTGTAGAAGCCCCAAGTAGGATATCAAGCTCCATATGTCCAGGTCTGCCCTAATTTTTGCCATTAATGGATCATAGTTTATTGAATTTATATTTTGAATATTCTTGGGGATCTTTATTCCCAAATATGTTATTGATTCCATATGCCAATTAATTTTAAAAAGCTGTTTAATATTGCCATCCGGTGTATATTCAAATATCAGTGCTTGTGATTTATGAGAGTTTATTTTATAACCTGAAACTTTGCCATATTCTGTTAAAGTTTTATATAGTTCGGGGAGAGATTCGGCGGGTTTTGCCAAATAAACAAGAATATCGTCTGCGAATAGGGCAATCTTTTGTTCCTCTTTGTTTACCTTGATTCCCTGTATTTTCGTATTCTGTCTTATCCACTGAGCCAAGGGCTCAATGAATATGGCAAATAAAATTGGGGAAATATGACAGCCCTGCCTACATCCTTGTTCAATTTTAATAGGTTGTGATATGCCACAATTTATTCTAATTCTTCCAGTTGGTTTGTTAGAGTCCTTGTATAATTTTTATAAATTTGTCTGAGAAATTGAATCGATGTAGAACTTTATATAAAAAGGTCCAGTCTACTGTATCAAAGGCCTTTTGGGCGTCTAGGCCTAGTATGACTGCTTGGTCCTTGTTTGTAAGTATTTGAGTAATCACGTGTAATGTGCGCCTAATATTATTTCTGGTTTTCCTCTCTTTAATAAATCCTGTCTGGTCGAGGTCAATAATGTCTGGGAGTATTTGTTCCATTCTTCTGGCCAGTATTGCAGTGAAAATTTTATAATCTTGGTTAAGTAAACTTATTGGTCTATAATTAGTACAATTTAATCTGTCTTTACCTTCTTTTGGGATAACTGTAATTATTGTCTCTCTCCATGTTGGTGGTATGTTACCTCTGTTTAAAACCCAATTAAATGTTTTTAAAAGAAGAGGTGAGAGTTCTTTTAAATATATTTTGTACCAGTCAGCATTATATCCGTCGGACCCTGGAGATTTGTTTAGTTTCAGTCTTTTCACGGTTTTTGTCAATTCCTGTGCAGTTATTGTACTAGTTAGAATTTTATTTTGCTCACTTGTAATTTGTGGTAAGTCTAATTTGTCTAACAATGGTGTAGTACAGTCTAGCCTTTCTTGTTCTTTTACAGCATAAAGCCTTTGATAATACTCTACAAACGATTGTCTAATTTCATCCTCATTATAGGTCACTTTTTTAGTAGATGGCATTCTTATTTTGTATATTAGTCTATCCGCTTGTTGTTTTTTTAGTCTATAGGCTAAATTTTTTGCTGATTTACTTCCTGCTTCATAAAAATTTTGTTTTAAATATAAAATCTTTTTCTTGATTTGATTTTGTAATTCTTGATTCAATTCAGCTTTAATTTCTTGTATCTCTTGTAAAGTCTCACTATCCAGGCTGTGTTTATGTTTTCCCTCTAAGTCAAATAGTCTAATTTCTAGATTTTTAATTTTTTCTTGACTCATTTTTTTCAATAAAGTGGCCTTTGCGATCAATTTACCCCTCAGTACCGCTTTACAAGCATCCCATACTATTTCAGGGGAGACATCACCGTTATCGTTTTCTTCTATATACACCTTAAATATCTCGTATTTCGTCTTTGACCACACTATTTAAAATACTAGAATTTAGTCTCCACAAAAAGGGTGTTTTGAGCTTGTTAATATCTATTTGCATGTACACTGGACTATGGTCTGAGAGGTCCATTGATCCAAATTTACACTCTTTTACCCGTTCAATATCCTTGTTATACATAAAAAAATAATCGAGTCTTGAATAGGACTGATGAGTTGCTGAGTAAAAAGTATAATCCCTCTGGTGAGGGTTTAGTTCTCGCCAAACATCGTTTATACCCATTTCTTTCAAAAGTTTTTTCACTTTTTTCCCTATATTATTATGTGACATCTGGGCAGAGGAGTCCATTGATGGGTTCAGTCGCATATTAAAGTCCCCGCCACATATCACTATCCCACTTGCCTTTGTTATCATCAAATCAAATATATGTTTATAGAAAGACCAGTTTGAGCCAGGGGGTGCATAAACATTGATAAAAGTAACATCTAAACCTTCGAGTTTTCCTAATAACATATTGTAACGCCCATCTTTGTCTTTACATTCTGATATTTTTTCAAAAACAACTTTATTATCAGTGTAGCTACTCCCCTTTTACGTCCTGATTTATGTGATGAAGAGAAAATTTGATTAAAACTGCCTTTTAAGCTTTTCATGTTCCTTTTCTGATAAATGGGTTTCCTGTAGGAAGACCACGCCCAATTTTTCCTTTTTCAATTTCCCCAGTATTTTAGCTCTTTTTATTGGACCCAAAACCCCCTCTACATTATATATACCAAATTGTAATAAAGCTGGTAAAGCCATTATTAGTTAAAACATATTTGCATTATAAGGTGACACCCACTGCTACTCACTAAAAGCAGAATAAACAATGTGAACAAAACAAATTCCTTAATTATGTAAACAGGTGTAAAGACTTCCATCTCAGCGGTCTCTTCAATGACCTTTTTGATGTTATGAGTCATGAGCGGTTTAGAGGGAGAACCAACACAACCCGAAGGTCGTGGAGGGCCCTCTAGAGGCGTTACCTTGTCGTTGCAGAACATACGCGTCATCCACTCGTGGTCCCCGATTTCGCTTCATTAAAAAGTCGTAAAATCCTCCTCCTTCCTCCTGCAATGAGGTCAATAACGAGTACATTTTCACCGCGATACTTGTATTTGCCACGTAGCTTTGCTAATTATTCCCTGCGGAAGGCTTCTAGTTTCTTCTTATATCCCACGGTGGAGCTGTCCACGTCTATCAGTCCTCCCGTCTGCATTCGCCCTGCACGGTGCCACATAGTGCTTCTGATCTTGTCAGCCCATGTCACCGGTGGTTTTATAACTGTGTAGCTTCCGCCGCGGTGATGTAAAGTCGCGTCTCGCCCTCATAAAATACTCTCAGCTTTGCCGGGTACGGAGATTGGAACTTTATCTTACTTTCTCTCAAAACTTTCTTTGCTTCTGCGTACTCACGGCGTTTTTTCAGCACATCAGGGGCGTAGTCGTGGTCTACGAACACTCTTTTCTCGTTAAGTGCAAATCCTTTCTTCTGCCAGGCTCTTTTTAAAACTTCTTCTTTGGTCCTGTAAGAGGCAAATTTGACCACTATTGACCTCGGTGCTGCTTCTGGTGGCGGCTTTGGGCCCAATGAGCGGTGCGCTCTCTCAATGGCCAAGTCCAGTGACGGCGGGATATTAAGTTTATCTTTAAGCAGATTCATGACAAAGTCCGGGACTGATGGGGCCTCTTCCTCTGCGCCCTCAGCTACACCGTGAAGTCGAATATTTTCCCTTCGCCATCTTCCTTCTACATCTGAGACTTTAGCTTGCAGTTCTTCTTGCGCCTTTATGAGCTCCAGCATTGCTTCTTCTACTGTCTGGGTTCTGTCGTCCACCTCCGCCACTCGCCTTTCTGCTTCGTCCAGTCGAGCGTTGATATTCTCCTTGAGTTCGCGGAAGTTATTTTCATTTTCTCGGCGTGAGTCTCTAAGTTCTTGAAGAATAATGTGCAGGTTGGTTGCCTGCTCAGCTGCGGCTGGAAACTCGGGTGTCACATCAGAATCAGAGTGGTTAGCATTAGCCGAGCACTCATCAGCGGTCATGTCTTCGAGTAGAGTAATTTCCCGTTTTTTTGCGGTGCTTTTCGGTTTATTTTTAGGCATTTTCATCACTCTTCAGCACACTTCTTTATGGTTTCAAGTGTTTTATGATGAGGAAGGATATAAACTGTATCTTTATCGGGGGAGCCACGAGTTCATGCTGCCGCCATCTTGGTTGCTCACCCGGAAGTCCCACATGGTGATTTTTAAGGGGAAGCAACTACGAGTTGAGTGCCCTGAGACCTGCCCTGACGCTGTCCACGTCTCAGATAATGGCTGGATTAATCCTGACCTCTTCATTGAGTGGGTTCAGCTGTTTGACCAGTCACTGCCAAAGGATGGCAGGTCAACTTAGTAGGCTGCTCATTTAAATAGTTTACGCACCCAAAATATATCCTGGTAGCTGCTGTAGGTGACTCTAATGATGTTGTGCAAAGATATGAGAATTGTATGTGTGTACGTAAATTCTCCAAGTAAAACTTTACAGCAGGATCATAGACTGTAATGAGATTACACCACCACCAATGTTAAAGTAAAGCAGTAAATTACTTTTAAGCATTTATAACACAAGTATTTGTATTTTTACTTTCATACAGAATTCTAGTACTTTTGCTACCTCAGATATACATAGGTATACTAAATGCCTAAACTAAATTGGTCTGGCCTGGTTCTGGTCCAGAACACTGTGCTGGCCCCAAGCAGCTCTGACAAACCAGATCTGAGCCACTAAAAGCCTGCCATTCTTTGCCGTGTGTCAGCCAAGTGTTAGAGCACGTTGTGGGACAGAACTGAGCCAAACTTATTTTTCTCTGTACTGAGCCATTATGGTAACCTCATATGATGTACGCAGTCAATAACTGTAGTACAGTTTTTCAAGTAATTTTTATTTGGTATTTTAACCAAAGACAGCATCATATTTCAGTGTCATTACTACTATAGAACAGAGGACAATGCATTATTATTATGCACTGGAACATTGTTCTTTCATTGGACCTGATTTATTGAAGTTGAGTAGAAACAAGTGCAGATATTTGCATAACTGGTGTGATACAGAAATCCCTTGTCCTCTCCAGTGTATGCACATAAAGTCAGCCTATACACAACCAGCTAGTAATATGGTAGCACTCCTTCCAAATCTGACTTTTTCCCCATACGAGACTTGTATCTGATTTTTTCAAATGCAACCCAGACCACTTTCAGAGGTGCTCCTAAATCAGATATGTATGTGATCTTTTGCAATGCGACCTCTGAATGTCCAAGTCTGAACGGCCAAGTCACATTTTATTTGACTTTTACTACATTATAATGCAACAATTCTGCACTGGAACAGATGGGAACTGTCCAAATCAAATAGTAACAAGCATGGCATACAACAGTGGAGCTAATCAGTGGAAAAAGTGAGTGAAGTAGTATTTTGGGTAAAAAATAAATATGGGGTGCACGGTAGTGTTCTCGCCTCTCAGCAAGGAGTTCGTGGGTTTGAGCCCCGGGCCGACCAACACACCATCACACAAACATAGCTGTTATGTGATACATGCCTGTGACAGAGGCTCGCTCTGATCATCGTGACATCAAGAACATGCAAACACAATTAAATATAAAGGGGGATTAACTTTACCAAAATGGCCTATTGAGATGTACTTGTTATATTAGCTAGACTAGACCCCAAAACCACTAGAGAGAGCTAATATACAAGAAATAACCCCAGCTCTCAGCTCTGTCTCTGGGGTTAAGTGTCCTGGGGAGAGGTCCTCGCAGCCACGCGGGACACAGGTGAGCAAACCGAGACAGGCTCATTTGGGAGTAGCCCTAGCGGCCATGCCCCTCATTTCATGTGAACAATTCGCTGTATTCGAGTGAATTTCACACGCGAATGAATTCAAAATGGTCACGTGTGCAATTCATACACCTGTGCAATATTGCTTTAACTGTCAGCATCTTGTGGAAACCTGTGCAATAATTTTATTAGAAGCAGCTATTCACAGTGAACACTCTTTACCTATGGTACTTTAAATACTTTTTTGCCCCATTGTATATAGTCTGACAGAGTATGGGTATTCAGTCAGCCACCAATTGTGCAAGTTCTCTCACTTAAAAAGATGAGAGAGGCCTGTAATTTTCATCATACCTCAACTATGAGAGACAAAATGAGAAAAGAAATCCAGAAAATCACTGTCTGATTTTTAAAGAATTTATTTGCAAATTATGGTGGAAAGTATTTGGTCACCTACAAACAAGATTTCTGGCTAGAGAGAGAGCGAGAGCGAGAGAGCGAGAGAGCGAGAGAGCGAATGTCCTGAGGAATTCCATGCAGCCTGAAAACATGCTTGACGAGAAGATTGGCCGTTTCAAAGGCAGAAGAACAAAATAGTAGATAAGTATAGTAGATAGGATAATAAGTAGAGTTACCTTCTGATGGGGGGAGGCCAGTGACAAAATCCACTGCAATGTGGGACCAAGGGTGATGTGGAATGGGAAGAGGGCAGAGCAGACCAGCTGGAGCACGATGAGATTCCTTACTGCGGGCACAGACAGAGCAGGCCGAGACAGACTACCTAGTGTCAGACGATATGGAGGGCCACCAGAACCGCTGTTGCAGCAGGGCCAGAGTGCGGTGGATTCCAGGATGGCAAGCAACTTTAGAGCTGTGGCCCCACTGGAGAAAAGCAGATCTAGCAGATGGAGGCACAAAAAGAAGACCTGGTGGACAAGCCTCAGGGGAAGGTTGTTCTCTAGCGCCTGCATGACCACTCTTTCCATCTCCCAGATGGCTGCTCCAACCACGCAAGAATAGGGGAGTATGGTTTCTTCCAATGGAAAGTCAGAGGAAGCAGCAGCAAACTGGCGGGACAAGGCATCAGGCTTCACATTCCTGGAGCCCGGACGGTAGGTAAGGGTGAAGTTGAAGTGGCCCAGGAAGAGAGCCCAATGGGCCTGGTCTGAGTTGAGCCTGCGGGCAGAGCGGAGATAGGACAAATTCTTGTGATCTGGCCATACCACAAAAGATTGAGATGTGCCCTCCAGCCAGTGTCTCCATTCCTTGAGGGCCAGAATTACCGCCAGTAGCTCGCGGTTCCCAACATCATAATTCTTCTCAGCCGGGGTAAGACGGTGGGAGAAGAAGGCACAGGGGTGCAGCTTCTGGCCCAAAGAGCGTTGGGAGAGAACAGCACCAACACCAAAGTCTGAGGCATCCACCTCCACCACGAACTGAGCTGTAGGATCAGGATGACAACACAGGAGCAGAACAAAACAGATGCTTTAACTTTAAAAAAAAAAAAAAAAAAAAACTGTTTCAGCTTCAGGAGAAGGGAACCTTCAGAGGTAAGTCTTGTAAGTGGGGAGGCAACTCTACTATAATTCCGAATGAATCTGCGGTAAAAATTGGCAAATCCCAAAAACCTTTGGAGTTTCTTTCTGGTGGTAGGCGTGGGCCAGTTAGCCACTGCTTTAATCTGAGCAGCGTCCGTTCTGATCTGTCCCCTCTCCACCACAAACCCAAGAAAACTTACAGAGGAAAACATGAAACCCACATTTCTCAGCTTTAACAAAAAGTCTGTTTTCTAGCAAACGCTACAAAACCAGTCTTACATGTTGGACATGCTCTTGAATAGTGCATGAGAAAATTAAATCATCCAAATAAACAAAAACAAATCTATTCAGCATGTCACACAAAATGTCATTGATTAGGGCCTGAAATACAGCGGGTGCATTAGTCAACCCAAATGGCATGACATGGTACTCAAAATGACCAAGTGGGGTATTAAAGGCGGTTTTCCACTCATCACCTTTTATTCTCACCAAATGGTAGGCGTTGCGGAGGTCCAATTTGGTGAAAACAGTGGCCTGGTGGAGTGAGCTGAAGGCAGAGTCTATGAGTGGAAGGGGATACTTGTTTAACAGTTATGTCATTCAAGCCCCTGTAGTCAATACAGGGGCGAAGAGACTTGTCCTTTTTATCAACAAAAAAAAACAAAAACCCAGCACCGACAGGAGATGAGGAGGGGCGAATAAGACCTGCAGCCAAACTCTCGGTTATACAAGTCTCCATGGCCTCTCTTTCTGGTTTGGAGAGATTATACAACTTGCCAGTAGGTAGTGGGGCACCAGGAATTAAGTCAATTTGACAGTTATAAGGTCTGTGCGGGGGCAGAGATGAAGCACGGTCCTTAGAAAAAACCTCCTGGAGGTCATGATAGTCAGGGGGGACTAAAGACAGATCTACAGGTTTAGGAGGTGTGGGCGTGGCCAAAACTACAGCCAGAACTGCAGAGTGTAGCCAGTGAGAATGACAGAACAGACTCCAGTTGACAATGGATTGGGAAGACCAGTCTAAATGTGGGTTATGGAGCTTAAGCCAGGGGAGGCATGGTGAGGAGACTATGTAAAGAGAAATTAGCTCATGATGGTTACCAGACAGCAGCAGGGACACAGGTATAGTTCGGTGAGTAATGTGGGCTAGAAGCTTTCCATCCAGGGTAAATACATTTTGTAGAGCCCGCTCATCCCACCCACTCTCAGCCCCTAAAATACGGAAGTCAACGGAATAGGTAGACACAGAACCAGAACCCTGGCATAAAGAGCAAACGATTACTAGCCTTTTTACCCTGCAAAGGGTGGTCAAACACTTTCCGCATTTCAGATGTAAAAGAGTGAAGAGAGCTACAGACTGGGGAATTACTGTTAGCTAAAGCTACGGCCCAGGCAGAGGCCTTCCGAGACTAAACTCATGACAAAGGCTACTTTAGCCTCATCAGAGGAGTAGGTGAGTGGTTGCTGATCAAAAACTAACATACACTGATGAATAAAATCTCTGCATAACCCTAGTGAAAGGGTTCTTTTGCCTCAAAGATCCAGGGATAAGACAAGCTTTGGAAGAAGCAGTCCTTAGACATCAGCTACCAGCGGGTTCACTTTGCCGTCTGGGGCAAGGCTTTCCACTGAGGAGCGACAGCGACGCTTTCAGAACAACCTTTGTTTGTACTGTGGCAATTCCGGTCATATGGTCAGAACTTGTCCTTTAAAAGAGGCTGCTCAGCAGAGGTCGCCTCTATTCTCTATCGGCTCCAGAAAGAGATGCTATCGAGAAATACATTTCTGAATCCCTTGCTGCAGGACTTATTAGGCCATCTTCTTCCCCCGCTGGCGCTGGCTTCTTTTTTGTGGCCAAAAAAGATGGTTCACCAAGACCCTGCATTGATTATCGTGGCTTAAACGAAATTACTATTAAGAACTGATATCCTTTGCCATTGAGCTCTTCAGCCTTTGAGTTAATCCAGGGAACCCAGGTGTTCACCAAGCTCGATTTGCGCAACGCTTATCATTTAGTGCGCAGACGAGAAGGCGATGAGTGGAAAACCGCCTTCAACACTCCCTCTGGCCATAATGAGTACCTTGTTATGCCCTTTGGACTTACAAATGCTCCTGCTGTGTTCCAGAACCTTGTAGATGTTTTGAGGGATATTCTCAACAAATGTGTTTGTGTATCTGGATGATATTTTGATCTTTTCACGGTCCCTCAAAGAACACGTCATTCATGTTTGCTCGGTCCTCCAGAGGTTGTTAGAGAACCAATTGTTTGTTAAAGCTCAAAAATGTGAATTTCATTCCTCTTCAGTGTCTTTTCTTGGTTTTGTCATTGGAGCAGGTACCTTAACAATGGATCCTGCTAAGGTCACCGCAGTCCAGGATTGGCCAGTTCCTGAGAATCGTAGGCAACTTCAAAGATTGCTAATCGGAAACTCATTCGTTCCTACAGTTCCATTGCATCACCTCTTCATCAACTTACCTCATCTAAGAGAACTTTTACTTGGACACCTGAAGCTGATCAAGCATTCAAGTTACTTAAGGATAGTTTCTCTGCAGCACCTATTCTCATTCAACCAGACCCTTCAAGCAGTTTGTGGTGGAGGTAGATGCTAGCAGTGTTGGTGTTGGAGCTGTACTTTCACAAAGAATACTCCTTGGACAGTCGCATTCACCCTTGTGCTTTCTTTTCTAAGAAACTTTCTCCCACAGAAAGAAACTATAGCATAGGTGACCGGGAACTGCTTGCCATGAAATTGGCATTAGACGAATGGCGGCATTGGCTCAAAGGGGCGGAACAGCCATTTATTGTGTGGACGGATCATCGTAACCTTCAATATCTTCAGTCTGCCAAGAGACTTAACCCTAGACAGGCACGGTGGGCACTTTTTTTCAATCTGTTTAATTTTATACTATCATCCGGGGTCTAAGAACACCAAACCAGATGCCCTCTCCCGCCAGTTAACGTACCAGACGAGGAAGAGGAGGGTTCTGACTTAATCTTGCCTCCAGCTGCTTTCATCCAGTCCACCCGCTTGGAAATAGAAAGGCAGGTCATTGATGCCCTGACACAAGGTCCTGCGGTCCAAGGTTTAGGAGTTTTGCCACTCATCAAAACTATATTGTCATCCAGGCATGGTGCGTACCCGAGTTCTGGTTCAGCAGAGATTCTGGTGGCCATCTTGGAGAAGAGATGTTCAGGATTATGTATCCGCTTGCCAAGTCTGTGCCCGTTGTAAGGCATCAAACAAGAAGCCATATGGATTTCTCCGTCAACTGCGCATGTATCCTGCCATGTGACAAGGCCATCAGGGGAAACAAAGTGCTCCTTCAGGATGTCGCGCTGACGTTTAGCTTGAAAACCGCTGTTGTGTCCTCTTGTTCCTTGCAAGGACTGTAGTGGTCCCAGGCCCTCTCTTCTCCAGTCTCCCTCTACCAACCTGTGTTCAGCATCTTCCCTGTCTGCCAGTCCCAGTGGTACATATGCCTCTGACCGACAATCTCTCAGAAAATTGTGGAGACAGACAGCACCCATAGTAATTTGGGAGACCTTGTCTGGGTGAAGGAGGATGGTTGTGCGAAACACCCTCCACCTGTTGGCCAGGATGCCAAAGGCATTTTCCACAACCCTGCGTGCTCTGGACAACCGGTAGTTAAAAACCCTTTGCTGGTGGTCCATTTGCCTGTGGGAGTAGGGCTTCATCAGGTCACTGCGGAGTGGATAGGCATCATCTTCCACAAACATGAATGGTGCCACAATGTTTGTTTTTGGCAGTGACTTTGGAGGAGGAATGTGTAAAAGGCCTCGCTCCAAAGCCCTGTAGAAGTCCGAGTGGGCAAAGAGACCTGCATCTGAAGCTCTTCCCTGAGTGCCCACATTGATATACAGGAATCTATACCAAAAAGACACAAAAACAAGTAGCACATAAGCATAAGAGAGTTGCATTATCCAGCTTGAGAGCTAAGCATTCAATTTTTAATTATGAAAAGTATTTTCTATTAAAATATAAAGTATTTATTTTAACCTAAAACATGCACAATAGGCTAATCCTGCTTTTCCTGACAGGTTGCCCCAACAGCACTGAAGGACGGGTCAAATGCAGAAAATAAATTTCCCTACAGGGAGAAAAAGTATACCCATCTACCTTGCATTGTATGATAGATTGATACAGTACATATTATTTGTAGATGAAACGCTACAGGGTACAAGCAGTTCTGGGGTGAGATATTTAGGGGCTGAGCACCTCACAAGTGAAACACACAAATCAGTAATAATTTATTGTAGAAAGCAATGTAAGCAATTCTATAATGGATGTGGTATTTTGGTTGGTTCTCCTTTCCAAACAACTCTACACAGTTTCCCACTGTCTAACTCTTTTCCAATGACAATCAATTATTATATGTAGTATATTACCTAAAACATCTACTCACCTGCAATTGGCATCCACTACCACCATCATTAGGGTGGAGAATCTGCATTTATAATTGTGGAATATGCTTTCACTGTGTGCTGGTGCTTGAATAGGGATGCGTTTCCCAGCGAGGGCACCCAAGCAATTTGGAAATTGCCACTTCTGCTCAAACTCCTCAGCAACCTCACGCCACTCTGCCTCCGTTTTTGGAGTCTACAAAAGGATATACTCATGCTTAATAAAGTCAATAAAGCAAATGGTATACAGGTTTATTAGGAATTTGTAACAGACAAGTTAACATACACTTTTGGCAACAGTATAATGCCAAAAGTATTTGCTCATCTGAGCCAAATGTATTAGGTCATCTTTTGACAATATATGGTGTAGATGGCAGTGAACATGTCACAAATTGCTGAACCTACCTTCAAATAATCACTTTTGAGCACCTGATGCAGAGCTTCACAGGTTTCACTCACAATGTTGGACACAGTGCTTGCACCCATCCTCTACTGGAAGCTCAGTGACTTGAATGATTCACCTTTGACATTAAAACTATGGGCATATGTTGTAATGAATAAATAACTACAGGGGACAATAACACTGTAGACAATCATCACAGTTACCTGTTGCCAAGAACCTCAAAGTTAAGACAGCTTCTCCATGGCTGTGATGGCCAGACGCATTTTGGTGTTCTTGGTGATGAATGGTCCCACTTTTCCAAGAAGGATATCGAATTCTTGTGGGTACATCCTGAGCATCTGCCTGAAGCCAGGCCTGTCACCTACCTATGGATAAACAACTTAAAAGTTATAGAGTATTGACAATATGCAATACTGTAAAACGAGGCACTTTAAAAAGCTATAACGACCCCAACTGGCATGCACAAGGCCGTCAAGTAGTTTGTTTTTTAATATAACTTATTGGGTACAGATCTGCGAAAGCAGGGGATGCCATTTCGCTTTTGCACCTTTGTTAATTATACAGTTTGGTAAAATAATTTATTAAATAGTTTTAAATGTCGTATGGGTGCCTTTCATTGTGACATTTTCCAATTACTACCATTATTGTAGACAAGCCTTAGGCTAGTTAACGTAACGTTAGTTAGCCTATGCTTACTTTTCTAAAAGTAATGTTATTTCCATAAGTCGACTCGTCCAGGACTCCGCACCGATAGCTGCGCATACAACAGCAACGGCGAGCTGGGTCACGTCCATGTTTTTTTACCTTTTCGTTCTCGCGAGTTCCCCGTGTTACTTTGTTGCGTTTGGTTGGAAACAGTTGCGGCCTCAAAAGATCTTGTAGTGTGTGATCTCTTAAAGGCGCAGTCGTTAAATGTGTGACCCCCCAGTCTTTCAGTCGTTAGACCTAAATCTGATGAAACCAGTCGGTTAGTGTGTGCTCCTAGTCTTTACAGAATCTGTAACGACTGAGAAAATCGTGTAGCGTGTCCCCAGCTTAAGGTTTACTAAGGACCCCAAAGCAAAGACAGGAAGATAATCCAAGTTTTACCAGTTTATTGAACAGAAGTCCAAGCAGGCAGTGGAGGCAGGGAGCTGGCTGGCAGGCTGGAGACACCGGGAGCTAGGCAGACACAGAGAGCCTGGGCAGAAGGAGGAGAATCAGGTAAGTACAAAAAGGTACAAAAGCCAGGACAAAAATGGCTAGGAGTCAGCACTACCAAACAGGACGGAATTATCTGGCGAAGTAGTGGTGAGTAGACCAGGGTTTTGTACTGAGGCTGATGTGAGGATTGATTGCAGGTGTGTCTCATCTGCAGCACCGGGAGGAACCAGCCACGCCCCCTGCCACACACATGCACTGCTGGAAAAAACACAGAAGGGAGGGGAGGAAAACAAAGAAACTAAACCATAACACAACTACTATAAAGACTCTTTCAAGGCAGCTTATTGGTGAGTATCTTTTTGCTTTGTAAAAGTGAAAAAAATATGTTAATAATGTTCCTTTTTAATGTGGTTCTTTTTTGTTGGTCATTGGTGTTATATTGATTTGCGAAAATATATGGGATTTTCAGTGAGAAAAATGGATTTATGACAAAGTTATGAAGATTACACTAAGCTACATCATGTTAGCTTCAAGATAGCCTGGACACCATTTTGTAAAATGAAGCTTTTATAGAAATTTGTCATTGGTGTTACAATCATTGGTGTTATATGCCCCTTGCTTGTAACACTAATGACGTTAAGTGACCCTAATGACTCTGAGTATCAACATCTCATGTATTTATCACAAATATAAATATTAAAAAAAACAATAAAACAAATTATTGTTGTATTAAAACAGAGTAATTATTCTCATCAATTTAACAAGTAGGCTATGGCAAAGATAAGTGCAGCTGAGAGACAGAGATTATACAGACAGAGAAGAGATGCAGATCCAGCTCGTAGAGCACTTTATCTGCAAAAAAGAAAAGAAACCTATTCAAGAGACATAGAAACAGGCAAAAGGTAGTCAAAAAATGACTTTACATCTAGCGCAAAAAAGTGCAGTGTAATCAGTGGAGAGTGAACCAGGCCAGGCACAGACACACACTACATTCTATTGATGTTTCACTTAAGGTTATAAATATACTGTATAGAATTAGTTAAGACTGTTCAATTTATTAACAAAAAATCTCATCACCTTTTATAATTGCATGTAAACATTCATTCATATTCTTAAGCTTATTTGAAAAGTTGATGTACATTTTTCCATTCTGTGTTGGTGTTTTCAGTTATAGGTCAAATGAAATGAGTTAAGACTGTTAGATTTACCATTTCTTAAAGAAATACTGAATAAACTATCAATTGTCATCATACAGTGTTATTGCTTTGAAAATGTTGAACAAGCAATTAATAATCACAATTATTTTTTGTCATCATACATTGTGAAGTCATTGGTGTTACAATGTGTCATTGGTGTTACCATGATATTTTTTGTAGGTGATATAATAAGCTATTTTTAATATATTATTGCTACTTAAATCAATAAAACATAAATGTTGTCCAAATCAGTCATTCTTCCACTTAATCTGTCTTCAATTACAGCCATTTTTGAGGACATTTCATTGTTTTAATACAAAGTATAGATATAATGGTACCAAACTATCACATCAAAATGGACAAAAAGGATATATATTTCAAAATTAAACTTAAAAAACTGCTAGTTTAATTTGATGAAGTTAAACCAGTTCCTCAGATGTGATCTGTGTATTTGGATTTATTTCATTGTATTCACTCATAGTGTAATTGTTATCCAAACTGTTATAACACCAATGACATAAAACTTAACACATACTGTAAATAACATAACATAAAATAATAATGAACAATATTTAAAGTGTCCATATTGATTGGTAACAAAGCAAACATACTAATGAATGTTTACTATCAAAAATTTTGAGCAAAAACTGAAATCATTTTTAAAACTTTTCTGAGTCAGAAAATCAACTTATTTTGATAATGACCCCTAAAACAAAACTTTCTCCCTGTTTTCTGGTATATGCTATCGACCTGTTATAAACCTCAATTGTCTACACTGAGTTGCGAGTAGTGATGAGAGTATCGATAGTCAGTATATTGATACTTAGACAATACTCATTTGGGTATTGAAAACTTAAATAAAGTATCAATACTGATTAATACATATAAAATAAAAACACTTGCATCACTTGAGGGTAACTTACTCCAGTGTTTTGTGCCAAACCGCCCCCAGACAGCAGCATTTTGTTCTGGTCCATCCCTGTCATGTTTATGTTTATAATCATCTACCGGCCTCCTGGTCCCTATTCCGAATTTTTAATTGCGTTCTCTGACTTTCTATCCAGTATAGTGTTAGACTCAGATAAGATTATAATAGTAGGGGATTTTAATATTCATGTTGATGACAGCAGCGACTCTCTAGGTAATGTATTTGCAGCCTTATTAGACAGCATAGGTTTTACTCAAAACATAAATGAACCCACTCATTGTCAAAAGCACACCCTGGACCTTGTTTTAACCTATGGTATAGAGATTAGTGAGCTCACTGTCCTCCCTCATAACCCCATACTCTCAGATCACTTTCTAATTACCTTTCAGTTTATACTCAAAGACTTTACTGTTCCAATGAACAAAACCCAGATTAGAAGAACATTATCTGACCAATCTGTGTCAAAGTTTAAAGACATAATTAAGCTAATATTTAGCACAATGTTGAGTGAGTATGTTGAGAACAGCTCCCATAGCTTGAGTCCTAGTAAAAATGACCGGTTTGTTGACTGCACCATGCAGTCTTTAAAGATGGCTCTTGATAAAGTAGCTCCATTAAAACAAAAGGTTGTTAGGCCGAATCGAGTAGCACCATGGTTTAATGCCGAAACACATTCCCTTAAACAAGCAACCCGCAAATTAGAAAGGCTATGGCGTCACTCCAGCTCAGAGCAGTCTCTGAATGCCTGGAAATATAGTCTTTTAAATTATAAAAAATCTCTCCACGAGGCCACGGATGATTTTTTCCAACAAATATTTCTATGTCTGGGTTCTACGGGGTTAAACATGTCTAAACTGTTCTCCAGCACTCTGATATGACATATCATAGTATCTCAGCCACAATCACACAGATTACTTGCCATGCCACTCTAAATGACTTCTTGTCATTTTTAATGGGAAAAGCTATAGTGCTCAGAAAGTTGAAATCAAGTTTTGTGGAAAACTATAAAGGATAACTTGACCAAAGTTGCTGTACACGTACAGTGTAGAAAGTGCTACATTATGAAATCGAAATTATGGTTCTAGCATGTTCCATGCCTGAGAAAATGGCTAAACATGCTTTTATTGCGGCAATGAGCTTGTCAGGCGATGAAAGTGCTAATTGTTGCTTTCTTCATTGGCAATGCATTATACATGCCTGAACTGTTCTCCAGCACTGTGATATGACATATCATAGCAAGGGCATAAGTTTGGTGTCAGCTTTGGTAGGGACAGCCCGACCAAACCTACTCGTTTCAACGCGCTGCTGTCAGTCAGGCCTACAATTATAGGCTGGGGAAAGTAATATTTCTTTGCTGATCTGAGCTTTTCACCATAGCTCACAGTAATTGTAGGCCCGCTAGAAAAAATACAAGTTACAATAAAGATTTTACAATGTATTTTTACATTTGTTACATACAAATTTGAAACAGGGTGGTCTGGGGGTCTCCAGAAAACTTACAAATGTTGTTTCCTGTATCTCGGAGTATTTAGAGCAGGGGTCAGCAACTAAAATTGCTTGGGGTCCACAGAATTAACATTCTACCCTTCTGGGGTCCAAACATATGTTTAAAAAAAAAAAAAAAAAAAAAAAAAAAAAGTAAATAGGCTTTATTACAGTGTTATTTATATATTTAATCTGGGCTACTGAAACATCTACAATGCTTATATCTGTCAGAGAAACATTTATCATTTGCACTTTAACAGCAGCTGATGTTTGAACTTGTGTCAGACTCAGATCATACTGGAGATAGATGGATTTATAAAGACGGCCACCAGGCTACAGTATTTGAATAACACAGTTTTAAATATATTAATTATGAATGAGAATGATGCAGGGGAGTGCAGCAATAATACTGGATAAATATGCATATTACCGGCTAATTAATATGCACGAAAAAGTCAATTCACGCCTTGGTTGCACTTTGTTCACCTGTGTAAAGTGAGGCCAGAAATTGTGACATTAGAGACTTCTCCTATTTAAAGTCCATATTAATTCAGAGAAAAGTGTTTGTGGGTTGTAGCCTGCTGAAGCTGATATATTAGATGCTAAAAGCCAAAGCTAGAGAAGTATAGTGCCAGGACAGATAAACGTTTCCAAAACCACGCATATTCTTTTCATCTTTATATAAACGGAACAGTTCATATTTGCTAACTGTTATAGTCCATAGTCCTGGCTTGTTGAAAACTTCAGCCCAGTTTAAAGAGGCTCCAAAGTTGGGACATTGACAGAGCAGTTCGGATAAAAGCAGGCTGCCTCTCTGTACTCTTGCAGAGTTCGCTTCTTCTTTTTTTTTTTTTTTTTTTTTTTTTTGAGCAGTTTTCAGTTCTTTCTAGCGCATTTAAATCTGCCCCTGTCTCAGTCAGGTAAGTGTACTCTGCAACTGTAGTAACCCACAAGGACCCCACGCATCTTAGTCCTGCCTGTTCAAAAACAAAATGAGGTAATATTTAGCTTTAGAGTGTTTTGTTGTTTATGCAGAAGTTAAAAAGGGACCAAAGGGGCTTGGGGTTATACACTAATACAGTATTACTGTATTGGCTAGGCTATAACAGTCCATACATGAATACTGGCTCCCGCCTCCCATCCTTGTGACATCATTACATTCTAAAATCAAAAACAATTAAATTTGTAAAAAAAAAAAAAAAAAAAAAAAGTTTAGTTGTTTATGCAATATTTATAAAGGTACCAAAAGTGCTTGAGGCTATACGCTAATACAGTATTACTGTATTGGCTATGCTATAACAGTCAATACATGAATACTGGCTCCTGCCTCCCATCCTTGTGACATCATTACATTCTAAAATCAAAAACAATCAATTTTGTACAAAAAGTTTTGTTGTTTATGCAATAGTTATAAAGGGACCAAAAGTGCTTGGGGATGTTTCTTACAGCCATACCACCCTGAGAATGCCTGATCTCGGAAGCTAAGCAGGGTTGGGCCTGATTAGTACTTGGATGGGAGACCGCCAGGGAATACCAGGTACTGTACACTTTTTTGACACTCAAAACAAAAGCATTTAGCCAGTACAGGAAATTGGCACTATACTAATATGCTAATACAGTATTACATCATTGGCTATGCTATAACAGTCAATACGTGAATACTGGCTCCTGACTCCCATCCTTGTGACAACATTAGATTCTAAAATCAAAAACAGTAAATTTTGTAAAAAAATAAAATAAAATAAAAAAAAGAGTGTTTTGTTGTTTATGCAGAAGTTAAAAATGGTCCAAAAGTTACAGGGGTTCATATGTTTTACAAAATGGCCTCCTCGTTAAGAACTCGTCATGAGTTTTTGGAGTTTTTTCCTCAGTTTGGAGCTGATCGGATCAAATCCCTAGAACGAGTTTGTTAAAATAAGATGTAGATAATGGACCAATGTGGCATTTTTTGATTAAAATTATTTTTGGAGATAGGGAGTCTAAAAAAAGTCTATAGACTTTTTTGCTCTGGTTCTCATGCTGGATGAGTGTACCAAATTTCATCTGGCCTCAACAAACTATATTTTTTACTTCCCACTTTTTGGGGCGTGGCTATGCTAATATGCTAATAGATATGGGGTGTTCACTATTGGGTTTTTTCCTCATCCCATAGAGAACGAGTATACCATATTTCATTTGTTTAGGACAAATAATAAAATTTTTGTGACATTTTAATTTTGCAGGGGACACTGGAGAGCCATTTTTAGACAGAGACAGAGACTTCATTTCCATATCATTATGTCCAGGTCATAAAGGAGCACAAACACCTCATTGGGTCAATCCAAATAAGGTGTTTGTTGGCAAAAGTTACAGGGGTTTTCATGGTTTCCAAAAAGGCCTCCTCATTAGACTTTTGAAAAACCTTTTAACAACTTTTGATCACAGACATGTCCTGAGGATCCTGCCTCAGTTTGGAGCCGATCAGATCAAAACCCTATGACAAGTTTGTTAAAATAGGATGTAGATAATGTACCAACATGGCATGTTAGACTAAAAATGCCCGCCTTCTTTTTGGAAATAGGGTGTGGTCTCCATAGACTTTTTTGCTCTGAGTCTCATGCTGGATGAGTGTACAAAATTTTATTTGGCTTTGACAAACAAAATTTTGTACTTCCCATTGACTTTTTGGGGGTGTGGGATAATATGCTTAAAGATTTTGCATGATTCCCATTGGCTTTTTTGTTTAGCATGTCTTAGAGAATGCCTGTACCAATTTTAATTAGTTTGGGACAAACAAAAATTTTTTTGTCCCATTTTAATTTTGCAGGGGGCACTGGAGAGACATTTTTAAACACAAAGGCTTAATTTCCATATCATTATGTCCAGGTCATAAAGGAGCACAAACGCCTCATTGGACTGGTCCAAATCTGACAATGTTTGCGAAAGTTACAGGTTTTATTGTTTTCTAAAATGGCATCCTCATTAAGAGCTCATCACGACCGAACCCTAAGACTTTTGAAAAACCTTTTAACAACTTTTGATCCCAGATCTGTCCTAATGAGTCTCCCTCAGATTGGAAGCTGTCGGCTCAAAACCCTAGGACAAGTTTGTTAAAGTATGAAAGCTAGATTTTGGCCATCACAAATTTAAACCACAATGTCCGACTTGCTGTTGGGTTTAGGGTGGGGCCATAATATATATTTTTTTTGAGTCTCAATATGCTCTATGTATCTACCAAGTTTTGTTTTCCTATGATGAAAAAAATTGGTTGACTCTCTCCTATCTCCTAATGTATTTTGATTTTCCAGGGGTTGCCACTGAGCTATTTTCTAACAGAGATTCTTGCCGACTTCATTTAAAAAAATTTTGGCCAAGCTCTAATTTTGTGCAAATTTTCAGGAGTTTTCATGCATGTTTAGTGCCTCAAAAATGGGATTTATTTGGGGAAAAAAAAAAAACAACCTTGTTTTTTAAAGCTTTGCTACACATATATTGTAATAGATAGGGCTTTGTGCTTTTGACACAATGTTCTCCATCACATAGAGTGTGTGTATACTAAATTTTACATGTCTACAACAAACACAATTTTTATTATTAATTTTATAAGATAAAACATTTCAGGGGGCACTGAAGAGTCATTTTTAAAGGCAGAGGCTTCATATATACATTATTACGGCCAGGTCATCAATGTGCGCAAGCCCTCCATTGGGTCTTTTCTAATCCAACAATGTTTGCAAAAGTTACATGGGTTTGTATTTTTTCCAAAATGGCCTCCTCGTTAAGAGCTCATCACAACCACACCCTCAGACCTATGACAAAGTTTTTAACAGCAGTTGATTGCAGACGTCCTGAGGTTTCTGCTACGGTGGCCCAGAAGTGCAAAACAAATTAACAAATACCCGAAACAAATTTTAAAAAAATTAATAATGATATAACAAAATAATGAAAAAAAATCATAAAACAAATTACCAAAAGCCCCCCCCCCCAAAAAAAATCATAAAACAAATTAACAAAAGCCTAAAACAAAAAAAAATCCAAAACAAATAAAAAAATGGCCAAAACAAATAAAAAACAAAATAAAAAATGTCCAAAACAAAAAGCAAAAAACAAATAAAAAAATGTCCAAAACAAAACAAAAAACAAATTAAAAAAATGTCCAAAACAAATAAAAAAATGTCATAAAACAAATAAAAAAAGTCATAAAACAAATTTAAACAAGCCCAAAACAAATAAAAAAAACCAAAACAAAACAAATTACCAAATGTCCAAAACAAAACGGAAAGGGATTGTTCCAGTAACCGGAAGTGAACTCTGTTGACAGCCAGTTGAGAAGTTGTATGTCTTCTTTAATGCAATTGTGGACAAAAAGAGCGTTGAACGAGCGTTGAGCACATTGATGTTTTCCTGGTTTGAATGAATGAGAAGCCACGCCCACAACATCTGTGCACCACCAGTTGATTGCAAACCTATAAAATCTTGCTGTTTAAAATATAAACTTGATGCTCCAGAGCCCTGGGAGAGGTGATCAAACGATCAAAAACCAATGTAATGTACTTCACTTAAAGGTGGAGGTGGCCAGCATGAGGGCAATTTGTGTGGACCTCGGAGAAAATAAAAATATATATATATCGCCTATGTGAGATGATCAGACAGCATCGGCGCAGTCATGTTGGTTTTAGTTGTTACTATTTGTTCCAGATAATAGCTATACCCACCCCCAAATAAACTTAGCCACACACTTTGCATTATTTTTACGTACATATTTTTATCAATGTGATGTTTCGAAAGTGTTATCATTTGCCTTCACGTCTCCTGGAGTCACTTTGGAATAGTGACTTGAGTACCTTGTGTGTATTTGTTTGTGTTATATAAGTACAATGACTGACAACATTTCTTTAGTACCACTTATAGTTTTATTAGCAAACAAGTTACAGTGTAGATATCATAACGGAGCAATTGCTGTGCTTGAGTCTAACAATAACACAACGTACCAAGTGAACAGAACAAGCAACACTCCAGCAGATCAAGTTGTGAGCTCGGAGTCTACTTTTCTCTAACACGGTGGAGGACGACAACGAGCCGTAACCACAAAGTCCAGGCAACAATGGGAATATGTGTGTGACACGCTGGAATGACTGTCAAGGAGAAGATAATCCACAAAACCAGGAAAAAAGGACAACCACGACTATACTGCTCCGAGGATTAGCGTGTTAGCATTAGCATGGTTTCCTGGTCTGAATAAATGGGAGCTGTGAAGCCACGCCCACAACATCTGTAACCAGTTGATCTCAAAACCAGAAGATCTCAAACACCGGACATAGACCACAGCCTCGTCTCGGTGTGTTTGTTTGCCATACGAGCATATGAGTAACCCACAGCAATGCTATAATACTTTATCAAGCATGAAGTTACTGTAACAATGGGAATTGTTAGTATGCAATTGGTTCCTACCCGACTGTTGAGTGTGTTACACATCCGGAGAAATGTGTCTGTACCATTACGGCAACGGTTAATAAAAGTTCCCTGTGAGCAAGGGTAATGCTCAACCGTCCAGTTTGTAAAGTCATGAGACAGAACAAGCTGAAACATGGTGACAGCGGTGTTTAGAAACAGACTCCGGATCATTTGAGAACGGTAGGGACTGTGCAGGTACCGCCGAACGGAGATGGTGGCTAATGCTATTTAGCTGAAGCTAACCGCTAGCAACGCACGGATATTGACATAAGCTGAAGCCCGGGAAAAGCACAGTGCGGAACAGTGATAATGGAGGGACTAAAGCCGCCTCAACAGTGGTGTATAGAATCTCGCCAAGTCATGGAAAACCTGGAAAGAGGAATTTACTCTCTACATGGAATTGGCACTGCCGGATGCGGACGAAAAAGCGAAAGTGAAGCTTTTTAACTACCTCATCGGAGAGCAAGGACGAGAACTCTGCGAGACGCTGATGGGCTCAGAGGCACGAGTGACAGTAATCAGCATGATGAAAAAATTCGATGAACATTGTAACCCCAAAGTCAATGAAACTGTGGAAAGATACAGATTTTTTGCAAGAAATCAAACTCCGGGAGAGACTATCGACAAATATGCGACCGACCTGAGAATGCTTGCTGGTATGTGCAATTTTGGACAATTAAGAGACTCATTAATACGGGATAGGATTGTGTGCAGCACGTACAGCTCCAGTTGGAGAGAAAGACTACTGAGGGAGGATGGCCTCAACTTGGACAGATGTCTACAGATTTGCAGAGCTATGGAAATTTCTCGTGAGCACAGCAAAACAATAGAAGGACATGGTACTGAGTATGTGCATGCATTTAAACAGACAACATGGAAGGGGAAGGACAGAGAAATATCTTGTAAATATTGTGGTAGAACGCATGAAAGACTAAAACAAAAATGCCCAGCTTATGGGAAGAATTGCAAAAAATGTGGCAAAGAAAATCACTTTGCAGTAACATGCAGAAGTAAGGCAGGAGTTAAAGAGCTCAGAAAAACAGTTCATGCAGTGGCTGAGCATGAATCAGATTCTTGTGAGGACATACTGACTGTGACAGCAATAACACAGACTGCAGAAGAAGTTAACTAGATCAGAGAAAATCAGAGCAAGTCCAAACAACTGTTTGCTGGTATGATGACTTTCAGATAGACTGTGGTGCAGCCTGTAATGTCATTCCCATCAACTTGCTGAATCCAGATGTAAATGTAGATGGAGCACACAGACAAGGTACTAGTGATGTAGGAATCAGACAAAGTTGGTCAGAAGACGTTTTCTCAGGCATGGAACATGATAGAACCAAAATTCCAATTGCATTTTGTAGCACTTGGGGCACTGTTGTTGCATGGCAGAAATGGTCAAGTTATCTTTTATAGTTTTTCCACAAAACGTGATTTCAACTTTCTGAGCGCCATAGCTTTTTCCCATTGAAAGTGACAAAAAGCCCACTAGAATGGCACGGTGAGTAAACTGCGTGATTGCGGCTGAGTTTACCATGATATGTCATATCAGAGTGCTGGAGAACAGTTGAGGCGTGTGTAATGCATTGCCAATGCAGAAAGCAACAATGGCATTTCCAGCGCCAGAGAAGCGCTTTGACGCACTAAAAGATAGTTTTGACGTTTTCTCAGGCATGGAACTTGATAGAACCAAAATTCCAATTGCATTTTGTAGCATTTGGGGCACCGTTGTTGCACGGCAGAAACGGTCAAGTTATCTTTTATAGTTTTTCCACAAAACGTGATTTCACCTTTGTGAGCGCTATAGCTTTTTTCCATTGAAAGTGACCAAAAGCCCACTAGAATGGCACGGCGAGTAAACTACGTGATTGCGGCTGAGTTTACTATAATATGTCATATCAGAGTGCTGGAGAACAGTTGAGGCGTGTGTAATGCATTGCCAATGCAGAAAGCAACAATGGCATTTCCAGCGCCAGAGAAGCGCTTTGATGCACTAAAAGATAGTTTTGACGTTTTCTCAGGCATGGAACATGATAGAACCAAAATTCCAATTGCATTTTTTAGCACTTGGGGCACCGTTGTTGCACGGCAGAAATGGTCAAGTGATCTTTTATAGTTTTTTTATACTTTTTGTGTGTGTGTGTGTCACTATGAACGTAATGCCCGATGACAGCCTGTTACGGATCGCGGTACACGATAACAGTGGAACTCATGATAGCCTTTATGGTAAATTGTAATATGATCCAGAAACCGGGATCTAGTGAAAGCGCAGCGTTTGAAACATTGAAGAGAGTTGTAAAACAGCTTTTACATAACCACAGAGTATATGGGAAGGTTGGTAATGTTAGCTAACGTGTTGTGTCTATCGTGAACGCTGCAACATTTTCAGGGGGGTTGATCACTAGACGTGTCATGAATTTTTTTTAATTTATTTTTTCTAATTATCAATTCTGGTTTATATAGATGTGTTCCTGGGGTTGACTGAAAATACGCTCCATCTGGACTTTGTCAGAGAAGTGGCTCGGTGTATGTTTGAGAACGGAATCGTAAACTGAAGGATTCAAATTTTGTTTCTGGGCCTTACCTTAGAGTGGACTTTAGTCTTTTTTTGTTCCAGCACTGTTAACTGAGTTTGTGGCCCATATGGCTGTTTTTTTGCACCAGTAAACATTTGATGAAATTGAAATGGTGGCTTAAGCCGAGATGCCATTTGTTGTAGCCTGAGTAGTTGTAATGGTGGCCCAGCTATCTGCAGTGGCAGCTCAGGTGGTAGCTGTAGTAATAGGTGAGGTGGTAGCCTAACTAGCTGTGATGGAGGCCCGGGTAACTGCGGTGGAAGCCCAGCTAGCTGTGATGAGAAGCCAGGTAGCTCAGATGGTAGCCCGGCTGGCTGTGATGAAAACCCAGGTAGCTCCGATGGTAGCCTGGGTAGCTGCAGTGGAAGCCCAGCTAGCTGTGATGGAAGCCCAGGTAGCTGAGATAATAGCCCAGGTAATTGTAGTGGTATCCTGGGTAGTTGCAGTGGTGGTCCAGCTAGCTGTGGAGGAGGCCCATTTAGCTGAGGTGGTAGCCCAAGCTGATGTGGTGGCATCCTGGTTAGCTGAGGTAGTAGCCCTGATAGAGAATTTACATTCTACTCCAGTGTGCACAAAATGAGTAGCAGGATAGGGAATGTTGCACGTTGCAGGACTGGTGATATAATATCGGACCATGCGCCTGTTTTTTTGTAGTTACCCAAATTAAATCCTATTCCTGGTTGTCAAAATTGGGGGTTTGATAATTTTTTGATTCACAATCCAAAATTTTACAAATTTTTGAATGAACAACTCAGCCTGTTCTTTAAGGAAAATAAAACTCCTGATGTTTCTCCTGGTCTGCTCTGGGAGACTTTGAAAGCCTATGCTTGTGGTCTAATTATATCATATTCTGCGGGGCTTAAAAAGACTTGTCGTATGGAGCAAAGAAAACTTGAGCTAGAGTTGCATGATCTCCAGGTTAAATATAATGAGTCACCTTTGGAACCTCTTAGGAACGAAATTCAAGTGGCCAAAACTGCTTTAGAGGGGCTACTAACAAAGAGGGCAGAGAAATCAATATTTTTTATGAAGCAGAGGCTGTATGAGTTTGCCAACAAACCAAATCGCTATCTGGCTAACCTTCTTCGCGATAAGGCCTTTGCCCGGAATATTATATAATAATATATAATATAATATATAAGTGTCAGAAAATCATCTGGTTTACTAAACTATAATAACGCAGTAATTAATAACACTTTCAAAACATTTTATGAGCAGCTCTCATTTCCTCTCATTTCAGACCCCTACATGAACAAGGTATGCATAATTTTTTTTCAGGGCTGGACTGGAAAATTATTGACAGCCAGAGGGATGATTTATGTAAACCAATCCCTCAGAGTGAAATTCTAAAAGTTGTGTGTCAGTGACTCCCAAACAACAAGGCTCCTGGCCCTGATGGTTTCAGTAGCGAATTTTATAAAAAGTTCTGTAAAATTGTAGTCTCGCCATTGTCTGAAATGTTTGAGTGCTCATTTTCAGCTGGCACTCTCCCTCCTTCTCTAACGGAGGGCAATATCTCACTAGTTTTGAAAAAAGGGAAACCTCCAGAAGAATGTTCTTCTTATAGGCTCATATCGGTTTTGAATCTTGATCTGAAGATTCTCGCGAAGGTTCTGGCTTCACGTTTAGAAACTGTGTTGCCCTCGGTTGTTAAAAATGACCAAACTGGCTTCATACGGGGCAGGTATTCAACACACAACGTCAGACGTTTGCTTAATCTTATTCAGCAATCATCCATGTTTAATTCCGACGCTCTGGTCATTTCTCTTGATGCAGAGAAAGCCTTCGACCGGCTGGAATGGCCCTATCTGTTGCAGATGAGCGGAGAACAGGAGAGACGGACCCAAAATGCGGACTAAACAGATTTTAATAATACTCACAACGAAGACGAAGACAAAAACCAGACCTGACAGAACTCAACATCCAACACACTAAATGAACCGACAAAAACCTGGGGAGGACACAGGACATAAATACACGAGGAAATGAGACACAGGTGAAAAACATCAGGGCGGGGCAGGTAATCAAAACACACGGGAAACACAAGAGGCAGGAAGAAAACTGGGAAAACAAGGAAACAGACAGGGAATACAAAATAAAACACGGGAAACAAATACAGAAGACAGGACAAAGACACGAGACATGACACTATCTTTTCTTTACTCTCCAAAAGTTCGGCCTAGGTAATGGTTTTGTCAAGTGGATTCAGATTTTGTATAAATCACCTCTTTCGGCAGTGATTACAAATGGATATAGATCAAGTAATTTTAGTATTGGGTGGGGAAGTAGGTAGGGCTGCCCATTAAGCCCACTGTTATTTGCATTGGCTATGAAGCCTCTGGCTGTTGCTATTAGGAGGGATCTTAATATTGAAGGACTTTCTTTAAATAATTTTCATCATAAAATTTCACTTTATGTGGATGACGTTTTGATTTTTCTAAACTCCCCAACTCAATCAATTCCCAAGCTAATACAATTAATTACACTGTATGGCGCCTTCTCGAGTTACAAGATAAATTTTTCCAAAAGTGAGGCCATGCCTCTCTCTGGTTTACATGGGGTTAACCCAAACATTTCTCGGCCTTTTTGTTGGTCCCCAACAGGTTTTACTTATTTAGGTATAAAGGTTTCTCCTAACATAAAAGATTTGTATAAACTACACTCCTCTCATTCAGTCTGTAAGTTGTGACCTGGACAGATGATGCAGCCTCCCTCTGTCTCTTTTAGGTTGTATACACCTGGTTAAAATGAACATTCTCCCTCATCTTCTGTATTTATTTCAGATGCTGCCTCTTGTTTGTTTTGTTTCAGGGGTTAGTATTAGATTCATATTAAAATGCGTGATTTTAAAGTAGGCAGCAGCTTTACACAGAATCAGCAGTGTCAATGGTGACACACGACACAAGCATTTAGCTTGTAGCTAAAAGGCCACAGTAATAACAAATCTCTAAACTTTAAACATTAGTTTCACAAAACAAATCAAAAAACGTCCTAATTCTGGCCAACTCTAAGAAATCCAACACCAAATACCTGTGATCCATCATGGACAAGCTTCTGCCATAATGAGCGGTCTGCTCACACACAAATGTCTGGATGCGTGAGTGCTGGCCCCTTTGTAGACTAACATCTGAAATGATACTTTCATTCATTTTTTTCCTTAAATACATTACATTTACCTCAGCCACTCTCCTGAAGGTGGATGACTTATTATATATATTTACACATTTTGATCATATATGAATCATTTGCATGCATTGTAGTTGTTTTTAAGCCAAAATGAACCGGAGTGAATAGTCCTGTATTTTTTCACTTTATAAACTGTTTATTTATATACACCACAAACACTACAAGATTCAATGTTATTGTCATCACACAAGAACAAATACTTGGCCACAAAAGGCATTTTAGCTTTAACCTGAAGTGCAATAAGCCTGTGCAAGATATGAAGTATCAGAATAAGAATTCAATATGAAACATGTATAGTAGAACGCAGTACTATGGATATAATGTACAAGTGGATTTGTGCCTTAAATGTAAGTACACAATAACCAAAAACTATTAACATATCTTACAAAGGGATATGAACAAAACAATAAATCAATGGACATTAAATAGTGCATACAAGATTAACAGTGAGAAGTTAACAGTGCAATAATAAAGCTATTGCAATACCTAGAGAATAGTACTCAGACTGCAAATTGATAAAGTACTTTAGCTCAGTTTCACACAACAAACTTGTAGAAACAATACTTAAAAGTAGGGATAAAAAAAAAAAATACAGCATACAGTTAAAAAAAAAAAATATCTGAAGATTGAACTTATTCAAAGGATAACCCCTTGGGATGATCTCATTTATATTATATAGAGTACAGTATATGCAATGTACTCAATGAAAGAGGAGACTTAAACAATGAGGTGTTGAGTCATGGATCACACAGTGGTAAAGAAGTATTAAGTACAGTATGAATGAAGTCCTCCTGTCTCTCTACAGCGCGGTGTCCTCCTGTCTCTCTACAGTGCGGTGTCCACCTGTATCTACAGCGCAGTGTCCACCTGTATCTCTATAGTGCGGTGTCCTCCTGTCTCTCTATAGTGCGGTGAAGTAAAGGTTTGTCCATGATGGACATCAGTTTGATCAGTGTCCTCCTGTTCCCCTTTACTGCACTAGTTAGTATGTAAGTAGTAGAAGTATGGTTCATGATGGAGAGCAGTTTGAACTGTGTCCTGTGTTCTGTCCTTTTGTCCCTCACCGACTCAGATGTCTCCATGTCTCTGCTGAGAACCTGACTATTTTGCTAACCAGTTTATTCAGTCTTTTGCCCTCCCTCTTCCTGTTTAGTGTTTACCCAGCGGTGAGTAAAAGCATAGTAACCACACACTGGGAGAATATCGCCTGCATCTTGCTGCACAGGTTAAGGCTGAGCATCCTCAGGATATAGAGTCTACTCGTGCACTTAATAAAAAATAATGTGTAAAATAATGTGCAAAAACATAAAATTTACAGAATTTTCCAGTTAAGTTTCTACAAGAATATACCAATATTTAAAAGCTGTTTTTATGTATTATTAAGATCAAACACCTTCATTAAATGTAGGGACAATGTGAAATGTTTTAAAGCAAAACACTACATTACAGTGTTTACACAATCAATACTTACATTCAATACATTTAATATTTAACAGTAGAAATATTACACTTCATATACTGTAGTTAAGATTTGCATAGCATCCCAAAGTTTTTTGAATTAACCTATAGAGTAAACAAACAAAAAAAAAAGTCAAATCAAAACCTACCACAAAAGTGAATTAAATCTCTATCAGAGGTGATACCGAAGCAGATGAAGTCTTCCCCCAAATTTCCAGTAATCCACTAGATCTTTGGGGCATCTGCGGAAAAACAAGCAAGACTGAATTAATTATTAAAACATCCCTAAAAAGCACCATTTTATGCATGACACCTCAGTAAACAATTTCAAAGAATTAGTTCACTTTAAATAAAAAAGTTAAAGATTAAATTATAGGAAGAATAATTTACCCTAGTATAAAACATTCTGGGAGTGTTCTTTTAAATATGCAACCTTTGCAATGCTAATTTTTAAATTTTTTATTGATAAGGCACAGATTCTGCGACAAGTTGGCCCCTACTCAGGGTGTCCCCTCCTAAGGCCCAAAGTTACTGGGATAGGATCCAGTCACCCACGACCCCTAATGGGAATAAGCGGAAGATGATGAAGGCACAGATTCACAAAAGACATGTATTCACACTGACATTACCAATGTGTCATAGTAAAGTAAACACAGTTACCTTTAGAACATTGTCTGCAGCGTGAGCTCCTGGAAAACCTGGTTCCTGGGAAAACATAACATGCGGAAATTTTACATTAGTAATATCAACCAGTGGCTTACATAGAAGTGCTAATTAGCAACTTCATATAAAAACACCATGACTGGAATATACTGATGATGATATGACTTACATCACACATCTTTATGATAGAAGAATCCTCAATTAAGTAGACAGTGCAGCTCTTCACCTTGATCGGTTTGAGACCTAAAAATAAAAGGTGGCTGTAATTATAACCAGCATAATAGCACAGTGCTAGAAATAAAATGTATGCTGCCTGTTATTTACAAACTCTAAAAGGGTCCATAGTCATACAATTTAGTAAAAACTCAGTATAAGATAACTGTATTTACCTTCAGTGTGCAGTTCACAGTTCAGGTTGTCACAGCTGTCCTTGTCCTGCTACTGCTCCTTCTGCCTGCTGTATATATATGAACATAAAATGTTAATTTATTTATTAACAATGTACTTTTACATGCAACTGTTAATGAACCTAAGTGGGTACCTGGATTTCTGTCTCTCTCTGGCCAGTGTGAAGAAAGTGGAGTAGGCTGAGTTTCCACCCAGTGTTTAAGCTCAAGTCTCAGTTTTGACAGAGCTGGTTGAGGACTTCCAACCTTACCCAGTGTGCTACTGAGACATCCCTGAAACCCAGCAACAGCACAAAGTTTTAGTCATTTAATAAATGTGGTTGTTTTGAGATTCACAAAGGTACAGGAGTAACGCATTTAGTTCATCTGGAGCCTAAACTAGGATCATGTTTGCTACATGCCATTTGCTTCTTCGTTGCTTGTGGCTAAAGTTTTGTCGGCTCGTGCAGAGCCTGGGCTCATGGTTTGTTGGATACCTGCATTTCTCCAGTGTTCGCTCCTCTCTGCTCCAGTCCCAGTCTGAGCGCACCCCTCCCCCACACTAACGCAGCTCTGGCCGGCTGTGAGGAAGAGAAAAGAGAAAGGCAAATTCAAATGAGCTTTATTGACAGTGTAACCCTTATGATGGAAAGACTAGAAATAAGGGGTTGGGCCAATGATTAGGAGGGGCTAAGGTAAAGATGAGTGGAGACCAATGTAAAATTGGCTGTTGAAAGTATTACCATATGTAACAATAACAGTAGTAACTGCACTTTAGTACAATACAAATTTAAAAGAAAACCCTTGTGTCCTATCTGAGCTCAGATAATGTATAGTCCAGCCGGCTTAATACTCCGTTTGAGTCAAGTTGAGTTAAATCCAATGGTATCAATGGTCCTACTGCACAGGACCTACTGCTCTCCAAGGCCAGAAATGTCTGGTTCGTTCAAAAGAGCCTGCCACCTCCCTCCAGGAAGGATTCCAGATCCAATTGTCCAACAAAAAAAACTTGCCTGTGAAGAACAGGGTATTACTATTGAGATCTATATCTTCATATGGCCATTTTAAAATGATTGCAAGTGCTATAACCCAAATAAAATAGCACAGAACATTAATAATACTAATTTCTAACCTTAACACTTTTTACAGTGTTAATTATGGAATGTAATTTCTTAATCCCATTGTTTATCAAAGGTTTACATTTTAACAACAATAATTGTAGGTTCTAAAATTGGGTAAAGCCAGCTTGACGCTTTTGCGCACTCTAAGTATATCCACATTAGTCCACAAACAAGAAATCCACGGAGAACGATCCAGTGCAGTTAAAAGGTTTACTGAAATACTCAAAGACAATACAAAACATATAAAATATCAAAATATACAAGGGTGGCAGCAAGGTCAAAAAACTGTGCGGCTTCACTCCCCATTTCCGCACTCCCATCGTGCACCTCCGTTTTGACCCCATTTTATAGAAAGAATATACCAATGAACTTAATTGCTAACAAAATACTCATTCAAAAATCATAAGAACAATAACTTATTGAACTTATAATGAAAAATTATACCTATTTAGCAATGAAATAAGCTCAACATAATCATGTTAACTATAAACATAACCAATATTACCACAACCATAAGAAATACTAAATCAAGATCAAATGAAAATAATCATAATAATAATGCAAAATAATACCAAATAGTGAAAAGGTGCATTTAGGCTCCTACATTACCGGCCCCTAATTGTTATCAAGTTTACTGAAACAATTACCCAATAGATTAATTCATTATTAAAGGGAGCCTTTACAAAAATATTAAAATTCAGATTTAGCTAAAATGCTCATGTCTCTTCAGCTTCTTGCAAAAGACACAGCTTTGTCACTGGCCGACAAAGCTCTGTGGTCTTGGTCCTGACCTTAACTTGCCGAACAAGTCCCCTTCTATCAGGAAAGGTCTCTATCACTTTTCCAAGTGGCCAAGAGCTCCTTGGTGACGTCTCATCCACAATCATCACTACATCACCAACATGAAGGTTTCTTTCAGCTCTGGACCACCTCTGGCGTTCTTGTAACTGAGTGAGGTATTCTTTACACCATCGCTTCCAGAAGATGTCTGCCATATACTGGACTTGCTTCCATCTTCTCTTGGCGTATTGGTCCTCCTTATTGAACACACCAGGAGGTAATGCTGGTTTCACTTTGAGAAGAAGCAGGTGATTGGGCGTTAAAGCCTCCAAATCATTCAAGTCTGAGGATGCTCTTGTAATAGGTCTGCTGTTGATGACCGCTTCTGCCTCACATAACAAAGTGTGCAGGCCTTCTTCATCCAAAATTTGCTCCTTTAAGGTCAAGCTGAGTATTTTTCTCACAGAGCGGATCAACCTCTCCCAACTTCCACCATGATGTGATCCTGCTGGGGGATTGTAATACCATGCAATACCTTTTTGCTGGAGACTTCTTGCTATTTGGCTGCTGTTCCACCGTTGAATAGACTGCTTTAACTCAGAGTCAGCTGCTTTAAGGTTGGTGCCATTGTCAGAGTACATCTCCTTTACTTGTCCTCTTCTTGCTATAAATCTCCTTATTGCATTAAGACATGCATCCGTGTCCAATGAAGATGCAACCTCCAGATGGACGGCTCTTACAGCGAGACAGGTAAATATGACTCCATATCTTTTTACTTGAACTCTTCCTCTTCTCACCAGGAAAGGACCAAAGTAATCCACCCCAACTCTGGTGAAAGGCGGATCATCAGAGAGGAGTCTGCATTCAGGTAAGTCAGCCATCAGTTGTTTTCCAACTGCCCCGTGTTGCCTTCTGCAGGTAATGCACTTTGACAACAATTTCCTTTTAGCACCACTGGCTCCAGGAATCCAAAATTTCTCTCTGAGTTTAGCCAACATATGGTTTCTGCCTGCATGAGCTGTAACTTCATGAATGTTTCTTAACACAAGAGTGGTAATGTGAGACTGTTTTGGCAGGATAACTTGCTGCTTGGAGTCAGCTGGCATAGCTGATCGACTTAGCCTTCCACCCACTCTCATCACTCCATCCTGAAGCACTGGATTCAGCTTGTGTAGTGGGCTACTTCGCTTGACTCTGTGTTGCTCCTTTAACATCATTATGTCATCCTCAAAGTGTTGGATTTGGCTGTACTTCACAATTTCAAACTCTGCTTCAGCCAAATCAGCACAATTCAAGTCCATTCCTTTAAATTTCCTTTTAAAATCCTCAACTTTGGTCTCATCACCTGATGTTCGTATGTCCTTTCTTTTGGTTTTCAGTTCCTTCAGCAGCATTTTTAGCTTGAAAAACCATGCAACAGCTCGCTTTAACTTGGTCCAGGAAGAGAAATGATGCATTAACTTGTCTGTTGCATTGTAAAGCCTTTGTGACTGAATAGCGTGTAATTGAGCCACTCTTTTTACTTCCAGATCTTCACAAATCAAAACTGCTGGATCTGGGTTTGTAGGCCACAAACTGGAAGGTTGCTGAATGAAATCTGGTCCAAGCAGCCAGTTCTCGCACCTCAGAAAGGCCTCAGCTGTTAGTCCTCTGGAGACATAATCAGCAGGATTGAAGGTGGAATTCACATATCTCCACTGTGATGGGCGTGAATGTTGCAGAATGGTCGTTATACGGTTTGCAACAAAAGTTTTGAATCTTGTTGTTTCACTGTCCAAATATTTAATAACTGCTGTGCTGTCAGTCCAAAATATTGAATCTTGCAGCTTCAACTCCAGCTCTTTTCTCAGCATCTTGTCCATTTTGACTGCAACTGTAGCAGCAGTTAGCTCCAGCCGTGGTATTGTTGGAGTTTTCAGTGGCGCAACTCTGGCTCTAGCCATCATCAAAGTGGATTCTACATCACCTTGGAGATTGTGCAACACCAAATAACTTGCTGTACCATAAGAATCTTCACTCGCATCAGCAAAGTGGTGAAGCTGTGCAGAAACTGGTGAACCAAAGTGCTTGGTTTTAACACATCTGTCTACTCCAAACCCTTCAAGTTGCTTGAGTCCTGAAATCCATTTTTTCCAGCTCTTGATGAGGTTGTCCGGCAGTTCTTCATCCCAGGAGTATTTCAAGCGACATAACTCTTGGAGAAGTCTTTTGGCTGGCAAAATTACTGGAGCAAGGAATCCCAAAGGATCAAATATGGAACTAACCAGAGAAAGCAATCCTCTTCTAGTGTGTGGGCGCTCCTTAATGTTGATCTTGAACTTAAACTGATCACTTTCAGCACACCACTGAATTCCCAGGGCTCTCTCCACAGGTAAGTAATCTTTGTCCAGGTCCAAGTCTTGGAATCCATGAGGTCGTTCACTAGCTGGAATCATGTTGAGCAGCTTTCGACTATTACTAGACCACTTTGTCAGCCTGAAGCCTCCTTTAGCCAGCATCTTTATTAGAGCAGCTACAAGTGAGATGGCACTGTCCTCATCCACAACTGACTTGATGCAGTCATCCACGTAAAAATTTTTGATGACAGTATTAGCTGCTTCCTGGCCAAATTCTTCTCCAAAATCAGAGGCACATTTTTGCATTGCAAAAATTGCTACACTTGGTGATGAGGTAGCTCCAAAGATGTGGACTAACATCTTGTGCTCCACCAACTCTTGGTTGTAATCACCATGAGGCCACCAGAGGAATCTGAGAAGGTTTGTGTCTTTGTCACTGACTCGGACTTGATAAAACATGGCCTCCACATCCGCCATAATGGCAACTATCTCTTGTCGAAAACGCAAAAGTACTCCAACTAGAGAGCTCGTTAGATCTGGTCCTTGCAACAGTTCCTGGTTTAAAGATGTTCCTCCAAAACTGGCTCCACAATCAAAGACAACTCTTAGCTTCTGCTTTACAGGGTGTCTGACTCCATGGTGGGGTAAGTACCATATTCGTCCCTCAGTTATTTCACTTACAGCATTCGTGATTTCCACTGCAAAACCTTTCTCCAGGATACTGTCCATAAATGCAACATATTCATTGTAGTAGTTGACATCTCTGGAAAATCTCTTCTTTAAATTCAGTGCTCGTTGCTCTGCAACTGATCGGTTATTTGGCATGTGCAGGGTTTTATGCTTAACTGGTAGGTCAATACTGTAATGTCCATTTACCAGCTGTACAGATTGAGACACCATGGAAATGAATTGGTGATCATCCTTAGACATTTCAAGCTCCTCTGTTTGTCCAGCATCAGGGAAATCCTGTTTAAACTGAAGCTGCCACAGCTCCTCCAACTTGGCGACAGAGATCCTGTTTACAGTCACTGTATTCCATGTATTAATGTGTGTTGTCTCACCTCCACCTCGGAGTGGTCCATTTATTGTCCAGCCCAATATTGTTCTCACAGCATATGGTCCGTTATCCACACTCCTTATTACTTGAAGTGGTTCCAAAGCTTTGGGAACATTTGCTCCAATGAGCAATCCAATATCGGATTGAATAACAGGGAGTTTCACTTCCCTCAGGTGAGGCCAACAGTTCACATCTTCCTGATGAGGTATGTTGTCTTTACTTACTGGAATCAGCTTTTGTGAGTAGACTTCAGATAGAGAAATGAAATGGTTACTGTTCAGACTACTGATCTCCAGTCCATTCACAGTACAAGTATTTACAATAGCTTCTCGTCCCATTGTTCTTAACAAAATACTTGTGTTGTGTCCATTCATGTTCAGCTCATTTAACAGAGACTCCGTGGCAAAGGTGGCAGTGCTTCCCGGATCCAGAAAGGCATAAGTAGTGACTACTTTAGTTCCTTTAACAGCTTTAACACACACTGGAACAATTGAGAGAGTGCAATCTTCCTTACCGGCCCCAGTGATGCTAAGAGCTTCCATGGTTTGGACCAGAGCACTTGAGACAGTTTGTTGTTCATGGCCTTCCTTTGCTGTATCTTCTTCCTTTTGTTTTATATTGATGTGCAGCAAAGTTGGATGTAGTCCGGAACATTCTTGACAAGAAGATTTGTCTTTACAACTGCTGCTCATGTGTCCATGTTTTAAGCATGCAAAACATAAACCCCTGCGTTGCAAAAAGTGAATCTTTTCTTTATGTGACTTGACTCTGAGCTTTCTGCAAATGGCAAGGCTATGTTGCTCTCCTTTACAGTAGGCGCATGGTTTGCTGTTTGCATCCACTGGTATGTTTGGTGTCGTGTAATTGGACAGCCTGTTAATTCTATTGTCCTTGTTTTCCACAGAAGAGGGGACCACTGCTGTGGTGAAGACCTTCTTTGGCTTAGGTGGATCTGGAGCATGTGCCCTTGATCTTGGGTAAACAGTTTCCCGTGTACTGGGGGTGCTCTCTTTTATACTCCCATAGAGAGGATGTAACATGTACTTAGCTTGTTTAGCAATAAAATCCACAAAGTTTTTAAACTTAACTCTCTTCTTTGTTTTATCTTGTAAATCACAAGCAAACTTTCTCCATGCTTCTTTAAGTTTATAAGGAAGCTTGCATACCAGCAATTTTATGTTTGCAGTGTTGTCCAAATCCTCCAGGTAGGTGATGTCTGACATGGCATTGGAGCATCCTGTGAGAAACAGAGCAAAAGATTGGAGTGCAGCGCCATCTTCTGGCTTAATTGTTGGCCAGTCCATTACTTCCTTCATGTAGGCTTCTGCAATCTTATAATCATCTCCAAAAAATTCCTTTAGAAGCTCCTTTGCCTTATTATATCCAGCTGCTGGTTCCATATGAATGCAGCTTTTTACCAACTCATGGGGCTGTCCACTGGTATACTGCAACAAAAACTGTAACCGGTCACAGGCATCACCTGTGCGCCCTTCTATGCTGTGCTCAATGGATCTAATGAAGGTCTGATATTGAAGAGGGTCACCACTAAATATGGAGATTTTTAATTCCGGAAGTAGAGTGGCTTTGTGGGTTTTCACCAAATAATCTGTTACACTGGCTTGCTGATTTAAGGCTTTGCACAAGCTATCAAAGGTTGGTCCCTCTACTAAATCCAGGTTCAGGGCAGTTGAGGCTCTTGGAGGCATCACGGTAGGCATCTGAATATTGTCTTTATGGCTATGTGCAGGTGAGACATGTTGAGAGGAAGATTGAAAGGTAGGTGGCATTTCCCTTTGTGTAGTGTTAATTTCACGTACAGCAGGTTGTGGCAGTTGCTGTGTCCCTTGGTTAACCATTTCCAATTGTTCCTCTTCATCACTTAAGTCCAATGGGGCATGTGTATATTGTGAGCTCCCATATTTTTGCAACACTTCTATTTTTGCATCCGATTCAGCCAGAGCAGTTTGGATTTCATGCAGTTCTCGTTTTGCTTTAATTTCTACCTCAGTCCGTTTTTGTTCGGTCTCAAACTCCACAGCTCTTAGCTTTTCTTGTGCTTCTCTACATTTTCTTTGCGCCAATACCTCAGCTTCTTCCCTTTCAATAGCCAACTTTTCTTTTAATGCTGCAGCCTTTACCTTTAATGACGCCCGCTCCATCTCTGCCTTTATCTTTAACGAGGACGAAGAGCTCACGCTTCCATATTGTGATCCAGAACGCCTGCTTGAAGTTTTACTGCAAGTAGAGTTAATGTCCACCTGTGTTGCGCGTCCTGTCCTGTTCCCAAGCACAAGCGCTGGGTCTTCCGTGGCCTGCTCCACGGCTTGAACAGCGTGCTCAGCTTTGGCTAAGACGTTTTTCATCCAATCCTCACATCTCCAAAAGAAGTCATTAATATGCTTGTTTTTAGGCTCAAACCACTTTCTTTCATCCTCCACAAACTCGTGTTCAGTCATAAACTTCCTCAGTCCCGTATTTAGCACATCAAATTCCTCTTGCAAACGGTGATAATCCACACGCAATTTATTTTTAACAACATCAGCATTAGTATCTTTTTGCATTAATTCCTCAAGGTGTTTTATCATACCTGATATTTGAGACAACTTGTATTTGCGTGCGTGGATTTGCTTTAGCTTCTGTTCCTCCATAGCCTTCTCGGTCATTTTCACTGTCCGTTTTTCTTCACTTTGCTCCGTTTTTTCCGACATTTCCACGGTTTGTTTTCCACAATATCAAGCCACAATAAATGAGAGTATCGACAAAACCAGCAAAATGTCCAGAGCATCCACAACGCCGCGTAACAATGTATATCCACTCGTGCGTAAAGGCGTCCACGCGGCAACTCCGTTAGCAGCGAACAAAGAAAGGCTAGGACTTACGGACTATTCTCCGTCAAATCACTGCTTTAGCAAAGAAGTTTAAAATCCACTTGTACTCAGATCTTTGTCGAAGATTTCCACTTTCCGTGCATCCATGTGAAGCTAGTTTTTTGACAAAAATGTAGGTTCTAAAATTGGGTAAAGCCAGCTTGACGCTTTTGCGCACTCTAAGTATATCCACATTAGTCCACAAACAAGAAATCCACGGAGAACGATCCAGTGCAGTTAAAAGGTTTACTGAAATACTCAAAGACAATACAAAACATATAAAATATCAAAATATACAAGGGTGGCAGCAAGGTCAAAAAACTGTGCGGCTTCACTCCCCATTTCCGCACTCCCATCGTGCACCTCCGTTTTGACCCCATTTTATAGAAAGAATATACCAATGAACTTAATTGCTAACAAAATACTCATTCAAAAATCATAAGAACAATAACTTATTGAACTTATAATGAAAAATTATACCTATTTAGCAATGAAATAAGCTCAACATAATCATGTTAACTATAAACATAACCAATATTACCACAACCATAAGAAATACTAAATCAAGATCAAATGAAAATAATCATAATAATAATGCAAAATAATACCAAATAGTGAAAGGTGCATTTAGGCTCCTACAATAATCATGTATTAATAATAAACCCTGTGCTGTACCATTGTTTTACAATGCATACCAATAAGGCTATATACTTAACACATATAAAATTACAATAAAATGAAAAAAATATAACTATATATCGAATTGTATTAAAATTATTTTAGCAAAATAAAACTTCAAATTTAGCATCACAATGCTGTAGTGCGTAGTTTACAGTGCAACAGCAGCACGTGGCAAAGACTACAGCGCTGCAGTGACGTCATGCATTTCTTTACACTACCACTATTCTTTTTTTCAAGCACGGGTTAGGGTCCTTTCCTCCAAGTGGCAGAGATGTTTCTTGCTCAATTCAACTGATTTCAGATATTTTGCAATTAACTTTTTCTCCGGTAAAATCCAATAGCAGCCTCCAATGCATTCTCTTTGCTTCTGCCAAACATCCATGAGAGTTAAAGTTAGATAGCCAGGAGCTGAAGGGGCAGCATCTGAGGTTACGGTATCACTTTTTTGGCCTATTACAGGTTGGCATGGGGAGTACATGGGTGACTGACATAAACAACAAACCACCTAATCCTTATATATATATATATATATATATATATATATATATATATATATACCAACCTATCTCACCCACCCTTGTCTAGATGAATCCTTACAGAGCTGATGTATGATCCTATAGATGAACTAAGGGACTAGCAGTCCTAGACGCATTGCCTGTCCGTCTCGGGAGAGGATCTCTCCTTCAATATGGGCTCCATAAGGTTTCTTCTTTTCTTCTTTTCCTTTTTCCCGTAGCTGTTTTTTTTAGGAGTTTTTCCTTACCGAGAAGGAGGGTCTAAGGACAGGAGTGTCCTGGGTCTGTTTAGTTTAGGGTAGTTATTGTTTGTGCTGATTGTGTTTTAAGTCTGATTGTGTGTTTATGTTTGATCAACTGTTTGTGAAGCCCTTTGAGGTGACTTTTGTTGTGATACTGGGCTATACAAATAAACCTGAATTGAATTGTCATTTTGTCCTGTAATATTGTAAAAATTATAAATGTATGAATATACTAACTCAAATAATATCAGACTCATGAATAATACTTGCATATATAAATGAACTGATGTAACTGTAAATATGAACATTACATGAGTGTGGATCAGAGAAAGTGAGTGACCTGCTGTTCAGTGGGTGTTGTGACACAAGATGAAGTCCTTGTGCTGAATGACAGTAGGAGTGGTGCTGTTTGGGAGGGCAGGGTGTGGTGGAGCTCCAGAAGGGTAACAGGGATGAGCAGTAAACACACAAAGACTCAGGGGCGTAACATCAGGCAGTGCAGCCAGTGCAACAGCACTGGGGCCCAGGAGGTTTGGGGGCCCATTAGAGTGGGTCCTTGTAAATCAATGTCAAGACTGAATATTCATAATAATTATGGTGCAGCACTTAACACTGCAGAGTTTTTAATATAAATTAAAATTTGGTTAAAATTCATAAGAACAAAAAAAAAACAAAAAACATTCATGTAAATTCATAAGAACAAAAAAAAACAAACACTTTTTCTTAAGATAAACACACAAATTGTAATAAAAAAAAACATGCCTCTATCCAAATATTTGTGAATAAGCAACTTTTTAAATTAAAAAATAATAATAAAATTCTCGTAAACCACAACATTGTATAAATTAAAAACCTTTAGGGCCCCACATTACCAAGTTACATCACAGAGGCCATCCACTAGACTTTTGCAAGCAAAAGAAATTACACACTGGGGCTATACAAATTCAGGGGGATCTTATTCCATTGCTTTGCTGCTTAATATTGTAAAGACATGATAGAAATGATTTTGAAAAACTCCATCTGGTACTTGTACACAACTACATATATATATATATATATATATATATATATATATATATATATATATATATATATATATATATATATATATATATATATATATATATATATATATATATATATATATATATATAACACTTATTTCATAATAGAACAGAATTTATTTTGAACAAAACACCAAAATGTGATTACACCCCAGGGTAGGTGCTGAAGGAAAAGGGTCTTCATCTTCTGGTGGCCTTGTGACCTCACATCTGTCATCTTCTGCTCTGGTTCTCTGGAGACAGGGTATGTCGCAGAACAGAGCCTTTAAAACAATCTAGATCAGGGATTCTCAAACTTTACACCAAGTACTACCTCAGAAAATTTGGCCATGTTATTGGGACAAAATAAGCCTAAATCTTTCCTAAACCGGGATTAACCCAGGTTTAAACCAGTACAATCCCCATCACTAAATTAGGACAGAACCAGGACTAGCCCCAACTTAAGCAGGACTAAAACAAGAACCAATGGCTTTAAATAAATACTAAATCAAGGCTTCAACTGCAAACGACTCCCCAGTACCACTAGAAGCAGCCTGCGTCCCATAGCTTGAGAACCACTGCTCCATAGCAAATAAAACAGTAAAAAGTCTATTGTTAGCTCAAAACACATTTACCTATGAGCTAGCAGGCACATGAAGGAACAGAAGGTACAGGCCAAACCTGCAGCCGAACCCAGACACAAGGACTGAGAGGACGCAACCACAGGCAGCAACATGGGTCTACATGAGACAAAAGCATACACACAAGTGTACACAAACAAAATAATAAAACAAGGAATAAGAAAGGAAAATTAAGTGTGACAGTAATGAGGTTTTGGTTTTACACTCGTGCAACCCTCTCCATTTATCCAGGCTGGGGACTGGCACAAAGGAGACACATTTGTGACCCTTTGTGGCTGGATTAAACCCACCTCCAGTGAAAAGCAGTTTGAGATAGTTTGTTAGTAGTTAGCAAGAGAGCATGCACAAAGAGTATTACATTTACAATGCACAGCAACACAACAACTAGAGTAAAATGAGTGTAAATCTGCAACAGTTGTTGCAGATTAGCTGTTTAGCATTAGCTGCTACTAGAGTAAAATGAGTGAAAATCTGCAACAGTTGCTGCAGATTAGCTGTTTAGCGTTAGCATTGACTAGAGTTAGCTCAAACATGTTCTGGACAATTTTAGCCGAGACTCAAACATGTAGCAGCAGTGATTAGCATTAGCAAGATGTTTATATTCAATCAATATAAAAACTACAGGACAAAATACTAATTGTTTGGTGTGTGCAAGGATGCTCCAGGTTCTTCTGACGTTGGTGCACACTGGAGCCATCTGGGACCTGTGACCTGAAACCCTAACTTTAGTGGAGCTGAAAGAAAAAGGGTTAAGCATTTGTCATTACACCAATAAATAGCACACAAGACCCAGTTTCCAAGTTTACCGTTGTTAAGATGACACAATGAGCACAATGTTTGAACAATAAGTCAAATCAGTTTTGAATATTTTAAATTTGAACTCTTCATGGCATTAAGTCCCTTTGAAATAACCAGTTCAACCTGTGGAAAGGGTTAGGATCTGACAAAATACTTCAAATGACCTGGAGATTTAAAGGGTTTAGTGTTAGAACAATCAGGTTTCCACAAGAACAGAATCTGTCCCACAGTTAGACCAGTGAAGACCCAAACCGCGTATAAAAACACACAGGCAACCTCAAAACAAACACCTGAAAGAGTTTAACCCAAAAACACATTAAACACACATTGTAATCCCTGTTACATTTTACGTTAAGGTTAAATCTGCAATATTTCTTAAAAAAGGTTAAATATGACCCTTTCATAAAAGTGACAAAAATCATTAACCAGACCATAGATTTGGCCTGGCATGGTCAAACAGTTAATACAACAGTTAAACGGAGATTGGAGGTGCACCCCCAGTAAACAAGCCTAACTTGGTGCTTGTGGAACTATTTGGGGCTGAAACAGGAGTGGGACAGGGGGACATGTACCTGTGCAAGGCTAACCACCAAACAACACATTAAAAACATTGCATGCAGTCACAAAACCTGTTTAAAGCTCTTGTACAACCTCCTAAAACCAAAAGACCATCTCCTACCAAGTTCTTTGGATCCAACGCCGCGCCATCACTGCCATATTCTCTTCAAGCTTGGATCCTAAGGTGTGCGCAAGGATGGTCCAAGTTTTTCTGACGTTGATGCACACTGGAGCCATGGTTGGTGTTCCTCTGGGACCTGAAACCCTAACATTAGTGGAGCTGAAAGAAAAAGGGTTAAGCATTTATCATTACACCAATAAATAGCACACAAGCACTAATCCCTGAGTAACTGCACAATGTTTCTTAACAACATGGTAATGGCTATTACTTGTCAAGGCTTCCTGAACATCCAGCTCGTGTTGCTGCTTTGTTCTAATAGGGAAAGTCCCTGTACTGACTTCATTTATCTACTTTTCATCATCTACATCTGACCAAATTATTAAAAGAAAATATTCATAATTTTTCAATAATTTTAATCCCTTAAATGCCAGGCACTATTTTTTTCACCCAGAAGCAGAGTTAATTTCAAAATAAAAGAAATGAATTTTTTTGCAAGAAATTATTAGAGCCTAGGGTAGGTCAACAATTAGTAGCAGCATTGATTTTTATGCATCATCAGTTTTTGTGCAATGTCAGATACTCCTTTTACATGCTTTTGATTTTGTAGCTATATCTATCTATCTATCTATCTATCTATCTATCTATGTGCTAAATATCAATACCAAATATTCATACATCTGTTAAGATTTTAGCCCCTTAAATCCCAGGTTTTTGAGACAATGCCAATGTCTTCAGATGAGAATAACATCTCATCTTATTATCAGATCATATTTCATCATGTTTCTGTCATCTGAAGACATGGTGGTATTGTCTCAGATACCTGAGATTTAAGAGGCTACAATCTTTACAAACATATGAATATTTGGTTTCAATAGTTAGCACAGGTGTAGCTGATTCTAAAGAGCTCAATCAAAGCAGAATATAATAATAATGTATAAAAATGTTTATAGCTACAAAAAGGAAAGTGGATTTTACGCGCACAGAGGTATGGACACAACTATTTGACATAAAAACTAAAAATGCATAAAAATTTATCTTGCTGCTAATTGTTGGCCTACCCCAGGCTGTAATAATTAATTACAACAAAACCCCTTTCTGGTTATTATTTTGAAAACAACTTTTTTTTTTCATCTGACATGACATCTGTCATCTGACTGAAGCTGTGGGACCCTTATAAATGTAATTTTCAAAAGCTGACACATGACAAGGAACGCTTATACATAATACACAACTTCACTGATTCAATGTTAAGAAATACTCACCTAATTCAAAAGGCCTTCTCAGGACTGTGGTTGATGTTGTATCTGCAATTGGCAGAAAAAAAGTGTTCAAAAGCAAGCACTAAACATAAAAAAAATTAAAATAAACAATAAAATTAAACTGAACATTCTACATTACTTACAAATATTATGAGACTACAGTAAAATGTGTGCAGTAAATAAAGAAAAACTGGACTGGACTTGGGACAACATGGTGGCTGCAAAATGTTGTGGGTAATTAAATGTATTCTTTCTCAGATAATGCATTTACCTTTGAATTGGAGCCATGGGGAATTTTCTTTCCAACAATGCCTCCTTCCCCTTAGAAGACTTTAGCTTCTCAGCAAATGTTGACCTCTGCCAGGAATTTTGCTTAAAAACAAACAAGCATGGTCCTTTAGACATTGTCATTGTTTACAGTGGTATAAGAGTACATGTGCGTGTGTATATATATATAAATATAAATATATATATATTTATATATATTATATATAAATATATAAAGGTTTTGTAAATACATTTAGAAATCGGTTTCCTAAATGGATTAATGAATAACGCTATTAATCCTTCTTTTATTAAAAGTATTTAGCAATCTCTTTATTAAATAAACTTTTAAAAACTCTTTTAATAAAAGCATTTAGTAATCCATTTATTAAAGGCTCTTTTAAAAACTCTTTTAATAAAAGCATTATTCCTTTTCGCATGGCGCTCACGGTCCTCCATAGAGGCATGGAGCCTCTATGGAGGCGAACACGGAGCAGCACGCTCATTAGCAGCTAACAGTGAGGCAGTTTAATCCGTCGCCAGCTTCATAGCCAGCTCTAGTCAATTTGGTGCCCTAGGCGAGATTGGGCACAACCCAGCCCACCTCACCCCCGCCCACGGACCATGTCTGGCCCGCAAGCTTTTCCAACCCGCCTGCAGCAGCTGTCTGACCCGAACCTCGATACCACACCAAGCCCCGCACTCAGAGAGAGCAGGGAGAGAGCGGATTAGTGTCTCGGCGCACGTTGTGAAAACGGCATATGCAGCGGGCCGTTTAAAGCTTTAATGTGAAAAGTGAGGGGTTTTCGGTGTCTCTGCTTATTTGACAAAATGAGAGGACGCACTGCAGACTGTGTGTGGAGAGACAGGACTGCAGCAGACACAAGTTTTCTCTTCAGAACGGAGCGGCTGTGAGCGGCTCTGCTCCCCCCTCCCCTCGGGGTTTGTATCAGAGAGTTAGTTACTGCAGCGTAAAAGTCAATAGTGAATCTTCACGTGACGCTAATCTTCACAATCACATCCACGGAGAGAGGAGAGACAGGGACAGGCGTGGACAGGAACAGGGTGAAGCAAGAATGGACTAAAAATGGCTTCCTCCTCCCAGAGCCCAGCTCAGAACCAGTGTCTCATTGTTATGGGCCTTCATTAAAAACATCAAAATTAAGCTTCACTTTGAAACCAAGCCCAACACTGCTCAGTTACCCCTCACAGCAGCAGTCACAGCACAACACAGAATTAATCACGAAGTTTAAAAGTAAGAGCTGATTATTATTTTTCTTAAAATAGGTATTCAGAGCAATCAAATTTAATTTAAAATTATATTTACTGAATATAAGAATAGAAAATGTACCTTTTTATTTTATTATTTGAAATATAATTGAAATATAATTTAAAGAAATGCTATTTGAAGGAATAAAGAGACCTTTTTGTGTTCTGGACTTAACTTGAGGACATTTTCACAGATTGGACCTCAGTGAATGTTTATTTATATCAGGGCAGCGCTATGGATGCAGGCAGGTTGTTGCACTTTTAAAGATACACAGTTGTTATTAAGAACAAGTGCGGTTAGTATTGACCCGGCCCTCCGCAACCGGCCCAGACTCAAAGGTGGCCCTCAGGAAAAAATAATTGCCCACTCCTGGTCTAATAGTTATGATACATAGTCAAGGCTAAATAAATGTGGCAGCACACTCACTGTCTTTAATTACAAAGTAACACCGTAACACGCAGTGGCCAGCTACGGTGTAGTTTATTTCAACTTTGCTAGCCTCGTAGCTTGTGCAAATGAAAAGTTAAACAGCAGTTTTTAATATTAGAATAAACAACTACATACCTCCACTTTGGCCCCTTTTTTCCTCCTCCTCTTTTCTCCGCTTAATGAAAGCAGCACCTGATGGCTTGGACGGCCTTTTCATGATAAAAAATGGTCAAACTACTTGTTGATGCAACATCCATCAATTTAGGGACCGCTGCTGTGATGCGCGTCAACAATACACCCATCCCCCCGCTTCCACCATAAACCGTGTCAGGTTCAGGCCAGGTCAATCAGTCATTATGATTTTTTTTTTTTTTTTTCATATTAGAGTACAAAGAAGAAATAACACAATTCACTTGATTTTTAATTATTTGTCATTTATTTAAAAATATACTTTTTTTTTTTTTTTTTTTTTTGGAGGGGTGTAGCTGGGCGCCCCCTCCAGCAGATGGCGCCCTAGGCAACCGCCTGGATGGCCTATGCCTAAAGCCGGCTCTGGCCAGCTTCCTCATCCACTTGTGTCAACTATATTCCGGGTTCCCAGGATTTATTACACTTACACTTTCCTCCATCTTCTCCTCACCATTCAACGTTCGCATTCACGTTCACGTCAATAACCCGGAAACCGGCACGTCACACCACGTGACCGGACTACCGTTGACTATTCTCCTTCGTGAGTTCCCTTTAGTTTTTGTTTTTTGTTTTTGTGCGACAAATCGCTAGACAGTAACTGCCTCCAATTAATACTACTATATTTCGATTGTTTAATTTTGCCACAAATAATTTGAGTAAATATAAAAAGGCTTCACAGTTTGTTATTGCGCATGCCCAGAAACACACGGCCAAAACCAGGGAGGCTGTAACCGTCTGCTTTGGAAGAAGCTTCTGAGCATTTTTTCAAAACAGGACCATCTAGTGATGGGCAGATGAAGCTTCATGAAGCACTGAAGCCTTTCATCCAATTGGTTCACTCCAGCGCAAAGCTTCTTGAAGCTTCATTTGCTCTAGTAGGACATCTACTGGACGCAAAAATATCAGTTGGCATGAATTTGAAGTGTGTGACATTTTACAGAAAGCCTGTGAATAAAACTGTCTGCAAAATAAAGAAGTATACAAAACATGTATATTGTAGTGATGACAGTATACTTTGTGTGTGTGTGTGTGTGTGTGTGTGTGTGTGTGTGTGTGTGTGTGTGTGTGTGTGTGTGTGTGTGTGTATATATATACATACACTGGCAGTATGGAAAATGATTATTTGGAAATGATGAAAATGGAAATGATAATTTACAGTGAGGTGAGGGTGGTTGGGGTTGGGGTAATGTTGAGGTATGGCCAGTGATTATGGTTTAGGGGACTCTCCTAAATCTCCAAACTATCTCTAACTCTACCCAAACTGTCAACAAACTCTCACTGACCGCAACTCTCCATCAAACACCCACATTTGGAATGGAGCCTGAGGGGTTTATATCACTGTCAAAACCTGCGGCAAAATCCGAACCACTTTATGAATCAGTCACGTGGTACAGCGGGGCAGCGAGGCTTCAGACGTCATCATTTTCAGCTCCTCCCCTAAATGAAGCAAGCCTCGATACGCACATCGCGGACACGCCCCCTCCCCTACTCGGCACACGCTTCGAAGCCTCGATACAGAACGTCACATCACTACGGATCAACGCATTTCAGTAAGTTTGCATTTCATACCTGTATACTATGCTTCAGATTTATTCGGAAATTAGAAAACGTACACATATAGTGGCATGAAAGAAGTAAGCTAAATGTAATATTAGCAATAGCTTTGTAACGCTGCAACTTCATAATTTGTGAACTATGAACAATCTTTTATACTTTATGAACTATGGCCACAGTGTTGGCATGTGATTTATAAAACCATAGTTTTGGCTACACTCCATAAAGTCTGCTCGTTTTTAAATGGTATTCTCCGTGTCCCTGTTGAGTGTAAGCTAAGCTAATGCTAATAGCTAGCCGATGCTACAGCAGTCCGGCTGCCACAGAGAGGGCAGGGCGTGTTTAGGGGGAATCACTGGAGCTACAAGAGCAGCCCAAGGTAAAGTGATTAAAATTAGGCAGAATACTTAATAAAAACAAATATGAATGTTTACACATGTTCTACTTTTTAAGGTGTAGGGCTGTTTAAGGTTACTGACTGAGATTCAGAAAAAAGGCTTAAGAGAAAATGTAATAAAAGCGGATGCCTAATTGATAATTATTATAAATAGTAAGCTGGACGATAAATCAAGTTTATGTGATTAATTTGCATTTGAAATTTTGGATCGTGTCAAAAATAGCCCTATCTAAACTCTAATTTAGCAGAAATAGCATCCTGTTAGTACAGCACCGTTTTCTGTCCTGGCTAATGCTGCTGCTAGCTCCAGAGCTAATTGTGAAGACTCTGCAGATGCTAAAAACACCGATAATCACAGGGGAGGGACTCTATTTTATCCCTGTAATGCTTTGTTTTGCAGGTGGGTGCAAACGCGCAAACTAAAGGTGTAGTATGATGGACAGCTCCCTTGTGCTTTGTTTATGTATGCTAATTAGCCATGTGATTTAGCGAAGGCCACATGGTGCGCCAATAAAGATAACAGACCTGGTCTGGAGAGGGCTAAAACGCTAAACATAATTTTTAATGTGAGGCTGCAGTGTTGGTATTGTTTTGTGGAGCTGTTTTTTGTTGGAAATTATTGTAGTAACTTAATATTTTGAACATGAATGTATCCAGATGCTTCAGCTGATTATTGTCTCATGTTTATACACTGGATATACACTGGATTTGTTCGTATATTTTTAAAAGTAAATCCTGCAAATAATATATCAGTCTTAAACTGAGATGTCACTAACATGATAATGGTTTTGTTACTTTCTGCTTTTTGAGATATTGTTGAATTTATTTGCTTTACTTTTCTCTGGTGTTTCTTTGTCATTAACAGGAGTTTTTAGAGAAAGACTGGCATCCCAGACAGCAAGGAAATATGTAACCTCCGTGTAGGTAAGTGGGACATGTACAACACTTATTATTTAGTGTTTCAGCTGCATTCATTTATTGCCCACAAGAACAAAAAGCCCCCCTTAAGTTCCTCTGACCCTTTATAATAATATGGATGTATAGATGTAGCTAGTGCATTTGAACTGCGCCTGGAGCTATCCTCTGGTCTGAGTGTTGGAGGCAGTAGTGATGCAGATAGGATGCAGGATTGGTAAAAAAGGTTAAACAAGAAGGTCATCTGGACAAGGTTTGTTTTCCTCCGCAGGGCTTCATCTAAATGTAGATTATTGAAGATTTTATTAAAAAACAAATAATAAATTGTTTTAAGAAGAAAAAGGGGTAGCATCGGTAACATATTATATAGATATTATACTTTCTTTTTTATTTGCAGGTGTAATCATATGCAATATTAGAATAATATATAGAATCAAAATGACCACCACCACACCAAGCCCTTTTGCCCACCGGTAACACTTGTACTGCATTGTACACTCTGGTTCTAACAATATATTTTTAATAGCTTGGTTGTTGTGCTCATGACACATTTTGGTTCTTCATGTTTGCTTTTGTGTGTCAGATTTAGGTGAGTGGGGATTGAGTGGAACTTTGCATCATTCTGTTATTTTGCACCACTGTCCCTGTGTCAGTACTTTGACAAGAAAATACATTTATGTTGTTTGAGTTGGTAACGTGTGACATTTAGCATTGAAATATTTAAAAAAAGTGCAGACACAGTATTCACTGCATGGAGAAGGAGGAGTAGGAAACCCCTCCAACATCAAGCTGGACTTTGTTTATTATCCAGATTTTTAAAACTACACGTACGTGACTGTCCAGATTTCCACTGACATTTATTAAGGAGGTAAATGGGACTGTAGACGCATCACTGTAGTTTGTTTTGGCTTAGTGTATTAATGTTTAGCGTTAATGTTATATTTTCTTTCCCTCTGGTTAAGCAAGTATTTTTATCATGGATTATGGGAAATATATTGTTTAGTTATTAGTTGCAAAAATTAACTCAACAAAGCGTAATGTGATTTGGGAGTGAGTTGGTACATACACAGTGGAACTTATACACTTGAATAAAAAATACAATTATGGTAATAAACTTAACATAATAAATATATGCCTTGTGATTTACAGCATATGCTGTTAATATAAAACTGTAAATAAGACAATTTTTGATAAGCTATCAGTCTTAAGTAATATTGTCTTCTTTACAGGGTCATGAAGGCCTCCACATCCTTGCAGAGCTTCGAACGCATTCAGTGGGAATTTACACAGTCCTGAGGAAGAAGGTCACGTCTTTAAAGGCCTAAGAATTATGTCGCGAGACTCAATCTGGACGACATTTCAACAGTCTGAGTTAAGTATAAATGGAGTAGTTTTTCTCTGTGTGCATGTTGGTGTATGAGTATAAGCTGACTAATACATATACACAGTTAAGTGTGGGAAAAGTCGGACAGTGACAATTTTAAAACTCCAGGCTCCGTGCACTACCACAGTAGGTTTTAAAATTTGCTTTAGATGTAATTTGAGAGTATTTACATTCAATGTAAACAGAGTATTTGGAAATGTCAAATATTTTTACCAAAATGCCTCACATTTCAAGGGACCAAAAAGAGTTTGAAAATTGAATATAATAATAAATACTTTGAGAATCCATTGTAGGCGGTAACCAAGTCTGGAACCAATGGACAGCACCAGACACTGGGTTTCCTTTTCCGTGATGCTTTCCCAGGCCTTTACTGCAGCTGTCTTCAGATGGTGTTTGTTTGCAGGTCTTTCTGCTTTATGTTTTGTTTAAGCAAATGCAATGCATGTTCAATCAGAATATGATCAGATAATTACCTTGGCCACGAGAATATTACACTTATTTGCCTTACTGTGACAAACATTGGACATCTTGTGATAAATTCTCTGTTTTGTGTTGTCTTCTTTTTATGGTATCTTGCATAATGAAAAGCCTACTTTCTGGAATGTCTCACATTCAGCTAAATTGAATGACTACTTTGGATGTTGCTCTAAAAGACCTGAAAGACCTGTAAAACAAACTGAAAACAGTCAAGGCCTGGAAAAGCAGCAGTAGCAGAGCATTTGGTGGTGTCTGAGTTTCAGGGTTAAAGAAGTCATCATCCTCAATAGATTCTCAACAAAACATTAAGAAATAAGATTAGTTTTTATTTTATTCAAATCTTGAACTATTTTTGTTCTTTTAAAAAAATTTGTATTTTCTAAACTTGTCCAATTTAGATGTAAATACCCTTAAAGCTAAAAATGCGTACTTCAATACCCTGTTTAAGTAGAAAAAAGGGTTAGGGGGTTAAAGTGTGGTAAAATGACATCTTTTTTTGTTTTAATAAAGCAACAAATCATTTTCATAATGGCATAAAATATTAGAATTAACTCAAATATTAGGGGTAGTTTATTAATTTAAGCTGCATGTGTAATAAAATAATGGTTAATAGAAATTTAGTAAGGGTGCTCCGATCGATTGGCCGCCGATCATGATCACGGCTAAAAATAGAGTGATCGGTGATCGGTAAAACGGGCTGATCAGAAGGGCCGATCAAATTACAATAAACACGCGAGGCTCTCACATTTACTGTCCTGCAACTCCGGTTTGATTAAACAGCAGTAGCGTTATTTTAGCAGTGTTTTTAAGTTAAGCCCTGGTTATAACTAACACAAACCTGCCCTGGAGGCGCTGCTTTGTGTCCCCGCTTTGTCCCCGCCTGCTTTAGGAGCGCACGGGACAGAACCGAGGCGCAGCAGTGCGTGTATTTGCAAACACCAACGTAAATAGAGCTACAGCTAACCCGCTAACAGTTACGTTAAAAGGATTAAGAAAGTTCAGTCTGCCTGTGTCTTGTTGCGCGGAGAAAACTGTGCGTTTTGTGGCTTAAACTGCACCAAATGGCTGCTAATGGAAAGAGAAAGTAAAAAGGCAGCCCATGTGTCCGTGTGTCTGAGAGGAGCACCTTTCATCGTTGTCTTCTCTGCTCTTTGCACGTTTTCTTCATTCGGACGTTGTCAAAACTGGCAGCAGGAGCTGTCTGCTCTGTCTCCACTGTGTTTCAACCTGGTTTGGCTGCGCGTTACGCGGACACAGGCGCTGCACCCCGGACTCGCATTAAAGGAACCAATTAAGAACAGCTGATTTTTACATCAGCGGAGCATTCAAACAAAGCCACAGACACTGGGCACACATTAAAGACCAATAATGCAACAAAACCTCTTCTTCTAAAACAAAAATAAGTAGAATTTTGTTGTTCTTTTTTATTTACAAAGGCTACAGTATTTTTCAAATGGAACTAATAATAGCCTGCATACAATACATTACTACATTGAAGACCACGTGATCGGTATCGGCCATGATCGGTATCGGCCGATCACAGCAGAGGCTGATCAGTGATCGGTGATCGGCCTCAAAAACCCTGATCGGAGCACCCTTAAAATTTAGTTTAGTTGCACTTAACAAATATTTTCAAATAAAACTTATTCATTCACATTTATTTAAAAGCACTTGTTTTATTTAGTTTAAAGTGAAATAATTCAGTTGATTAAACTATGCATGAAAAAAATTAATTGGATTTAAAAGATTTCATTGCTTGCAATACTGTGTCATGACAAAATTAAGTAAATCCAACAAAATATTTTTTTCAGTGTAGGGTACATTTAGGGCAGAACACAAATGCTCATGCTGCTAGTTTCAAAAATAAATTGTCATTGTTTGAGCAGTGGTTATTACTATGGTCTTTTTGAGATGTAATGCCTCAGTGAGATTGTTTTCAGACTGAAAAAAATTGGTATAGACAGAATGTCTTAAAACAAGTACAATATTTGTATGGTCAAAGCGTTCCAAGAATACAGCTTGTCTTACTATTAAATCTAATTAGAATAAGTTGTAATATCTAAGTAGGGTGGCTCTAGATGGAAAATCTTGAAACGACTCAAATCTCAAAAAGGTTTAGACTTAATAAGTGAATAAATGCAAAAAATTATCAAGTAAAATCTTCTTAATTCAAGTCAATTTAATTAAGACAGATATTCTTTTTTTAGTGTAACTAATGGAACACACCTCTGGCTCTCAATGAACTTTGCAACACCTTTAACTTTGCCGGTTAAGCTTAAGCTAAAACTAATACACTGTCTGTAATACATGACCTTTACAAATAACAAACATAAGTAATCGTATTAGCTTCAAAACCAATCTGAAGGAAAAAAATCATACATAGGTGTGTGTGCGTGTCTGTTAGCAACTTTATACAAAAACAATTGAACTGCTTTGGATGAAATTTTAAGCTTTTAACTGTAAAGTTTATTTAAAGTTGATCTGCGATTTAATTATGTAGATACTCTCATTTTTGTACATTATGAGAATTACAAAATATATAGCTGCAAGCGGCGATGGTAGGACCTCGCCTGCCATGCCCAGAGCTGGGGCATATGTGCCAAAACTTGCCAAATTTTTAGATGTGGCACTTTAAAAATTTACCAAATGTGACATAATTTGGTGGCTCCATAGGATTACATAGTATAGAAATCACATTGTACGGTTTTGCCATGACAATGTCAGAAACTCCCCATTATATTCCAAAGTAAAACATGAATCCTATTGACTTTTTTTATTGTTGTGAGGTGATGGATTTCTCTGCCAAATTTTGTACATTTCCAATAAACTTTATTCTTGCCCTCCCATAAGGATTTGCTTCACTTTGCAGGGGGCACTATTGCAGCAATTGGCAATTTTTCCTCTTTAATGCCCATAGGTTCAAGGAGTAAATAAGCCAATAAAATTTGATTGACATTGTTTGGCTCTGACAAAGTATTGGCTGAACACTATAATTTGGGCGTCGCCATAGCAATGTATTGGGAGTATAGTACAGTAATGTTTTTTTTTTTTAGAAATAATGGTACATTTGAACTTGCAATGTGACAAAAAGACATTTGAAATCCATGCAATTTTCAAAGTTCATGAAATGCATCAGCTAGAGCTTAAGTTTTTAATTTGATGGCAATTTAATAATAAAACAATGGTGGGTTTAAAAAAAAATGATAGCCTAACAAAGACTTTAGACAAATGTGTTTTAAGTTTCTTTTGCATTTGTACTGCATAAAATGGGGACACTGGGACAGTTTTTTTTTAAGTGGGACATAATGTTTTTACATGTCATGAGACGTGCGACAAGCAGCCTAAAACTGGGATTGTCTCCATTAAGTAGAAACATATGATCACCCCTTAACGTGTTATTAATATTTACACTGCAAAATATACACCGTTACTTGCACAGTGTGGCATCGTCTGGCCATCTCTCTCTCCCTCTCTCTCTGTACACTGTAAACCCAGCTTTTCTGTTTTTTTAACATGTTTAGCTGTTATTACTTAACTTTGTTTTTGCAAAGGCCAGAGTCATTACTTAACCTGACCAGGTCTTAACACTACTTAACTTAAGTAGTGAGTGTACTAATGGCTCTCTGCAGAGTAAACTTAAAATTCTCAGTTTTTACAGGAGATGGGAGGGGTTTGAGCTGTGACATCAGCACAAGTTCTGGAAAGTTCCTATCAGAGGTGTGGACTTGAAAGTCATGACTTGGACTCGAGTCGGACTCGAGTCATTAATTTGATGACTTTAGACTCGACTTGATGAAATGGACTAAGACTTGAGACTCGACTTGGACTTGAACACCAATGACTTGGGACTTGACTCGGACTTGAGCCCTGTGACTTGAGAAGACTTGATGCTTCTCAAAGAAATAAAAGTATGATTTTTTTAAGTGTGCGAGAAACAATTAGCCTAATTAAACTCCTCAGCGCAGTAATGGGCGCTTTCTTCCCCGCGCATGTTACTAGTGGGTGTTTTCTGATGCACATTTCAAAGTGTATTGAGCTGTAGCAGCACATGACATTTTGACATAACAGCAGAGGAGATTTTAAGCTTTGTGTCAGTCTTTGTTTCGTGTTGATAGACTCAGAAATCACAGAGATACGGAGTGTTAAAGTTTTACAACCATTAATGATCTCAAATACATGCGCGTCTAATTATAATGCTCTATTGTCGAGAACTCGCGGACTTTTCACACAGCTCCTCCGATGTTTTACTCCAAACACAATCATAAAAGAGTTATTTAATCACCAGAACTTAGTTTTAATGTCAGAGGGACGCGGACGGAGCTGCTGCCTCTGTGACCCTCCCTCTCCTCACAGCTGAGAGCAGCTCACCCCAGACACAGACATGAGGCGTTCAGGTGCAGACATGAGGCGTTCAGGTGCAGACATGAGGCGTTCAGGTGCAGACATGAGGCGTTCAGGTGCAGACATGAGGCGTTCAGGTGCAGGTGCATTACACTTAATAAAAACTAAAACAAAATCAACAAATAAAAAAAATCTAAAAGTAAAAAATAATCATTTGCAATAGAGGTCTAAAGGCGAATATGTGAAGTCTGAGAGAAACTTAGCCTCCGTGAATCACGTGACGCACACGCGGCTTTATGTGATTACACAGAGGAGATCTTTACCTGTGCAGGTGAGCTCAGACAGTAAACAGTGAAAAATGAACACCAGCTGGAGCTTTCTGCAGTGTTGTCTCGGTGTTGGAGCTGGAGCTCATGGCTCTGACCATACATCATGAACCTGCAGTACCCCTTTTTCCCACAGGTGTCGCTATTCAGTAAACTGTATAGTGAGCAGTATTCACTTTGTAAATCTTCAAATGTGAGAGAATGACTCTTATTTGAAGCATGTGAACATCTGGCAAGGCCAGAAGAGTACAGTTTATTGGTACAGAGAATATACACTGCTAAAAAAAATAAATTCAAGTGTAAAAACACACTACAGGCTGATCCAACTTTGATGTAATGTCCTTAAAACAAGTCAAAATGAGGCTCAGTAGTGTGTGTGGCCTCCACGTGCCTGTATGACCTCCCTACAATGCCTGGGCATGCTCCTGATGAGATGGCAGATGGTCTCCTGAGGATCTCCTCCCAGACCTGGATTAAAGCATCTGCCAACTCCTAGACAGTCTGTGGTGCAACGTGGCGTTGGTGGATGGAGCGAGACATGATGTCCCAGATGTGCTCAGTTGGATTCAGGTCTGGGGAACGGGTGGGCCAGTCCATAGCATCAATGCCTTCATCTTACAGGAACTGCTGACACACTCCAGCCACATGAGGTCTAGCATCGTCTTGCATTAGGAGGAACCCAGGGCCAACCGCACCAGCATATGGTCTCACAAGGGTCTGAGGATCTCATCTCGGTACCTAATGGCAGTCAGGCTACATCTGGCGAGCACATGGAAGGCTGTGCGGCCCCCAAAGAAATGCTACCCACACCATTACTGACCCACTGCCAAACCGGTCATGCTGGAGGATGTTGCAGGCAGCAGAACGTTCTCCACGGTGTCTCCAGACTCTGTCACATCTGTCACATGTGCTCAGTGTGAACCTGCTTTCATCTGTGAAGAGCAGAGGGCACCAGTCGCGAATTTGCCAATCTTGGTGTTCTCTGGCAAATGCCAAAGGTCCTGCACCTGTGGACGTCGGGCCCCCATAGCACCCTCATGGAGTCTGTTTCTGACCGTTTGAGCAGACACATGCACATTTGTGGCCTGCTGGAGGTCATTTTGCAGGGCTCTGGCAGTGCTCCTCCTGTTCCTCCTTGCACAAAGGAGGAGGTAGTGGTCTTGCTGCTGGGTTGTTGCCCTCCTACAGCCTCCTCCACGTCTCCTGATGTACTGGCCTGTCTCCTGGTAGTGCCTCCGTGCTCTGGACACTACGCTGACAGACACAGCAAACCTTTTTGCCACAGCTCGCATTGATGTGCCATCCTGGATGAGCTGCACTACCTGAGCCACCTGTGTGGGTTGTAGACTCCGTCTCATGCTACCACTAGAGTGAAAGCACCGCCAGCATTCAAAAGTGACCAAAACATCAGCCAGAAAGCATAGGAACTGAGAAGTGGTCTGTGGTCACCTCCTGCAGAACCACTCCTTTATTGGGGGTGTCTTGCTAATTGCCGATAACTTCCACCTGTTGTCTATTCCATTTGCACAACAGCAGTGAAACTGATGTCAATCAGTATTGCTTCCTAAGTGGACACAGTTTGATTTCACAGAAGTGTGATTGACTTGGAGTTACATTGTGTTGTTTAAGGGTTCCCTTTATTTTTTTGAGCAGTGTACAATGTACTGGTGAGGTATTTAGCTTTATTGTACATCACTGATACTAAAGAACTTGGCTTTACTTTTAAAGTATTCAGAAACCTGTTTTCTGTGTAGGCCTCTTCTAGTTATAGGGCGTTACAATAAATTGTAAATAACTAAATAATAAATAAAAATAATAAATGTAAATAGTACAGCAAACAATTTACCATCTGTTTATCGTATATTTGTTTTTCTAAGGTGGGACATGAGAGTAAATTCAACAATATAAAACATGACAAACATTAAGTTTGGAGTCCTAAGGGTTAAAAAGACTTGAAAGGACTTGAAACAGAAAGTGTAGGACTTGTGACTCGACTTGGATTTGTGAGGCATTGACTTGGGACTTGACTCGGACTTGCCTGTCATTGACTTGGACTTTGACTCGGACTTGAGGCCAAAGACTTGAGACTTACTTGTGACTTGCAAAACAGTGACTTGGTCCCACCTCTGGTTCCTATAGTTGGGTCTGTGTCAGTGTCAGCAGCAGAAACACAAAATGGACAAGGTTTTGGTGGATTACAGCTTCAAAACTTGCGATAAGTGCATAAAACTGTAAAACTGTACACTTAAAATGTGTGTTAAAGAGTAATTTTGAACATGTGACAGTGGAGTTAATGCAGTAGTGAGTCCTAAATTAATCCTGGACTGTTTAAAACAAACTAATTATTTTGAGAGATATTTTCATGGTTTGGCATGTCTGTTAGAACTGTGGAAACATCAAAAATAGTCATGTTTTCATTAGAAAATTCCAGTTAGCAGCCCATGCCTTCATCAGCTGTGTTTAGCATGTAGGATTAGCACTAGTCTGACAGCTAACATTGGCCTAAACAGGTTACAGTGTGGTTTTAGGGCTTCAACATGTATAATGGTACTACTTGTACTACAGTTTTTTAGCACCATGCCCTTATTTAATATTAGCACAGTTAGCTTGTTTATTCATGCCTTGTGTTCTTTATAATACAGCTTCCCTCCATTTTTGTGGAGGTCAAACAGCTCAGCTTAGCCGGTGTGAAGATTTTTTTTTTTTTTTCTCTCTTTAAAATAGATGAGCATTTTTTGAATTTTTAAACTGTTGTGATTGTCACCTTAGCTGTAACATTATCAGTTCTACAGCTCTTAGAGCAGTGCTGCCACCAGTTTTAACCTATTTGTGTTAGTGTTTTTGTGCTGAGTAATAAAGCCATAAGCTTTAAGTGTTAAACTTAAAGCTTTTTTTACAGGTCATCATGGCCTGCAGGCAGTGGATCTGTGTAAGCTGGATTGCAAGTTCACAAGTGAAAAGTCCAAGAAACACCATTGCTTAAAGTTGTCAAGCAAAAGATGGAGCTGACCCAGGGGAGGACAGAGGCTGTGGAGTCTGAAGCTGCTATATGCCTTGTTATGGATACTGGCCTGCACTCTTTATTTGTGATCAGGTATACCAAAATTTGAATTTTCTATATATTTTAAAGTGGGTGTCTCATCAAGAGACTCTTGCAAAATTTTAAAATGTATTTTTGCTAATGATGTCACTCTCCTCATCTCTGACATTTTAGATCAAAGAGGGACAACATAGGACAACGTTTGGTACAACTTATATAAGAAATGAAAGTAAGACTGTACCTACAGGACTTCCACAGAGTTTTTCCAAGACTCTTCCAATTCTGTAAATATCATTTTGCATTGTCTACACTAAGTGGGCTGGGTCTCAGTAGTTACATTTTTATTTCCAAAAATGTGTATGACGTGTGCTCATGAATTTTTACAGTACATGTGTCTGTATAACATTGGCAGTCAAATTCTGTTGTGATGTTCAACTGTATCTCTGTTTATATTTTAGTGTGTAGCATACATATATAAAAATATATACACTGAACTAAGACAAAGGTTAAGAGTAATAACTCCTCGTTAGCCTTGTGCTAACGTGCAGATTAAAACACCTAAACTAATGTCTTAAGAGGGAAGGATTGACCAGGATTGACTCAGTGTAATAGATAAAGATCACCAAACTCAACTTAATTTAGATTAAGTATAACGTTTATTTACACAATAAGGCAGAATAGTATACTGAGGCACAGGTAAATATTGAAAGGAATGTAATTTTGAACAGAACCGTTCTGATTACTTATTAATTACTGATTAATTAATGATAAATTGCAGTGGAGTAAGTTATAAACTGACTTATTAAATTATTGGAAATTTAGGAATAAAGGAATAGACTCTGAGACTATAAGCGCCAAGTCTGTCACATAACACTGGTCTACCGTACTTCGGAGCAGGAGGGGAAGGGCGGTGACGACAGCCAGCCTCCGGTTTCAGCCAGGGGCTCGGATGTTGATCCTTCCTCTAGGTCCGCGGGGTGTAGCAGGGCTGATGTTCCCGGCTCCAAACAGCGGTTCGTGGTGTGTCCTCGAAGCTCAACAAGCCAGTCGCCAGATGTCCCGTTAACAGCGAGCGTGATACCGCTCAGGGAGAGTTTAGCTGTTGTCAGCGTAAGGCAGCGTCAAAGTCTCAGAGTATGGCAAATGTCCCTTTGAATGCCATATGAAAAATTCAATAAAAATCCTTTCACAGCGATTCAAAACTTTAGAAGTTTAACTTCTTAAATTAGCCGCTTTGGTCAAGGAAGCAATTGTAAAGATGGCAGATGTTGCGCGAGGCTTTTCAAAATAAACTACAAAAATGATACTTGAAGAAAAGTTTGGCGACTTATCGTGAAAAGATGTTATTACCGGCAAGGTGAACTTAACGCAACAAAAATGACGAGAAGAAAGGAAAAATTAGACTTAGAAGATGAAGGAGAGACGGAGACAGACTGACAGACACGAGACTGTGGAATGCGGACCGCACCCCAAAATAAGATTGGAGAGGGGGTGTCTCTGGTATGCCCCCTGAACTGATTGTGTCTAGCAGAGGTAATTTGAATCCTCTCCACTAAGTAAATGTCATTAAAAAAAAAGAAGTGTGTCTTACTCCAATTTACGTACCTTTAAAAACATGTTACATTTAACGGTTTGCACAAAACATAGCTATGACAATTTCCTGTAAAGTAACATGTTAATGCATATAAAGTCTTTTAATACGCATAACTTGTTGGGATGGACAAAGGCGTAGGTTAATTATCTGGTTCCATCTGTGGTGCCATTTGTGCCAGGTCTCTGGTTCTTATCAGAGAAGAGAGGAGACCTCTTCTGGCATATTTATTGGCCTGCAGTTCGTATACGACAGATATATGTCTTTGTTTCGCGTCCTTGGTGGGATAGGAGCAGACTTCTCGTCTCCTAAAGGAATGTCCATTTTTTTAGAATTTCAGCAGTGGTCCAATACTCCTACAAGTGTGAAAATAGTTACTAAACATTAAAGAATATTAAAGTTTATTTTGTTCTCTTCTTAGGACACCGATGACTTTCACCAGCTGGACTTTGGGATCTTGCTCGTTTACCCTGATGGTGCCAGGACTTCAACCTTTTCCCATCTCCACACAGCAGTGCTGAAAATTGTGATTGAGGGCAAAGTTGTCAACAGCTACAAGACTTGCCAAAAGCCATAGTTCCCCCTCCCTCACACGCCCTCTCACTCTCTCCGTCTCCCGCTGTTCTGCTGAGAGGAGCCGGGGCTCTGACACACCAGCACCATCCTGTATACTGGTGAGTTTAACACTTTTATCTGGCGGGGTTAGACTGGGTGATTAACCCGGGGGGTATTAATGTTATTATGACAAAAAGCTTACCAGGTTAACATTATTTATACAATTAAATTTATTTATTTACTCTTAAAAGTGAGTGAGATCGGGAAAGGCACGGGGTCCATGTACCTGCTGGCCTTTCATTTTCACGTTTCCCAATAAGAAAACAAAAAATGGAAACAATCAAATTACTATTTTATATTAGGCTACTATACATCAAAAATTTGTTTGACCTCAAAGTGTGCTTGGGGAAAACACGGCCTTGCTCACTGTCTGGACCCAGGTAGCATAGGAGCAGGCTCTACCTCCTGAGGAGACTGCGGTCTTTTGGAGTGAAGGGAGCACTCCTGAGGACCTTTTATGACTCTGTGGTGGCATCAGCCATCCTGTACGGTGTGGTCTGCTGCAGCAGCAGTATCACAGAGAGAGAGAGGAGGAAGCTGGACAAAGTCATCAGGAAGTCCAGCTCTGTCCTGGGCTGTCCTCTGGACTCAGTGCTGGAGGTGGGCGAGAGAAGGGTCCTGGCAAAACTGACATGGACGTCTTGTCTGCACTGGAGAGCAGCATCAGTGACAGACTGCTCCACCCTCGCTGTGTGAAGGAGAGATACCGCAGGTCTTTCCTTCCTGCAGTTGTCAGACTCTACAATGAACACTCCTGACTGTAATCCATTCACCTGTGCAATATTGTTTTAATATTGTTTTAACTGTCAGCACCTTCTGGAAACCTGTGCAATATTTATACTATTATGTGCCATAACTATTTTATTTTACTTGAAGTACCTATTTTCTAGTAGTTTAGTTTTTAGTTAATTATCTTTAGCCAGACTGGTCTCTGATACACTGTGTGCTCTTGTGTGATACCACTGTGTGCTGTACTTATGCTGTTGCAACAATACAATTTCCCCACTGAGGGACTAATAAAGGTTTTCTTATTCTTATTATTCTTATTCTTAGCTTTGTGCGCAGCTGTTTCAGGGCAGTGCTCGGGCGGTGTGCTCCTGTCACAGCTGCAGACAGGTGAGAAGGATTTAGCCAGTTGCACACTTTGCTCCTTCAAACCTTTCACATGGGCTCGTTTTGGATTTGTTCTTATGAGCAAGTAGTGGCCACGCAGTTGTTGCGTGGTGCGCCACAGCCCACAGATCCCCCTGCACAGTGTGCCAGTGTTACCTCGGCATCCGAGAAGGCTGCGCGTAAGGGAAATCCTCTTTCGTTTGCATTAAATCTGCTGTGTGTCCTGGCGCTCACCGCTTTTAAGGACAGTGCTCCCATCACAGCTGCAGACAGGTGACGGGCGAGCGCTGCTCCACTGACTACTGTCCTGTCTACTCTCAGACGGGACATGCTATTGCTATAGCAACTTGCACGCTTTTCACACAGTATCCTTTCATGTGGGCCAGTTTTTGGACTTGTTTTTGAGTATGACCATAGTGCAACGCGATCTCTGTCTCTGACAAGCCTCTGTTCCCATATATTTCTATTGCTGATGTGACATATGAGGCGTGCCATTTAGGATCAGAAAGTGATTCAAATGAGGCAAAAATTATGCAAAAAGCCCAAAGGATGACAGGACTGTGAGTTTAGCCCAGAACAGGATGAGAAGCTGAGGGGTGACCCGGGATATGATCCGCAGTTTGTTATTGCAGATATTCTCTGCGTGTCTAGCCCAGCTAGCAAATTTCATCTGGCGGGGATTTGGCCCACGTCCGGCCCACTATGCGCCCGGTTCCGCGGCCCAAAGTTGGCCCGAGTACTGTGTGCCGGACTCTTTTAACAACAGTTGGCCCAGATCAGGCCCAAGCACTGCATGCCGACACAAAACCGGACATGTTCATCTCTGGCCAGATTCGGCTCACATACTGTGTTTAGATGGAGGCATATGCGTGGTTCTGGCCTGGATCTGGTTCATATACTGTGTTTAGATATTAGAGTGTGCGTGGTTCTGGCCCGGATCCGGTTCATATACTGTATACTGAGGTTTAAATGTAATTCTGGCAATAGCTTGTAGTTGCAAAAAACAACAAAATACCCAAGGCACTCTCTCATAAAGTTAAAAAGCCTTTATTACTTGGGGCATGACACAATAGACTAAAAAAGCCTCAACGCGTTTGGGCGTTACAGCCTTCATCAGGGGACAAACAGAAGTAAAGTGTGTCGTATGGGTTTTAAAGATGCATTCCACCAATAGGGTTTCTCCACCTGTAAGAGGGAGTGGTACAGGGTTAACACACCTATGTGGACATGTATATAAAGAGCCACAAGATGGCAGCATTATCCAATGAACACTAATAGTACATAAAATAGCTTGTAGTTGTTCTTTTTAAGTAGAAGTTTGTTTGTTTTTTCCCAAATATAACATGTTTGTGTAGCTCCACTGTAATTTCAATTGAAGAACAATAATGAATCTCAGACACAAACCCAGTTAACGTTAATGCTACTGTAATCCAAATTATAACGGTTAAAATCATTATAAACTTTAAAATAGCAGTTTTTGAGTTATTAAATAGCTAAACTGGGTCCTATAAACATATGTATGCCATTGGTACAAAGCTACGAAGAGATAAATAAGAGATACACTGCTCAAAAAAATAAAGGGAACACTAAAATAACACATCCTAGAGCTGAATGAATGAAATATTCATATTAAATACTTTGTTCTTTACGTAGTTGAATGTGCTGACAACAAAATCACACAACAATTATCAATGGAAATCAAATTTATTAACCCATGGAGGTCTGGATTTGAAGTCACACTCAAAATTAAAGTGGAAAAACACTACAGGCTGATCCAACTTTGATGTAATGTCCTTAAAACAAGTCAAAATGAGGCTCAGTAGTGTGTGTGGCCTCCACGTGCCTGTATGACCTCCCTACAACGCCTTATACCTTAACCAAGCTCCACATATAGCGAGTCGACTTCATATTTCAATGCCACTGTCGCTATATTTATATATAGTATGTTTGCAGATAAAGTCACAGTTTATGATAAAATGCCCGTGTATTAGTAACAGCTCCCTCGTCTTGATCTTGGCGCAGACCCCTTGGTCCTGGTCTTGGCGCAGACCCCTTGGTCTTGGCGCTGACCTCCTGGTCTTGGCGCCGACCTCCTGGTCTTGGCGCCGATCTCCTGGTCTTGGCGCCGACCTCCTGGTCTTGGCGCTGACAGGAGGATCTCTACACTGTATGTACAGTAGCCCCCGGAGCATGACGGCATGATCAGTTTTTCTGACCAATCAGAGTGAGTTGTGTATGGCGGGAAGCGTCAGTATATAAATGCCCAGCCGGGCAGTCGCTCTTTGGAAGTTGTAATTGTTCTCTCAGGAGCTGTTGTGACTTTGTTCTCTGCGACTTCCTCTTTGGGACCTAGCCAAGAAGCTTTGTCCTATTCTCTGTGGATTACTTGGACCTGTTTTTATCCATTCATCCTTGGATAAATTTAATTTCCTCATCTTTCAAGACATCTGACGGTAAGTGATTTTTTTCTCTGCGTGGTGCTGCTCTGAAGGCGATGGTCTGAGGTGTAAAGTTTACAGACCTCACTGTGATTTAAATGGTGGGTTTAAACTGTAAAAGTGTTAATAGTTTCATTAGTTAACATGTTAGATGTTGATTAGTTAGTGATCTTTGCTGGAGGAGCTAGGCTAGTGCCTTTATGGTGTATCTGCTGGGCGCTGTGGTTTAAAGCCGCTGGAGGACAGCTAATGTTTCATATGAGGGCAGTATTTGATGAAATGTGAAAGGATGCTTGTGGTGGACGTTGTTTTAGTCAGTTATGGTTACTTCTGGAGTCGGATTTGTGATAATATGAAGCTAATACAGCTATAGAGTGAATGAATGAAGGAGTGGGGTGGGGTCCGCCAATGAGCGGGCTCAGTCCAGAGGCGGGAAAATTGTGCTCTCTGTGGCTGCAGAGTTAGAGCAGGTCACTGCTCTGTGTGTGTCCCAGCAGACCACAGGGACAGTCCTGTCCTCCTCATGTGTTACTGTGTAGAGAGAACAGACCACAGGGACAGTCCTGTCCTCCTCATATGTTACTGTGTAGAGAGAACAGACCACAGGGACAGTCCTGTCCTCCTCATGTGTTACTGTGTAGAGAGAACAGACCACAGGGACAGTCCTGTCCTCCTCATGTGTTACTGTGTAGAGAGAACAGACCACATGGACAGTCCTGTCCTTCTCATGTGTTACTGTGTAGAGAGACAGTTTCTAGTCCTGTGTAGTTCTGGTGTAGTCCTGGTTTAATGTTTAGACAGGCATTTACTAGACCTAGTTCAGGCCTGGTTTAGTCCTGGTGTAGACTTGGTTTAATCCTGGGTTATATTTGTTGCAGCTTGAGCTGATGAGTCCTGCTCTGTAGATGTTAGTTTTGTGTAGTCCTGCTTAGTCCTCCTGCTTTAGACCTGCTAGTCTTGTGTAGATCTGATGTAGTCTTGGGGTAAACCTGGTTTATACTTGGTTTAAATCTGGTCTAGTTTTGGCTTAAGGTCAGACCTTCTGTAGTCCTGCTCTAGTCTTGATTTAGTCCTGCTTTAGACCTTAGTCTAGGCTAGATCTGATCAGATTTTTTCCCTGCTTAATAAATTTTAGCTTTGTGTAGTCCTGGTCCAGTCCTGGTCTAGTCCTGGTCTAGTCCTGTCAGAACTAAGTCTATTTTTAGAGCCTCAGTGAAAGTATGTATCTATGAGTGTGTGTCAACCAATCAGCAGGCTCCATCTGTTGAGTGGCGGGAAAACTGTGCTGAGACAGCTTCTCTGTGCTGTAGAGGAGAGGCCATGTTGTCTTCTGTGTGTCTGCTGCTGGGGGTCTGTGTGTGAGACCTGGTCTATACTGTCCTATATACTGTAATGATTATACAGACAGTCACTGGGCTGTGGACTGGGCTTTAGTCCAGGGTTAGACCTAGTTTAGTCTTGGTTTAGACCTGGTCTTGTCCTGGTTGAAAATAGCTGCTTATTCTTACTTTAGACATGTTACTCATATGTAGCCCTGATATAGGCATTTAGTCTTGCTTAGACCTGTCTAGTCCTACTTAATACATGATAGTCTTGTGTAGATCTGGTTTAGACTTGGTGTGGACCTAATTTAGACTAAGTGTGTAGTCAGTGTAGTCATATCTTTTCTAGTCCTACTCTGATCTCTTCTAGTTTTACTCTAGTCTTGGTTTAGACTTCCTCTAGTCCTGATTTATATGATAAGAAGAAAGTAAGTTACGAAAGTTTTAGTTTTTATTTGTAATGGCTAATTAGGCAATTTGAGTGATGTAGATGTTCACCATACTGCTGTTTTTTTATTAGAATAGTTTGTTAGTTTTGATGCATAATTGTTAATCTGACATCTTTCAGACAACTTTCAGATGCCTCGTGGAAAGTCGTTCCCAGGCGAAGAAGGGTGGGTGAGTTCCTGCATGTACCTGCAATCAGGTTGTTATGAGAAACAGAACAATACATAAGTCTTACATGTTGTGTCTGTACTTGGGGCATGGCACTGGTTTCCGCTTACCGATAGTGATGGCCAATATCTCCTTTCACTGGAAGGAGCCATAAATTGGTCATCCCTCCTGAGAGCCCTGACAAGAAGGTATGGCCTTTTACTCTTGCTTAAATGCTTTCTTTTAAGACTCCAACTTTGATTAATATTGTTTGTATTTTCCAGTTCATTCTGATCGTCGGGTGCTCCCATCTACGTCACCTAGTAGATGGTATTGTCCCTTTACCACAAGGCAAGTTTGCCTTTGGTATCAGCTCCACCCCGGGAGCAAGTGCTGCGGAGCTCGAGAGGGAGATCGCGAACACCCAGCTAGATCGCACTCCTTCTCTTGTGGTGCTTCTTGCTCCCTCTAACAACCTGACAGCCAGCAGAACCGTCACTGAGGCTGCAGCCGTCTTCAGCTGGTACCTTGCTCCGGTTTGCAGCCGCTGGCCTAAGGTAGGTATTTTTTAATATATTTATAAAGGTTTTTAAAAAGGCAGTCTCTCATTTGCAACCAAATTCATGTGATACTTGTCTTTAGGTTTGTGTCCTGGACTTTCCACCTTGCCTGGCTGTTGAGGTGGAATTGCAAAATCATCTGAGCCAGGAATACCACCGGGTCGCTGCTCGTATGGGTATGTTTGAATTTCATGAACTTTTTAGAGCGATTTACTTAAGGGGTGAAGTACTGCCCCGCTGCGGAGCACTTTCCGATGGACTGCCTGAACTTGTGGTGCTAGGATGGCTTAAGTAGAAGTGTTTTGTTTGAAATGGAATGTCTAATATATTGTACATAATAATAATAATTGTGTTTTTCTATTGTATCTTTTGCAGGTCCATCTGAGTGATACTGATGGCGGGGATTGACATCCTCGCTCAGTTGCTGTGGAACGTCTTGTTCCAGCAGCTGGAGGCAGCCACACCCAGGTCGCCCCCGGTGTCTCCAAGGTCCTGCTCACCTACCAGAAGGGTCACGCCAAAGCTGGTCGTGACAGGCCCTGTACCTCTGCCACAACCCCTTCTGAATGGACACTGGCCGGACGAGGGAAGAAGGTGAGAATTATGGCTGATTCTAATGCATGCCATGTTAGTAAATGGCCATATTATTGTGATTAAAACTATACTGTTTGGACTTCCGGTATGGCAGAGAGACGAGCGGCAGCGTAATTCACCAGCTCTCAGCGGGTCTGACTCCCCCTAAAGATTTAGTTATTGCAAAGTTGTTACAAAGTCAAGATAGTATGAAAGGGGGAAATAAGAAAAAAACAAGAGGAAACAAGCAAGTGAATGCTGAAGAGGACGTTTTTTCACCGTGTGAAAGCGAAGATTCTAACGCAGGTGTTAACAAGCTAACCCACCACGAGACCATGGAGGCCATAAAAGCTAGCATAATTGCTGAGATAAAAGAGGTACGTCTGGACGTGAAAAAAGAAGTTAGCGAAGCAACGGGACTGCTCAAAAGAGAACTTTCAGACTTTAGAGGGGAGATGAACGAGAAGCTCAGCGTTATTGACACTGATTTGAAAGAAATGGCTAACAGGATTGAGGAGGCTGAACGGAGAGTGTCTGAAATGGAAGAATTTAGCGCCGACGTAAAAGACGTGCTCCCCCACACACTTGAATTACAGGAGCAACTCCAGGCTCGGCTAGTAGACTTGGAGGCACGTTCACGAAGAAACAATATACGCATTCACGGCATACTGGAGGGAGCGGAAGGAAATAATATGCTGGAATTTATTGACAATTTTATCAAGACTGAGCTGGTGCTCCCCCACACTCTCCTCGGAATACAACGATGCCACCGCTCTCTCGGCCCCAAGCCTCCACAAGAAGCCAACCCGAGATCTGTTGTCATATGTTTCCTTGAGCTTGTTCTACGGTCTGCCTGGAACAAAAAGGACATTCAGTATAAAGGGAGATGTGTGTTCTTTGAGCAAGATTATACCAGCGACACCCTGGCAAAGAGAAAAGCGTGTGCCTCTATTAGAAGAGCATTAAAAGAGAAGAGCCTTCGTTTCCAGACACTTCACCCGGCGCGCCTTTGAGTCCATCTTAACACCAGCCCAGTAATCTACAACAATGCACAGGAAGCTGCCGCCGATCTGAAAAGAAAAGGAGTGATCGACGCAGGAAGCCCGACTCCAGCAGCAAAACCGACCGGGACAAGGATGAAACAATCATTGTGGGAAACTGCAGGCGCGTCGCGGAGCAACTGAGAGGCGAGAGTAAAATGCATCCAGGAAAGACTAAAGGAATTCCGACGCGACGAGAGTACTTCCTGAGGATTTCCTCTTCACAATTGCCGGTGAGACTTTATGAGTAACAGAAACATTCCTCATGTATGTTAGTAATCACAGCCCTTTTGCTGGATAACTCCCGCTTGCTCTTTCCCTCATGCGCGCCGCTCTGGATAAAGTAATTCAGAGTTTTCGGCCCGCAATGTGAGGGGCTCCCCTGAGTTCAAGGGACTCCCCTCTCAACTTTGAAGTGAGTATTGCACTTCATAAATGGAGGTCACTTTTGTTGTGGTATGTTCCGATTTGTTCTTACTGTTCCACATTGTATAGACCAACAATTTTTTATGTTAATTTTGACCATCTGGACTTTGTAAATTTTGGTAATAATTTATGTTTCTTTGAGGGAGGAAATGGCTAGACAAAAATATAATTTTATTACCCATAATCTGAATGGTTTGCATAACCCTATAAAACAAAGTAAAGTCATAGCTAAAATGAAACGTGAAAAGCAAGATGTGGTATTTTGACTCATCTTTCAAATACTGAGCATGAAAAATTTAAGAAAGTGGGGTTCAAACACTCATATTACTCCTTCAAAAAAGGTAATGCAAGAGGAGTAGCAATCCTTATTTCATATAATGTGAATTTCCAGTTCTCTTCCCAAATTAGCGATAATAAAGGACAATACGTTTTGGTGAAAGGTTTCATTGACCACAAAGAGGTTACGTTGCTAAATGTCTACAGACCACCAGGAAGTGGCAAACAACTGATTAAAAAGGTTTTTGATTTAATATGCACAGAGACGTCTGGAGTGTTAATATGTGGGGGTGACTGGAATATTCACCTTCACCCATCCTTGGACTCCTCAACTGAAGTAAAAAAGATGTTACCTGAAGCAATGCATGTTAAAAAACTGCTCAAAGAACTAGGCATGACATATGGAGAGATTTTCATCCAGGTGAAAAATACTTTACTTTTCCCACTCTCATGCAATGTTTTCTAGACTGGACTATTTTTTTATGCTTAACTCGGATAGACACAGGGTTATCAACTGTGACATAGGAGTCAGAGACATTTCAGATCATGCTGGAGTTTACTTGACAATACATTTGGACATTAAACGTAAAGAGACTCTTTGGAGACTCAATTCCAGTCTTCTTAATGAAACTCAATTTCATAAATATGTAGAAGAGGAATTTAAAAACTATATGTATCATAATGACAATTGAGATATTTCACCTAGTGTGTTATGGGATGCTACTAAGGCAGTTCTCAGAGGTAAACTAATAATGTGGTCTTCTATTAGAAAAAAAGAAAAAGAGAAACAAATTCAGGATATAGTTTTGAAACTAAAATGTTTAGAAGACGAACACACGAAAAATAATAACGAATATAATTTGAAACAGATACTTTCCACAAGACAGGCCCTTAATGAATTGTATGAGAACCAAATGGAAAAGAAAGCCAAATTTCTTAAGCAGAGCTACTATGAAAATGGCCCTAAAGCCAAAAAGCTACTTGCTTGGAGGACACGCAAGCAACAGTCCAACAGATGCATACATAAGATAAAGAACCCACAGAGCAGTAAGACACAACACAACCTGGAGGACATACAAAAATCCTTTGCAGTTTATTACTCAAATCTCTATGACCAGCCACCAGCAGCAGACCTAACAATCGTAGACAGCTTCCTGGCTTCCCTAGATTTACCTTCTATTGGAACAGTACAGAATGAGACACTCACACGACGAATAACAGAGGAAGAAATTAACAAAACGATATTCAAAGCTGAAGGGGAATAAAATGCCAGGTCCGGACGGCTTCCCCTCAGATTGGTACAAGGGTTTTAGACATATTATTATACCAGCACTTTATCATATTAATCATATGAAAGCCATAGAATCAGTGGTTCTTAGCCTTGACGCAGAAAAGGCTTTTGACTCCGTTAGATGGGAGAATTTATATTTGGTCCTAAAACGATTTGGTTTTAATAACCAGATGATCAGTTGTCTGAGATCTTTGTATGACTTACCTACAGCCAGGATAAAAGTGAATGGGGATTTGTCGGATTCAGTTTCTCTTAAAAGAGGATGCAGACAGGGCTGCCCTCTTAGCCCAGCTCTGTTTGCGTTGTTTATTGAACCACTGGCACAGGCTATTCGAGATTGCGAGGAAGTTGCAGGTGTCACCATGTATGGCACAGAGTATAAGATCTGTCTTTATGCAGACGATGTCCTGGTGACCCTTACTAAACCCGATAGCAGCCTACCAACACTATTATCTCTGCTTGATACATTCGGCTCATATTTTGGTTACAAATTAAACCTTCTCAAAACTCAAATTCTTACCTTTAATTATAAACCAAACAAACACATCCTGAAACTCCTAAAGGGTAATTGGAATAACAACCTAATTAATAAATATTTAGGGGTCCAACTGCCTAAAGAATTAACCAAAATTTGTGAACACAACTATACCCTCCTGACGGCCAACATTAAGGCAGATCTGAATCGATGGCTTCTACTGCCGATGAATATGTGTAACAGGATTGAATTGATAAAAATGACAGTATTACCTAAACTGCTTTATCTGTTCCTGGCACTGCCTGTTGAGGTGTCCTCCAGGCAATTTATTGAATGGAATAGAATGATTTCAGATTTTATTTGGGGAAAACAGAGGCCAAGAATAAAATATGAGACCCTGCAATTAGCTAAGAATGAAGGCGGCTTAGCCCTCCCATGTCTTGAAAATTATTATAAAGCAGCACAGCTTAGAGTCCTAATAGCCTGGTGTGAATCGACATGTGATGCCAGGTGGAAGGAAATAGTTCAGGCTGAAGTTCAAATCCCTCTTCCATCTATTCTCGTAGATAGACCACTTTTACAGTCATTTTTTAACGAAGTATCCAACTGGACAAAAGGTACCGCTTTAGCATCTGGCTTAGGAAACTTAAAGCCAAAACATTGGAAAGTGATTCAAGAATACTACGCTGGCCAGCATATGACACAGAATTCACCCCTGCGAAAACTGATAGCAGATTTAAATACTGGTACAATGTGGGAATTACTGCATACTGGAAAATATCATCTAAAATAGGTTTAGACACCTTTCAACAGATATCAGATAAATACAACTTGGAGAAAGATGACTTCTTTAGGTATCTTCAATTACGACACCATTTTAATGCAGATATTATGCCCAAAATCCAGGAAAGAAAATCTTTAATTCAAATTTTTACAGATGCATGTAAAGGGAAACTGACGAAAAAACACACCTCCACAATCTACTCAGTACTACAAACTGAAAAGAAATTGTCTACTATGTACATTAAACATAGATGGGAAAAAGAGGCAGGAATAAGTCTATCTGAAGAAGAGTGGTTCAATATATGTAAAACCATAGCCACTACTTCAAGCTCTGATTTATGGAGAGAGTTCACTTGGAAAAATATCCTAAGGTTTTTTTTCTCACCCCTAAGGTTAAAGAACTCCAAAGTAAAAATGCTGAACATGGTAAATGCTGGCTATACTTCAGTAGGCCACTTCCATATTTTTTGGGAGTGTCCTAAAATCGTTCACTATTGGACACAAGTGATTGGAAGGACTAAACTGATAACTGGATTACAACTTGAGGAGAACTTCAGTGTCTTTTACTTGGGCAACATACCTACTGGATTGAGAAAACGGGACAGATACCTGCTGCAGATCCTGTTGGCAGCCAGCAAAAAGGCTCTACGAAATCCACGTAATGGAGAGATTAACTTTCTCTTTAAGACACTCTTCAGAAAAAGGAGAACAATACTGGGAAAAATGGAAAGGTTTCCTCAGTGAGAAACTACACTAAAGCCTTGTGGGGTACCTGTGTATTATCTCTGGCAATGTTATGCATTGAAGTTGTGCATTCTGACCCGGAAACTTGTGTCAAACTTATATCTAGATGGCCTCTTTTATTTTGTAATTTTGTTTGTTTCCTGTTTTGTTTATCTGTAAAAATGAAAAAGCATTCAATAAAAACCGAGTTAGAAAAAAAAAAAAAAAAACTATACTGTTTGTCCTTATAAAAGGACAAACAGTCCCGTCTGAACTTGGCTCTGCGGAGTGCACTGCCACAATTCCATTGTCAAATGGCAATGCTTTACGCTACTGAACAGCGCTACCCGTGGATTGCATTGAAAATCAACATGGTTTAAGAGCACAAAAATTCAATCCGCAATGCAATCCTTGACCCCATCAAGGCGGGTCCATGCCCGGTCCTGGCCAATCAGAAGCGAGTGGCAATGAACGCTCTGTTGTTTTTTCAGACATGCAGGCAGCTCTGAAGATGGTCAGTCTGGCCAGAGGCAGTTCTGGAGAGCTCCCAACCTTCAGCTGCAGCATCTCCCTGTCTTCTGCTGCTTCATCCTCATGCTCTTCAACTAAACTCTCTACGCAGCTGTTGTGGGTGTGCAGCTGGTTCCATGAGTTTAGGAGTGAACCTGAGAGCCACTGTGTCTTCAGAGCACCAGAGGTATGCACTCTAACACTCCTGGTTTCTGTGTGGTGTTGTAGCGTGCCTCCACTTGTCCTGTACCAAACACACACAAAAAAAATTATTACGTTATTATCCAGTAATCCAAGTATGAATTTTGTGTGTCATTGTAGGTGTAACTTACTGGTTTCAGGCTAACGTTATGGAGTCATTACACTGATGATGTATTGGGGGCAGGGGTACTCCCCTCTCTGAGCAGAAGGCCTGGTGAACAGCGAAGGACAGGTATGTCATACACAGATCCTGTGTTGTTGATGTAAACATCACTGAATGCCTCTCTGCATTACACTCTCTGCAGGATTATGAAGGGAAATGTTTTCATGCAACATCTCTTTTGTGGTTCTGCAGAAGGGATGGTCTCGCATGGCACCTGTCGATGGCACCCACAGCACAGGGGGGTGCCTTGTGCCCAGCAAAGCCTGTCCTCACCTGCTCCACTTCATCTTCTTTGGGTAAATAAGGAAGGGGGGTCATCAATGATCCTGCAGATTGCAGCAGCTGGCGTGGCAGGACGTAGGACACTACACAGGCCAGGAAATGTTCACCAGCAGCTCATCCTCATGGGTCTATCCATGGGGCTTCCGATGGAGGAGTAAGTGAAGCAGCAAGTGAAAGCTAGTTCAGGACAGCCTGAAGGCAGCTTTCATGTCACCTCCAGACAAGAAAAATGCCCGAATTGGCCTACTGTTGTTCAGCAGCACATACAGTGGCATACAAAAGTATGTGCCCCCCTGAGCATTTTTCCTTTATTGTTGCCTTACAACCTGGAATTGAAATGGATCACTGGGAGGGTTCTGTCAGTCACTTTACATCACATGACAACAACTATAAAGATGCAAAATATTTTCTATTGTGAAGCACATTAGAAATATGAGCGTGTACCCTCTCAAGTTAGTCCTCTGTAGAACCTCCTTCTGAAGGACTTCCAGCTCTAAGTCTTCTAGAATAAGTGTTTATGAGCTTGGTTCTCCACCACTCTGGCATTGCCCGCGGTGAGAGGCGGCGGGCTGGTGTGTGCTTGCTCATAGCCCCCCAGCTCAGTCGCCATGTGTTGGAGTTTACCCCAGTAAACGAGAGGGTCGCATCCCTGCGCCTTCGGGTTGGGGACAGGTCTCTTACTGTTGTTTTTGCCTACGGGCCAAATAGCAGTACAGAGTACCCGGGCTTCTTGGAATCCCTGGGAGGTGTACTGGAAGGTGCACCGACTGGGGACTCCATTATTTTGCTGGGAGACTTCAACGCCCACGTGGGCAGCGACAGTGATATCTGGAGGGGTGTGATTGGGAAGAACGGCCTCCCCGATCTGAACCCGAGTGGTGTTTTGTTATTGGACTTCTGTGCTAGTCACAGTTTGTCCATAACGAACACTTTGTTCGAGCACAGGAGTGTCCATAAGTGCACATGGCACCAGGACACACCCTAGGTCGGAGGTCGATGATCGTCTTTGTAGTCATGTCATCTGACCTTCGGCCGTGTGTTTTGGACACTCAGGTGAAGAGAGGGGCTGAGCTGTCAACCGATCACCACCTGGTGGTGCGTTGGATCCGCTGGCGGGAAAGGAGGCCGGACAGACTCGGCAGGCCTAAACGTGTTGTGAGGGTCTGTTGGGAACGTCTGGCTGAGCCCTCTGTCAGAGAGGTCTTCAACTCCCACCTCAGGGAGAGCTTTGACCAGATCCCGAGGGAGGCTGGAGACATGGAGTCCGAGTGGACCATGTTCACCCCCAAGTAAGGAATGCCGTCAGGCTGAAGAAGGAGTCCTGTCGAGCTTGGTTGGCTCATGGGACTCCTGAGGCAGCCGATGGGTACAGGCAGGCCAAGCGTGCTGCAGCCCGGGCGGTTGTGGAGGCAAAAACTCGGGTCTGGGAGGAGTTCGGGGAGGCCATGGAGGAGGACTATCGGTCGGCCTCGAAGAAATTCTGGCAAACCGTCCGCTGCCTCAGGAGGGGGAAGCAGTGCTTCACCAACACTGTTTACAGTGGAGGTGGGGAGCTGTTGACCTCGACTGGGGATGTTGTCGGGCGGTGGAAGGAATACTTTGAGGATCTCCTCAATCCCACAGACACGCCTTCCGTTGAGGCAGCAGAGGCTGGGGACTCAGAGGTGGACACGTCCATCACCCAAGCTGAAGTCACTGAGGTGGTTGGAAAGCTCCTCGGTGGCAAGGCTCCGGGGGTGGATGAGATCCGTCCTGAGTACCTCAAGTCCCTGGATGTTGTGGGGCTGTCGTGGCTGACACGTTTCTGCAACATCGCGTGGCGGTCGGAGACAGTGGCTCTGGACTGGCAGACCGGGGTGGTGGTCCCTCTTTTTAAGAAGGCGACCGGAGGGTGTGTTCCAACTATAGGGGGATCACACTCCTCAGCCTCCCCGGGAAAGTCTATTCCAGGGTACTGGAGAGGAGAATTCGGTCGATAGTCGAACCTCAGATTCAGGAGGAACAATGCGGTTTTCGTCCTGGCCGTGGAACAGTGGACCAGCTCTACACCCTCTATCGGGTGCTCAAGGGTTCGTGGGAGTTCGCCCAACCAGTCCACATGTGTTTTGTGGATTTGGAGAAAGCGTTCGACTGTGGCCCTCGTAGTGTCCTGTGAGGGGTGCTCTGGGAGTATGGGGTCCGGGGCCCTTTGCTAAGGTCTGCCCGGTCCCTGTACAACTGGAGCAGGAGTTTGGTCCGCATTGCCGGCAGTAAGTCAGACCTGTTCCCAGTGCATGTTGGACTCCGGCAGAGCTGCCCTTTGTCACCGGTTCTGTTCATTATTTTCATGGACAGAATTTATAGGCACAGCCAAGGGCCGGAGGGAGTCTGGTTTGGGGACCACAGGATTTCATCTCTGCTTTTTGTGGATGATGTTGTTCTGTTGGCTTCCAGGACCTTCAGTGTGCACTGGGGCGGTTTGCGGCCGAGTGTGAAGCAGCTGGGATGAGACTCAGCACCTCCAAATCCGAGGCCATGGTTCTCGACCAGAAAAGGGCGGCTTGCCCTCTCCAGGTTGGAGGGGAGCTCCTGCCTCAAGTGGAGGAGTTCTTGGGGTCTTGTTCACGAGTGAGGGAAGGATGGAGCGTGAGATTGACAGGCGGATCAGTGCAGCATCTGCAGTAATGCGGTCGTTGTATCGGTCTGTTGTGGTAAAGAAGGAGCTGAGCCGAAAGGCAAAGCTCTCAATTTACTGGTCGATCTACGTTCCTACTCTCACCTATGGTCATGAGCTTTGGGTCATGACCGAAAGGACAAGATCCCGGATACAAGTGGCCGAAATGAGTTTCCTCCACAGGGTGGCTGGACGCACCCTTAGAGATAGGGTGAGGAGCTCTGTCACCCGGGAGGAGCTCGGAGTAGAGCCGCTGCTCCTCCACATCGAGAGGAGTCAGTTGAGGTGGCTCGGGCATCTGTTCCGGATGCCTCCTGGACGCCTCCCTGGGGAGGTTTTCCGGGCATGTCCCACCGGGAGGAGGCCCCGGGGAAGACCTAGGACACGCTGGAGGGACTATGTCTCTCGGCTGGCCTGGGAATGCCTTGGGGTCCCCCCGGTAGAGCTGAAGGAAGTGTCTATGGAGAGTGAAGTCTGGGCATCTTTGCTTCGACTGCTGCCTCCGCGACCCGGTCCTGGATAAGCAGAAGAAGATGGATGGATAGATGGATGGAGCTTGGTTCATAAAATCACTGGGATTTGTGCTCATTCTTCATCTAAAAACAGCTCAAGCTCCTTCAGGTTGGATGCATTGTACAGCACAGTTTGAGTCGTTTTCTTCAAAAATTGTCCTGTGTTTAGCTCCATCCTTCATTCCTTCAGTTCTGAGCAGTTTCCCAGTCCCTACCAATGACAAATATCCCCACAGCAGGACACTGCCATCACCAGGTTTCACTTTAGAGAGGGGGCACTGTCAAGTGCTAGGTTTGTGCTATCTTCTGTCCACTCTTCCACACAGCCCAGCTCTGTGGAGTGTATGGTTCAGAGTGGTCCTGGGACAGATACAACAGTCTCTGCTGTGGAGCTCTGCAGATCTTTCAGGGTCACCTTTGGTCTTATTGTTGCCTCTCTGATGAATGCACTCCTTGCCCGGTTTGTGAGTTTTAGATTTAGATCATTAAATAAGGGGTACATACTTTTGTACGCTCAAGTTTTCTGTTTTTCTGTCATATTTCTAATTTGCTTCACAATAAAACATTTTTTGCATTTTCTTACTTATTGTTGTGATGTAAAGTGACTGACAGAAACCTCTCAATGATCCATTTAAATTCCAGGTTGTAAGGCAACAATAAAGGAAAAATGCTAAGGGGGTGAATACTTTTACACGCCACTGTATCTTGCTAAAGGCCCATGTCACCTGTATTTTATTGCCTTTCATATTATTTCTTTTTATATGACTGTGAATAAATATATAAAAAAAAAGGAATACATTTTCTGGTCTACATATCTGACTGGTTACTCATTCTTCACTTATTAAGCTATAATTATTTTGTATAGGTATGGGGGCTTATCTAACATCAAGAGTGAATGGTTGGTTAAGGTATATTAACTTTATTATGTATTGTATGATGTAGTTGTGAATATAATTTACCTTTTACATAAATAATTTATTAGTTTACAACTACTCAAATACCTAAATAATATATACAATTAGCTACGTGAGCCAGATGGGAAGCGAATAATTTGTCTTCAGGTTACAAAGCTAGCAAAAGGGAGAAGTTGACACTCGCTTCTGATTGGCCAGGACTGAGCATACGCTCATATTACTAATGTGTAAAAACTAAAACTTTTGTAACTTACTTTCTTCTTATCATATAAACCAGGACTAGAGGAAGTCTAAACCAAGACTAGACCAAATTTAAATGAAGTATAATCCAGGTCTACCCCAAGTCTAGACCAGATCTACACAAGACTTTCATGTAATAAGTAGGACTAGACAGGTCTAAGCAAGACTAAATGCCTATATCAGGGCTACATATGAGTAACATGTTTAAAGTAAGAATAAGCAACTATTTTCAACCAGGACAAGACCAGGTCTAAACCAGGACTAAACTAGGTCTAACCCTGGACTAAAGCCCAGTCCACAGCCCAGTGACTGTCTGTATAATCATTACAGTATATAGGACAGTATAGACCAGGTCTAACACACAGACCCCCAGCAGCAGACACACAGAAGACAACATGGCCTCTCCTCTACAGCACAGAGAAGCTGTCTTGGCACAGTTTTCCCGCCACTCACCAGATGGAGCCTGCTGATTGGTTGACACACACTCATAGATACATACTTTCACTGAGGCTCTAAAAATAGACTTGGTTCTGACAGGACAAGACCAGGACTATATGGTGTGATATTTGTGACACCTTCATGCGCACTAAGAGTGAGTGTTGAGCGCACCTAGTGTCACTGTCGCGAGCACATACTTTACCATTTGAAAAGAGAATAATAATTTGAGCACACAAACCTTTGTTCCGTGCGCGCTCAACTTTGCCTACATGCTCGCACAAAGTCTACCTAGGTGTGCGAGTACGTGGATGCCCGCTCGCGCAACATCTTTGCTCGCACGACAACTCATTTCTGCTCGCGACTCTGGCTCTACGCTTGCTCGAGGTGGCACAGGGCAAACTACGATTGTGGCGAGCAGGACAGCCATTCACAGACTGGGATTCACAAATGTTTCCGATTGTCTTATATCCAATCGTTTTTATCAAATACAGTCGGCAACGGTGGGAACACCCAAAAAACGTCACTTCCGATCCCCCATGGGAGAAAACAGCCCACTCACAACAATGCACAAGAGTTACTCTATCGCCTTGTTTTCTACAAAAATACAAACAAGAGCTGGATATACATTTTATATTTTACATAAAAAAGACATGGAGACATACAGGAGGACACAGCGGTCCAGCAGTCCACATTTGTCCATAAAATACCATCACTGTCTGACGTTAGCTGCCTACAACATGCTAATTTAATCAACGTCAAGTTGCATCACAACAGAACTCTCTAATATAAAGACACATTTAATTCATCATATTTAATGTAAACTAAAATGTGCTTCTGTAAATGTGTTAAGGCTTATTTGACTCATGGCTCATCATAACAGGCTGCAGACTCAACTGCCATTTCAACGCATTTTTCACTTTTTGCGTAATTTTTGCCTCATCTGAATCACTTTCTGATCCTAAATGGCACGCGTCATATGTCACATCAGCAATAGAAATATATGGGGACAGAGGCTTGTCAGAGACAGAGATCACGTTGCACTATAGTCATACTCAAAAACAAGTCCAAAAACTGGCCCACATGAAAGGATACTGTGTGAAAAGTGTGCAAGTTGCTATAGCAATAGCATGTCCCGTCTGAGAGTAGACAGGACAGTAGTCAGTGGAGCAGCGCACGCCCGTCACCTGTCTGCAGCTGTGATGGGAGCACTGTCCTTAAAAGCGGTGAGCGCCAGGACACACAGCAGATTTAATGCAAACGAAAGATGATTTCCCTTATGCGCATCCTTCGTGGATGCCGAGGTAACACTGGCACACTGTGCAGAGGGATCTGTGGGCTGTGGCGCACCGCGCAACAACTGCGTGGCCAGTACTTGCTCATAAGAACAAATCCAAAATGAGCACATGTGAAAGGTTTGAAGGAGCAAAGTGTGCAACTGGCTAAATGCTTCTAAGTCAAAAAGGCAGACAGGACAGTAGCAGTGGAGCAGATCACTTAGGCACACGGCCCGGCCCTCACCTGTCTGCAGCTGTGACAGGAGCACACCGCCCGAGCACTGCCCTGAAACAGCTGCGCACAAAGCTATGCTACCTGGGTCCAGACGGTGAGCAAGGCCGTGTTTTCCCAAAGCACACTTTGAGGTCAAACAAATCAGAAAAAATGAAAAATACAGCACTCAGGGTTTTCATTTTTTGTTTTTTGAGTTTTGATGTATAGTAGTCTAATATAAAATAGTAATTGGATAAGGGCTTGTTTCCATTTTTTGTTTTCTCATTGGGAAACGTGAAAACGAAAGGCCAGCAGGTACATGGACCCCGTGCCTTTCCCGATCTCACTCACTTTTAAGAATAAATGACTGTTAAAATGAACAGAACTCAATTTAATTGCTTAAATAATGTTAAGGTTATTATGACTGGGTGATTAACCCCCCGGGTTAATCACCCAGTCTAACCCCGCCAGATAAAAGTGTTAAACTTCACCAGTATACAGGCTGGTGCTGGTGTGTCAGAGCCCCGGCTCCTCTCAGCAGAGCAGCGGGAGACGGAGAGGGTGAGAGGGTGTGTGAGGGAGGGGGAACTAAAGAACAACTCCCCCGAAAACCAGTGCAAATGTATCATTATTTCTAAAAAAAAAAACATTACTGTACTATACTCCCAATACATTTCTATGGCGACGCCCAAATTATAGGCTTCAGCCAATACTTTGTCAGAGCCAAACTATGTCAATCAAATTTTTATTGCTTATTTACTCCTTGAGCCTATGGGCATTAAAGAGGAAAAATTGCCAATTGCTGCAATAGTGCCCCCTGCAAATTGAAGCAAAAATCCTTATGGGAGGGCAAAAATAAAGTTTATTGGAAATGTACAAAATTTGGCAGAGAAATCCATCAGCTCACAACAATGAAAAAAGTCAATAGAATTCATGCTTTACTTTCTACGGTTTTGCCATGGCAATGTCAGAAACTCCCCATTATATTCCAATGTGATTTCTATACTATGTAATCCTATGGAGCCACCAAATTATGTCACATTTGATACATTTTTAAAGAGCCACATCTAAAAATTTGGCAAGTTTTGGCAAATATGCCCCAGCTCCGGGCATGGCAGGCGAGGGCCTACCATCGCCGCTTGCAGCTATATATTTTTTAATTCTCATAATGTACAAAAATGAGAGTATCTACATAATTAAATCGCATATCAACTTTAAATAAACTTTACAGTTAAAAGCTTAAAATTTCATCCAAAGCAGTTCAATTGTTTTTGAGTAAAGTTGCTAACAGACACGCACACACCTATGTATGATTTTTTTCCTTCAGATTGGTTTTGAAGCTAATACAATTACTTATGTTTGTTATTTGTAAAGGTCATGTATTACAGACAGTGTATTAGTTTTAGTTTAAGTTTAACCAGTAAAGTTAAAGGTGTTGCAAAGTGCATTGAGAGCCAGAGGCGTGTTCCATTAGTTACACTAAAAAAAGAATATCTGTCTTAGTTAAATTGACTTGACTTAGAGATAGGGTGAGGAGCTCAGTTACACGGGAGGAGCTCGGAGTAGAGCCGCTGCTCCTCCACATCGAGAGGAGCCAGCTGAGGTGGCTCGGGCATCTGTTCCGGATGCCTCCTGGTCGCCTCCCTGGGGAGGTGTTCCGGGCATGTCCCACTGGGAGGAGGCCCCGGGGAAGACCTAGGACACGCTGGAGGGAGTATGTCTCTCGGCTGGCCTGGGAACGCCTTGGGGTCCCCCCGGTAGAGCTGAAGGAAGTGTCTGTGGAGAGGGAAGTCTGGGCATCTCTGCTTAGACTGCTGCCCCCGCGACCCGGTCCTGGATAAAGCGGAAGAAGATGGATGGATGTATGGAATTAAGAATATTTTACTTGATAGATAATTTTTTGCATTTATTCACTTAAGTCTAAACCTTTTTGAGATTATTTGACTCGTTTCAAGATTTTCCATCTAGAGCCACCCTACATAGATATTACAACTTATTCTAAGCAGATTTAATAGTAAAACAAGCTGTAATCCTCTATCTGGGAGGAGGAACGTTTTAAAGACTGCCAGGTAAAATACTTAAATTTCTTTTGTTAAAGGGTCATTCCATGTTAAATAAAAAAAAAAAAAAATCTGAAAAATTTCCTACTTGACCACCTTGGATTTTATTCAAACTTGGTATGATTATTGTTCATAAAACCAATAGGAAGTGTGCAAAGTTTGGAGTTGGTATCTTTTGTAGTTCATGAAATAATAAGGTTTAAAAAAAGTGAGTGTGTCAGCCCAAAATCATGGCTTCTGTAAAATGTCACAGTTCCTCAGGCTGTACCTGCTCAACTGTGTGCTCCACATGAAGGACATTTGAAAGTTTTTTTTTTTCTACACCATTTAAAGTTCATCATGTGTAAAGCACAGGGTCCAAAGTTATATCATTCTCCAGTTATGGCCTGCCAGATATTGAACATGTAAATATTTCATAATTTGGACTTTCATATCTCCACAATAAAACACATCAGATCTGTCAAACTGTGATGTAACAAACTCATGTGAGAGTACTTTATCAGTAACTGCTCTACTCTGTGATTTTACCTCTTACCTGCTCTGGGTTTTTACCTCTTTTCTATGATTGTTTTTGTTTAGTTTTTTTGTTTTTTGCTCTTCTGAGATTGTCAGGTCTACTTTCCTTTCCTCTGATTGGCTGGTGGGTTTTTAACTTTGCTCTGAGATTGGCTGGTGTGTGTCTTTGTCTCTTTTCTTTGATTGGTTAGTTTTATTACCTTGGCTTTGTGATTGGCTGGTGTTTTCTTCTCTGTTCTGTGATTGGCTGGTGTATTTCACGTCTGCTTTTTGATTGACTGGTGGTTTTACGTCTACTCTATGATGGCACGGTGTTGGATCCAAAGAACTTGGTAAGTTGCCTGGAAAATCCAGACTGATATGTCTCTGTATTATTCTACAGAGAAATATCAGTCTGGTCACCACGCCGTCCGCAGTGGTTTCCTCAAATCCCAACCGTACCGTGCATTTTGATTCGCTTATTTCAGTCACGTGTTCTTCGCGAGCAGCGTCCGCAACAACAACAATCAAGGTGGCGCACTGAGGAGCCGAGTTTGTTTCATTCAGCGGTAAATTCTGTTTTAAATGACCAAAAACATATCGAGTCATTAAAACCACAGCAGCTTGCAGCACTAGAAGCCTTTTATTAAAAAAAAAAATGTTTTCGCGTTGCTTACTTTCTTGTCGCTTTATTAACGTCACGTCCACCATTTTCTGATTGGCTAACTCCGCTGCCCGTTTGCTCCGCGCTAGAAATCAAATTGATTCTATGGTGACCAGACTCATCCGCTGGTACAGCGGTGAGTCTGGAATTTCCAGGCAACTTGGTAAGAGGTGGTCTTTTGGTTTTAGGAGGTTGTACAGGAGTTTAAACTGGCTTTGTGACTGCATGCCATGTTTTTAATATGTTTGTTGGTGGTTAGCCTAGCACAGGCACATATCCCCCTGCCCCATTCCTGTTTCAGACCCAAACAGTTCCACAAGCACCAAATTACACAAATGAAGCCTAGGTTTAATTGTACTGTTTTGTTCATGTGTGTTGGTATTTAAATTTGGATTGATGTTGTTTACTGGGGGTGCACCTCCAGTCTCTGTAACTGTTGTATTAACTGTTTTTTGACCATGCCTGGCCAAATCTATGGTCTAGTTAAGGATTTTTGGCTCTCTAATGAAAAAAACCATATTTAACCTTATCCAAATGTAACAGGGATTACAATGTATGTTTAATGTGTTTTTGGGTTAAACTCTTACAGGTGTTTTGTTTTGAGGTTGCCTGTGTGTTTTTTTTTTACATGGTTTGGGCTTTCACTAGTCTAACTGTGGGACAGATTCTGATTGTTCTAACACTAACCCCTTTGAATCTCCAGGTCATGTGTGAAATATTGTGTCAAATCCTAATCCTTTCCACAGTTTGAACTGGTTTTATTGGTCCTTTCAAAGGTCCTTAAACCAGTTTGGAATATTTTGAGTTTTAACTCCTCATTGCATTGATTTATTGTTCTAACATTGTGCTCGTTGTCATCGTTACAATGGTATACTTAAAAACGGAGTCACTGTAATGATAAATGTTTAACCCTTTTTCTTTCAGCTCTACTAATGGTAGGGTTTCAGGTCCCAGAGGAACACCAACCATGGCTCCAGTGTGCACCAACGTCAGAAGAACTTGGACCATCCTTGCGCACACTTTAGGATCCAAGCCTGGTCCAAGCTTGAAGAGGATATGGCAGTGACGGCGCGGCATTGGATCCAAAGAACTTGGTAGGAGATGGTCTTTTGGTTTTAGGAGGTTGTACAGGAGCTTTAAACTGGTTTTGTGACTGCATGCCATGTTTTTAATGTGTTGTTTGGTGGTTAGCCTAGCACAGGCACATGTGCCTCTGCCCCACTCCTGTTTCAGCCACAAACAGTTCCACAAGCACCAAATTACACAAATGAAGCCTAGGTTTAATTGTACTGTTTTGTTCATGTGTGTTGGTGTTTAAATTTGGTTTAGTATTGTTTACTGGGGGTGCACCTCCAGTCTCTGTTTAACTGTTGTATTAACTGTTTGACCACGCCAGGCCAAATCTATGGTCTGGTTAAGGATTTTTGTCACTTGAAAGGGTGAAAGGGTCATATTTAACCTTTTTTAAGAAATGTTCCAGGTTTAACCTTAACGTAAAATGAAACAGGGATTACAATGTGTGTGTAATGTGTTTTTGGGTTAAACTCTTTCAGGTGTTTGTTTTGAGGTTGCCTGTGTGTTTTTATACACCGTTTGGGTCTTCACTGGTCTAACTGTGGGACAGATTCTGTTCTTGTGGAAACCTGATTGTTCTAACGCTAACCCCTTTAAATCTCCAGGTCATGTGAAGTATTTTGTCAAATGATACCCTTTCCACAGGTTGAACTGGTTCTTTCAAAGGACCTTAATGCCATGAAGAGTTAAAATTTAAAATATTCAAAACTGGTTTGACAAACCAGTCAAACATTGTGCTCATTGTGTCATCTTAACAATGGTAAACTTGGAAACTGGCTCTTGTGTGCTATTTATTGGTGTAATGATAAATGCTTAACCCTTTTTCCTTCAGCTCCACTAATGTTAGGGTTTCAGGTCACAGGTCCCAGATGGCTCCAGTGTGCACCAACGTCAGAAGAACTTGGAGCATCTGTGCACACACCAAACACTTGGTATTTTTTCCTGTAGTCTTTATACTGATTGAATAGAAACATCTTGCTAATCTAACTGCTGCTACATGTTTGAGTCTCTGCTAAAATTCTCCAGAACATGTTTGAATTAACTCTAGTCAATGCTAATGCTAAACAGCTAATCTGGAGCAACTGTTGCAGATTTTCGCTTATTTTACTCTTGTAGATGCTAATGTTAAACAGCTAATCAGCAGCAAATGTTGCAGATTTTTACTCATTTTGCTAACGTTAAAATGAACATGAGATTACAAAAGTTGTTGTGTTGATGTGCATTGTAAATGTAATGCTCTTTGTGAGATATTTTGTTAGTAGTTAGTAAGAGAGCAGGCACAAACTGCTTTTCACTGGAGGTGGGTTTAATCCAGCCACAAAGGGTCACAAGTGTGTCCAATTTGTGCCAGTCCCCAGCCTGGATAAATGGAGAGGGTTGCACGAGTGTAAAACCAAAGCCTCATTACTGTCACTTAATTTTCTTTTCTTTTTCCTTTTTACATTATTTTTTTGTGTACACTTGTGTGTATGCTTTTGTCTCATGTAGACCCAGTTGCTGCCTGTGGTTGCGTCCTCTCAGTCCTTGTGTCTGGGTTTGGCTGCAGGTTTGGCCTGTACCTTCTGTTCCTTCATGTGCCTGCTAGCTCATAGGTAAATGTGTTTTGAGCTAACAATAGACTTTTTACTGTTTTATTTGCTATAGAGCAGTGGTTCTCAAGCTGTGGGACGCAGGCTGCTTCTAGTGGTACTGGGGAGTTGTTTGCAGTTGAAGCCTTGATTTAGTATTTATTTAAAGCCAGTGGTTCCTGTTTTAGTCCTGCTGAAGTTGGGGCTAGTCCTGGTTCTGTCCCAATTTAGTCCTGGTTTAGTGATGGGGATTGTACTGGTTTAGACCTGGGTTAGTCCCGGTTTAGGAAGGATTTAGGCTTATTTTGTCCAAATAACTTGGCCAAATCTTCTGAGGTAGTACTTGGTGTAAATTTTGAGAATCACTGATCTAGATTGTTTTAAAGGCTTTGTTCTGCGACATACCCTGTCTCCAGAGAACCAGAGCAGAAGATGACAGATGTGAGGTCACAAGGCCACCAGAAGATGAAGACCCTTTTCCTTCAGCACCTGCCCAGGGGTGTAACCACATTTTGGTGTTACTGTTAGCTAACAGTATTGTATTTAGGTAGGTAACACAGTATTGTATTTAGGTAGGTAATACAGTATTGTGTTAGCTAACAGTAGCCTAACGCACACGCTCGCACACACGCTAGCACACACACGCACACACTTTGTACCCAACCTAGCTAACTCAAAAGTAGGCTAATGTTATATTAGGTAGTTTTTTTATATGGTTTATAGTTTTCTGTGAATTTCAAACATTGTCCTTTCTAATGTTTTTTTTTATTTATCTAAAGTAACATGGCTGTTAGGAGGCCAGCTAGGATCCCTGTGGACCTTGCCCTACAAATGATCCAGGACGGATGGGATGAAGAGCCCATCGGCGGCATTGACTCAGAATCTGACATCTCAGATGTAGAGGACCCAGACTATTGTCCCCCCACTGTACAAGGCCAGTCAGACACAGAGGAGTCCTCTGATGAGTCCCCTGACGAGGAAATGGGTAGTGTGTCCACAACAGAATGAGCCGCAAGGGCTCTTACTGGGCAGAGTTACCTCCCAGCCAGGCTAAAACACCAAGCCACAATATTCTAAGTAGTCAGCCAGGGCCTGCACCTGGGTTTAGTACTGTCTCCCCAATAGATGCATGGAAGCTGTTCATGTCTGATATTATTATAGAAGAGTTGCTGACATGCACAAACATGGAGGGATGAAGAGTAGCCACAGACAGGGGAAAAGAGTGGAAAAATGTAACCAAACATGAGCTCATGGCCTTCATTGGATTTACCATTCTTGCAGGAAGTGAGAAGAACTGGGATCTACCAGTTCATGTGCTTTTTGGGAGGCCTCTGCATAACCCATTGTACAAGGCCACTATGTCAGTTCGAAGATTTGAAGATATTTGCCATTTCTTGCACTTTGATGACAAGAGGACCAGAGCCTACAGACTAAAAACAGACCACATGGCAGCTTTCCGCTACATATGGGACCTGTTCCTGGTCAACTGCAGGCAGAAATTCATCCCCAGTGATTGTGTTACAGTAGATGAACAACTTGTACCTTTCAGAGGGAGGACCCGACTTCTCCGCCAAGTACGGCATAAAGATCTTCTGGGTTTGTGATGCATGCACCCCATATGCAGTTGATGGGATTGTGTACCTAGGGAGACAACCAGGGGAAGACATCCAGAAGAATCTGTGAGAAAACATTGTGCGTCAGTTGTGCAGTGGATTCAGACACACAGGTCGCAACATCACCACTGACAACTTCTTCACCAGTGTGCCTCTTGCAGAGCATCTCCTTGAGAAGGGTCTGACTATTGTGGGAACTTTGCGACAGAACAAGCCAGACATTCCTCCAGTCATGAAGGCTTCCAGGTCCAGAGAGGTCCACAGCACTGAATTTGGGTTCAATGGCAGCATGACCATGATCAGCTATGTGAGAAAAAAGGGAAAGGCACCACAGCAAGATGGTGGATGAAAACAGCCCAAAGAAAAAAACAGAAGTGATCCTCTTCTACAACCAGACCAAAGGAGGAGTAGATACTATGGACCAGATGGTTGGCAACTACACCTGCAAACGCCAGACGCAGAGGTGGCCCATGGTGCTTTGGTACAACATGATTGATGTCGCCGCTCTGAATGCCTATTCATTTTTCAGGGTTCAGCACCCTGAATTTTACACAGGGATCACCGATGGACGACAACACTTCCTCACAGAGCTCTCAAAGGAGCTTGTGACACCTCACATGAAAAGTCGACTGGAAGGTACCCCGACCCTACCAACCTACATCACTGAAGCAATGGGGAGGTGTGGAGTGACAAAAACTGCTGCGATCCGGCCACAGAAAAGAAGCACACAGGGCCAGCAGAAGAGAAAGAGGTGCCAGTTGTGTCCAAGAAACAAAGATTGCAAAGCCACTAATTGCTGTTGGAAATGCAGTACCCCTGTGTGCAATGGTCACAGCAAGAAGCAAGTAGTTTGTGACAGCTGCACACAGTGAGAGAAGATAAAATGTTTGTGTGTGTATATATGCTTGGACAGTGTTATGGTCTCCGGACCTGTTTAATGTTCTCGGTTCATCCTTCAGTCATTGGGGGACACAAATATTTTTTGACACCTGATTGACCTGAATGATAAGTGCTAAAATGTGAATGCAAATTAAAAAATGTACATGTCAAAAAGGAAATTACTCTTTTGTTTGAACAAAATATATCATGTTAAATCCAAAATGAGAGAAATGTCTTTAGTTTATTGCAAAAATGCATTGATTTTAATTGGGATCTTTTTTGACCCCACTCGTGGAAGAGTGTAGATATTGGTAGGTTATGCATCAAGGGTTAAAATATTTATGTAGTTGTGTACAAGTACCAGATGGAGTTTTTCAAAATAATTTCTATCATGTCTTTACAATATTAAGCAGCAAAGCAATGGAATAAGAGCCCCCTGAATTTGTGTGTAATTTGTTACTTATTCACAAATATTTGGTTAGAGGCATGTTTTTTTTTTTTTTTATTACAATTTGTGTATTTATCTTTAAAAAAAAGTTTTGTTTTTTTTTTCTTTTTATGAATTTACAACTTTAACAAAATTTTTATTTTAATTTATGTTAAAAACTCTGCAGAGTTAAGTGCTGCACCTTAATTATTATGAATATTCAGTCTTGATCATAGATTTACAAGGACCCACTCTAATGGGCCCCCAAACCTCCTGGGCCCCAGTGCAGTTGCACTGGCCGCACTGGCTGCACTGCCTGATGTTACGCCCCTGGGTCTTTGTGTGTTTACTCCTCATCCCTGTTACCCTTCTGGAGCTCCACCACACCCTGCCCTCCCAAACAGCACCACTCCTACTGTCATTCAGCACAAGGACTTCATCTTGTGTCACAGCACCCACTGAACAGCAGGTCACTCACTTTCTCTGATCCACACTCATGTAATGTTCATATTTACATTTACATCAGTTCATTTATATATGCAAGTATTCTTCATGAGTCTGATATTATTTGAGTTAGTATATTCATACATTTATAGCTTTTACAATAATACAGGACAAAATGACAATGCAAACAGTGTTTTATTGACATTTTTATATTTATATACAAATGTTATAGAATTGTTTATTATGGCAGCTAGGAAAAATAATCAGTACATAACAGATGATTAACTGTGGTTACATCACCTACATGTCTGCAGCTGAAACAAACCTTAAGAAACTGGATGTAGAGCAGGCCCAAGCCCTACGTATCTGAAGCAGGGCCTTCAGGACATCACCTGTCTCTGCAATGCAAGTTGAATTAGGAGAGATGTCACTCCGACTTCAAAGGCTTAAACCACTGCGGAGCTCATCCTGCAAAAGAAGTTCTTATAGAATGTTGGGAGCATTATGAAACTGACTACAACAGTATTGGCTGAGTAGCAAATGCAAAAGCAGAACTCGCTGGCCTGTGTGAGCTTAATTTAAGCCCCACCATACCTTTACCAACTGTGGCCCCATGGAAATTCATTATGGCTCCAGTAGATATTAACCTACACCAGAAACTTAAAGAAAAGTCTAAAAGGTTGCCACAATTTCTAGTTCAAAAGCAAATAAATCAGCATTATTATATTTACAGGCAGCTCAAAAGACCCTGAGAGTGGGCAAACTGGTTCTGCTCTTTTCATTCCTCACCTTGAGATAGCAGTCAAGAGGAGACTGACCGACCATATTTCATTCTTTACAACAGAACTGATTGCAATACAGTTGGCACTACAATGGGCAGAAACTAACACAAAAAACCAAAGCATAGTAATAGCCTCAGACAGTCTCTCAGCCTTACAGAGCATCAAGTTTGGAAGGTCCAAGTGTAGCAGGATCTCATTCACTTCATCCTCAGTTTGATCCTTGATCTTCACAGCAGAGGCCTGAACACCTCCTTCATCGCACCTCCACAAAGCGGCGTGGAGGTGCGATGCAGAGGATGGAGGTGAGGTGCGGAGCTATAGCGCGGAGATTGAGCGCACATGAGGTCGCAGGTGCTCGCCAGCTGCAGCGGTGTGGATGGGACTAAAGGAGGAGACGAACGCGGTGCTTTCTAGTTTTGTCTGGTGTCACTCTGAAAAGCTGTCTGCGTTGCCATGGTGATATATTTGCCTAAAAAGTTGAATGGGCAGCGTATTTAGACAACAATGAAGTTTGAGGTCATTGTTCTTTAAACGTTAATGTTGCAGGCTAATAACCTTCCTGAAAACCTAGCACAGCAAACTTCCTCTGTTTTTAATGATTGGATGTTCTACAGCACACAACAGGAATCACCAGAGAAGATCTGAGAGGAACAGAATCAGAATCAGCTGCAGGAGCCCCCAAAAACAGCCTAATAATACAGCAATATCATTTTAAAAAGTAGGTACACTTAGCCTGTTCAAATACAGGTATTTTTAATTCAATTACCACCTCACATATGTTTAAAAACAGATTTTGTTAGTTTTTACAGTTCTAGCTAATATTTTTAAGAAGAATTATAGACAAAAAAAATTGCACCTTTTCGGGCAACTTTTAAGAAAATCCCCTGTAAAATCACAGGGCCTTCTCTTCTATTTGACTTGTCTGATTGCACTTTAACCTCAAGAGGAAATCAAAGCAATAAAGCTAAACTTGTTTTGGACAATTTCTCTGTTGTCTTCAGTTTGATTTTACGTAAGTGGGGAAAAAAATTGTTTTTAAATCGTAAATCGAATTTTTTGTGAAAAAATCTGAGATTTTTTTTTTTTAGGCTAAATCACCCAGCTCTAGTTCATATAAAACCTAAAGTGCCTTATCATGGCCTGAAAAGCTCAAAAAGGCAATAATGAATGAATTTATTGAACATAAATACAATATACATTAACAAAAAAATCCCCCAAAATTAGAGTCATTAGTTACAGATAACACATATACATTTCATATTTTTAAAGAGAGAGAGAAAAACAAGTATTTAATGTTCAAAAGGTGCAGAATGAAGCTAAGTGTAGAAAAGAGTCACATTTTTTCATCTACATCCTGCCAAAATCCCACCCTCTCTCCAGGGTCACTTCCTTCATCCTCTTCCTTATTTAAAGCCCCTCCTTCCATTGTTCTGTTTGAAGCAGAGGCCTCCAACCAGACATTGCACATTGTTATGTGTCTCTGAGTAAGTGTTTGTGTCTGTTTTTACTAGTGATGGTGACATTGAGGCCTCATGAAGCAACGAACCACTTTGACACAGCTGGCTCAAGAATGACACGCTGCTCGAAGCATTTATTACAGACTGAATAGTGACATCTGCTGGCTGTCTGTGAGAACTGAGTCCCATTGGAGTACATGAAAAAAAAACGAAACGAGGCCTCACTCGCTGTGGTCATGTAATCTTAATCAGGGCTCGAATCACTCGTCTCAAAACACTTGTTCTTCAAAAGATCGATACTGTGTCGAGCAGTGGGCTCGAGCACAACATCACTAGTTTTTACTAGTAGACCAGTAATTCTTATAGATATTCTGACTAGTATATCAGCACAGTCTCTGCTACATTTAATGGTCACTGTTTCTCAGCTCTTAAGTTCTGATTGATTGTCATGTGTGAGTGCACAGTGCACATGTTCACATTAGCTGAACTTTATAGATTGTACATTTAACATTATGTGACCTTGACTGTTGACCTTTAATCACTTGTGGTCTTTTAACTCTTTTTAAGTGATAGGCCTACCCCTCCCCCTTTAGGACCAGAGTTATTAGATCATTTCATGAATGGATTTACAATTTTAGTAATGTTTGGTGATATTGGCACTAATATGTTTGTCTTTGTGTTTTTAGAAGTCAACCATAACTAGGGGAAGTCTCAACCAAATCCTCTGTTGTGTGCACTGTGGCAAATAAATGTCCTGAAACTTATATTCAATCTCCTTGCATTCTTACTGATGTACCATAGTGATGTTAACACTTAAGTAAATCCAGCACAAGCCTATCATTACACAGTACATTAGTACATTTTACATTTACAATTTTATGTTATCCATGATCATAATCAGCAATATGTATAAACAAAATTGGCCTACATAGTCAGACTGTTTTCAAACAAACCACACTGTAACAATATCAATAAAAATATTTTGCTAATTTCTCTGCCATAAAACCTCATAGAGCAATAATTAAAAATATCGGCATCGGCCTCAAAAAATCCATATCGGTCGGGCTCTAGTCACAATCACTACAATCAAATCTCTTCAGATCATTTATAGCAGAGCCATGAAGATTTTGGATAAGAAACCCGTGAGGCCCCATTACTGTTTTAGTTTGAATCATTTAAAAATGTTAACATTTGAAAACTTCATCAGATTTGCTCAGTCAAAACTGATTTTACAAATGGAAATGCACAGTCAGGCTCCTCAGGTTCTGAGTGACTGCATAGTTCCTCTCAGAGCTGTGGGGTCAGTAACTAGAAGATGTCACAGCAGGAACTGTAAAGTACTGAGGCGCGAAATATCTTTGGGACAGCCTTCACTGTACAAGGCACTACAGCCTGGAACACTTTACCTTCAGAACTGAGAGGAGATTTAAACTGGGCCATTTTCAAATTGAAATCAAAGATTGTTTTATGAGGGGTTTGAACGAGCCGAGGCACCGATACACGTATCATGCGCTGAAAGCAATGCCTGAGCCGAGCTGTGTCACTGAGTGTATCACTTTAAGAAAAGTCACGTGACCGACACAGTGAGATGCTGCAGACCCTTGAGCCATCATATGCGATACCAACCAGGAAGGTACTGTATATATCAGAAATTGCACTTAACTTTAACAGTTTGAATTATTATTATTGTTTGAAGACAGGTTTTTTCTGTTTTACAGGCTCTGAAGGAAATGGCATCTAAAAGATATGAAGCAGAAACCCTGAACATTAAAGAAAAATTACACTCCACCAATGCAGTCAGCCTTACAGCTGATATGTGGACTTCAGTAAACATGGAGGCCTACTTGGCTGTGACTGGCCACTTTGATGACACTGAAAATAAAATGTACACCACTGTGCTGGGAGTTAAATACTTTCCCCAGAGCCACACAGCAGAGAATATTGCTGAGGTAGGTTTATTGAAAATATTCAGTATGGTTTGTGTTGGTGTCATGTAAGGACTTGTTATTTATTTATGTATATTTTTTAGGTCAAACGACATCTGATTGACAGCTGGGCCATCGCAGGAAAGGTTGGACGCTTTGTGACTGATGCTGGTGCAAATATGATAGTATCAGCGAGACTATTAAAAATCGGGCATAGTCCTTGCATCGCACACACTTTAAATTTGATAGTTAAAAAATCTTGCGATCAAGTGTCAGAACTTACTGATATCTGAAATAAAACCAAAAAAATTGTCTACTATTTTTGTTCCAGCACTGTCGCCAAGTAGAAGCTGTGTCAAGTGCAACAGCAAATGGAAAGACCACTTTTGAAACTCATCAATGAAGTTCCAATGCGCTGGAACAGCACTTATCAAATGCTGTCAAGAGTAGCGAGCCAAAAACAGCCTGTCTGGGTGAGTCTGGCGTCCTTAAAAACACAGATCCCTGCACTTACTGATGAGGAGCATGACATCATTGCAGAAGTCCTGGTTGTGCTTGTCCCTTTTAATTCTGCTACTGTGGAGCTTTCAGAGGAGAAGCGAGTGAGTGGAAGCAAAATAATACCGATGATCAAAATGCATCACCATGCAATGCAAAAATGTGCCCCATCTTTGCAAATATCAGTTGGAAAAAAACTGTGTCAGGAACTGGACAAAAGAGTCATGGAAACCTTAAACAGTGACGAATCTTCTAGCCATCTCTCTCTGGCAACCTTGTTGGACCCACAATACAAAGCGCTTGGTTTCTTAAATGGGAATAAAATAAATTCTTAATAATAAATTTCTGGGCCACCTTCAGCACCACAGGAAGATCAGCCTGGCCCCTCATCTCATTTGCCGGCATCTTCTAGTTCAGGTATGTATTTATTTATTCAAAAAGTATTTGTTGATATTTAAGATTTACATTTTATGCAAATCATGTCATCTTTTGTAGACAACCTGTGGCAACAACTATGCCTGGAGGTGTCTCAGAGCAGAAGAAACACAAAGTTTTATGGCTGATGCTATAATAGAAGTTCAGAGATACCTGTCAGCAGCAAACATTCCCAGAACTGAAGACCCACTGGAATATTGAAATTCTCAAAAACGGACCTACCCACACTTGTTCAAACTGTCCCGAAAATACTTCTGTATTCCTGCCTCATCAGTTCCTTGTGAAAGAATTTTCTCTAAAGCTGGAGAAATTGTTTCCAAGAGGAGAAATCGATTGAGCCCAAACATGCTTCAAAAACTTCTATTTCTGAATAAAAATGTTTGACACCCCCCCCCCCCAAAAAAAAAAAAGACAAGCATTCAAATGTCACAAGCACAATGTAAAAAGTTCACAAGCACTCAAATGTCACAATCACAATGAGTTGAGATTTCTCAGAGAAAGAAAAGAGGATTTGCTAGAGAAGGAGCTAGAAGTTAACATGGTAACACCTCAACTAGCCATGTCAGAGAAAAAGCCACTGCAGAGGATGCTGAACTGGAACTGTTGAAAGAGGTAACTCAGAGAGGATGGCCAAATGAACAACATGCTGTTTCAAAAGTCATCCACTCTACTGGACATTTAGTAATGAGATAACATACACATTTGGGCTGCTGTTCAAAGCAGCAAAGTTCATTGTTCCACATCAGCTGAAAGAAGAGAAAAAAAAAATCCATAAATCAAGGATGTATCAAGTACACAAGTATGGATTTTTTTTCCCGTAACTCATCCCAGCTCTTACGGATGGTTAAGTGCAGAGAAAGAGCCAGAGACATTTTATATTGGCCAAACAGGACTTCACATATCGAGACAACATCACAGTGTACAGTCTGTAATGAGAATAGAAACAGCAATCCAAAGGAGCCACTACTTTCACACCTAGTCCCAAACAGACCGTGGTAGAAAGTAGGTACTGATATGTTTCACAACAAAGGATCAGAGTTTCTTCTGTGTGGACTATTTTTACAAGTTCCCTGAAATAATGAAACTGAAAGATACCACCAGCAGTGATATCATAGTCGCTATGAAATCAATGTTTGACTGGCATGGCATACCTGATGTGGCAATCTAAGATAAATGTTAAATATATATCTAAATATAAATGTTCAAAATAAATCTAAATGAGAAATCTAAATGTGAACTTATTAGGATTGTTCATTTTGGGTGTAAGCATCAAAGAGGACGATGATTCAGAAGTATAATCAAGTCAGAAGGTTTATTTTAGTATCACACAGGTAAGGTAACAACAGCTGTGCCCCGCTGAAAGGGATAGGGTGAGCAAGCCATCCAAAAAGGAGTGATCACAGTTTTTATATTATGTATGACAATGTATGACGATTTCTGCATATCATTAAAATGTTTTCTTCAAGAAACTCCTGTGCCTCGACCAGGCCAGAGTTCTCATTACTGCGGTGTGTAATCTTCGTTATCTTCAGGAGCGTCCCACGCAACGGCAGGGCCGTGGGAGCCCCCACCTGTAACCTTGAGTTTCCTAACTTTGTAACCAGCTCATTATTGTGCACTTTTGCAAATGCACAATGTACTAATCGCAGAGTGACCTTTAGAGTGAAAGGAGAAAAACATCCTTTAGAATCACAGCATTCTTAGTACTATTGAAGCGGTTATTAACCCTAGCAATAGTACATCAAAATATAGTTTAGTGGTAATACGCAAAGCTATATGTAGAAATATTCAACAAACTCTAAATGTGAACTTTTTTGTCTTGCTAAATGTAAAGCTAAATATTTATTTGCCAAGTGTAAAGCAGCTAAATATTTAGTTAGTATGCAAATAATGAAGGGAATCTCCGCCCCTTTAAGTGCTGTGTGCACTGCAGAGCTTTGGCTGAGGCAGCCCGCAGTTTATTACCACTCTATTAACACTCATGGAGGACATCGAACGGGCTGTGATTGCTGGTGTACGGGCAGCCCTTCAGGGTGCTGTACAACCAGCAATTCTCATACCACTAACTGTAAGTAAAGACTTTTCATTTTGTATTATTTTATCAACGCGGCTAGCTAACATTTGATTAGCATCACGTATCACTGTGGCTTGTCAAGTTAATGCTAATTTAGCTAGCTAATATTTAGAATAAAAATGAGCAGTGAGAAACTTAGAAAGGCACCAGGGACCCGTATTTGGCAAAGTTAACCACAATTAGCAAAGGAGATTCTAAGGGTGACAAGATTAACGGGACAAATGGGTCAGTGGTGGACATTATTCAGACCTAGTGATATAGTAGAAAAAAAAATAAATAAAATGTTGTTTATCAAGTCTAATTAGCCTCTACATTGACAACATCAGAAGTAGCTTGCTGCTTGCTAACTGTAGAGAAATTACATATCTGTGCTAGCATGAGTAAAAATGGAGGACACAGCCTCAATTTGTGGGATGTTGTTGATCAAAAAATGCAGCATTTAATACTGCCTGTGCTACACTTTGGACTTAGATCTTTATTCATTTAATCTAGTTGTTACTACAATGTATGTGAGTATGCAAGTGATTTATTTTTTAACGCCTCCTCTAAGAATGATCTCATTGTCACCTGAGATCACTCACTAAATATTATGTACTCTTGTTTCAGAGACCTACTGGACAAGGTCAGGCACAGGCACCACCAGCCATCTCTACAGCCACCTCCAGTTTTGGTTCAGGCCTATCACAGAGACCAGTAGTAAGTGAAGATGTATTAACAATTTGTTTACGAAAAGTAAGCTTAATATCTAAGTATCTCTTAAAGAGACATTAACTCAAATATTAACTCAATATATTTAACATTTAGATTTATATTTAACATTGAGATATATATTTAACATTTAGATTTAGATTTAATATTTAGATATATATTTAACATTTAGATATATATTTATTATTTAAATTTACATTTAACGATTAGATATATAATTTAACACTTTTTTAAATATGAAAAAATATTCACAAAAATGTGTTAAATGTGTTAAAAAAGAGACATTTGGAGCTAAATGTGGCAAAAAGAAAGTGTTATTTTTATATTGTGCAGACTTTACAAACGGCACCCCATAGACCCCTTCATTTCAAGATTTTTTCTCAGGCATGGAACATGATAGAACTTTCTGAGCGCTATAGCTTTTTCCCATTGAAAAAGCTATAGCGCTTTTCAATGGGAATGGCATTCTAGTGCCATTCGCCACTAGAATGGCGAATGGCACAGCGAGTAACCTGCGTGATTGCGGCTGAGTTTACTATGATATGTCAAATCAAAGTGCTGGAGAATGCCTGAGAAGCGTTTTGAGGCACTAAAACATAGTTTTGGCGTTTTCTCAGGCATGGAACATGATATAACCAAAATTCCAAAAGCATCTTGTGGCACTTGGGCCTCCATTGTTGCACGGCAAAAATGGTGCAGTTATCTTTTATAGTTTTTCCACAAAACGTGTTGTGAACTTTCTGAGCGCTATAGCTTTTTCCCATTGAAAGTGCCCAAAAGCCCATTAGAATGGCACGGCGAGCAAACTGCGTGATTGCGGCTGGGTTTACCATGATATGTCATATCAGAGTGCTGGAGAACAGTTGAGGCGTGTGTAATGCATTGCCAATGCAGAAAGCGACAATGGCATTTTCAGCGCCTGAGAAGCGTTTTGAGGCACTAAAACATAGTTTTGGCGTTTTCTCAGGCATGGAACATGATATAACCAAAATTCCAAAAGCATCTTGTCGCACTTGGGCCTCCATTGTTGCACGGCAAAAATGGTGCAGTTATCTTTTATAGTTTTTCCACAAAACGTGTTTTGAACTTTCTGAGCGCTATAGCTTTTTCCCATTGAAAGTGCCCAAAAGCCCATTAGAATGGCACGGCGAGCAAACTGTGTGATTGCGGCTGGGTTTACCATGATATGTCATATCAGAGTGCTGGAGAACAGTTGAGGCGTGTGTAATGCATTTCCAATGCAGAAAGCGACAATGGCATTTTCAGCGCCTGAGAAGCGTTTTGAGGCACTAAAACATAGTTTTGGCGTTTTCTCAGGCATGGAACATGATAGAACCAAAATTCCAAAAGCATCTTGTGGCACTTGGGCCTCCATTGTTGCACGGCAAAAATGGTCCAGTTATCTTTTATAGTTTTTCCACAAAACGTGTTTTGAACTTTCTGAGCGCTATAGCTTTTTCCCATTTAAAGTGCCCAAAAGCCCATTAGAATGGCACGGCAAGCAAACTGCGTGATTGCGGCTGGGTTTACCATGATATGTCATATCAGAGTGCTGAGAAAGAGTTGAGGCGTGTGTAATGCATTTCCAATGCAGAAAGCGACAATGACATTTTCAGCGCCTGAGAAGCGTTTTGAGGCACTAAAACATAGTTTTGGCGTTTTCTCAGGCATGGAACATGATAGAACCAAAATTCCAAAAGCATCTTGTGGCACTTGGGCCTCCATTGTTGCACGGCAAAAATGGTCCAGTTATCTTTTATAGTTTTTCCACAAAACGTGTTTTGAACTTTCTGAGCGCTATAGCTTTTTCTCATTTAAAGTGCCCAAAAGCCCATTAGAATGGCACGGCGAGCAAACTGCGTGATTGCGGCTGGGTTTACCATGATATGTCATATCAGAGTGCTGAGAAAGAGTTGAGGCGTGTGTAATGCATTTCCAATGCAGAAAGCGACAATGGCATTTTCAGCGCCTGAGAAGCGTTTTGAGGCACTAAAACATAGTTTTGGCGTTTTCTCAGGCATGGAACATGATAGAACCAAAATTCCGAAAGCATCTTGTGGCACTTGAGCCTCCATTGTTGCACGGCAAAAATGGTCCAGTTATCTTTTATAGTTTTTTCACAACACGTGTTTTGAACTTTCTGAGCGCTATAGCTTTTTCCCATTGAAAGTGCCAAAAAGCCCATTAGAATGGCACGGCGAGCAAACTGCGTGATTGCGGCTGGGTTTACCATGATATGTCAAATCAGAGTGCTGGAGAACAGTTGAGGCGTGTGTAATGCATTTCCAATGCAGAAAGCGACAATGGCATTTTCAGCGCCTGAGAAGCGTTTTGAGGCACTAAAACATAGTTTTGGCGTTTTCTCAGGCATGGAACATGATAGAACCAAAATTCCAAAAGCATCTTGTGGCACTTGGGCCTCCATTGTTGCACAACAAAAATGGTCCAGTTATCTTTTATAGTTTTTCCACAAAACGTGTTTTGAACTTTCTGAGCGCTATAGCTTTTTCCCATTGAAAGTGCCCAAAAGCCCATTAGAATGGCACGGCGAGCAAACTGCGTGATTGCGGCTGGGTTTACCATGATATGTCATATCAGAGTGCTGAGAAAGAGTTGAGGCGTGTGTAATGCATTTCCAATGCAGGAAGCGACAATGACATTTTCAGCGCCTGAGAAGCGTTTTGAGGCACTAAAACATAGTTTTGGCGTTTTCTCAGGCATGGAACATGATAGAACCAAAATTCCAAAAGCATCTTGTGGCACTTGGGCCTCCATTGTTGCACGGCAAAAATGGTCCAGTTATCTTTTATAGTTTTTCCACAAAACGTGTTTTGAACTTTCTGAGCGCTATAGCTTTTTCCCATTGAAAGTGCCCAAAAGCCAATTAGAATGGCACGGCGAGCAAACTGCGTGATTGCGGCTGGGTTTACCATGATATGTCATATCAGAGTGCTGGAGAACAGTTGAGGCGTGTGTAATGCATTTCCAATGCAGAAAGCGACAATGGCATTTTCAGCGCCTGAGAAGCGTTTTGAGGTACTAAAACATAGTTTTGGTGTTTTCTCAGGCATGGAACATGATAGAACCAAAATTCCAAAAGCATCTTGTGGCACTTGGGCCTCCATTGTTGCACGGCAAAAATGGTCCAGTTATCTTTTATAGTTTTTTCACAAAACGTGTTTTGAACTTTCTGAGCGCTATAGCTTTTTCCCATTGAAAGTGCCAAAAAGCCCATTAGAATGGCACGGCGAGCAAACTGCGTGATTGCGGCTGGGTTTACCATGATATGTCAAATCAGAGTGCTGGAGAACAGTTGAGGCGTGTGTAATGCATTTCCAATGCAGAAAGCGACAATGGCATTTTCAGCGCCTGAGAAGCGTTTTGAAGCACTAAAACATAGTTTTGGCGTTTTCTCAGGCATGGAACATGATAGAACCAAAATTCCAAAATCATCTTGTGGCACTTGGGCCTCCATTGTTGCACGGCAAAAATGGTCCAGTTATCTTTTATAGTTTTTCCACAAAACGTGTTTTGAACTTTCTGAGCGCTATAGCTTTTTCCCATTGAAAGTGCACAAAAGCCCATTAGAATGGCACGGCGAGCAAACTGCGTGATTGCGGCTGGGTTTACCATGATATGTCATATCAGAGTGCTGAGAAAGAGTTGAGGCGTGTGTAATGCATTTCCAATGCAGAAAGCGACAATGACATTTTCAGCGCCTGAGAAGCGTTTTGAGGCACTAAAACATAGTTTTGGCGTTTTCTCAGGCATGGAACATGATAGAACCAAAATTCCAAAACCATCTTGTGGCACTTGGGCCTCCATTGTTGCACGGCAAAAATGGTCCAGTTATCTTTTATAGTTTTTCCACAAAACGTGTTTTGAACTTTCTGAGCGCTATAGCTTTTTCCCATTGAAAGTGCCCAAAAGCCCATTAGAATGGCACGGCGAGCAAACTGCGTGATTGCGGCTGGGTTTACCATGATATGTCATATCAGAGTGCTGGAGAACAGTTGAGGCGTGTGTAATGCATTTCCAATGCAGAAAGCGACAATGGCATTTTCAGCGCCTGAGAAGCGTTTTGAGGCACTAAAACATAGTTTTGGCGTTTTCTCAGGCATGGAACATGATAGAACCAAAATTCCAAAAGCATCTTGTGGCACTTGGGCCTCCATTGTTGCACGGCAAAAAGGGTCCAGTTATCTTTTATAGTTTTTCCACAAAACGTGTTTTGAACTTTCTGAGCGCTATAGCTTTTTCCCATTGAAAGTGCCCAAAAGCCCATTAGAATGGCACGGCGAGCAAACTGCGTGATTGCGGCTGGGTTTACCATGATATGTCATATCAGAGTGCTGGAGAACAGTTGAGGCGTGTGTAATGCATTTCCAATGCAGAAAGCGACAATGGCATTTTCAGCGCCTGAGAAGCGTTTTGAGGCACTAAAACATAGTTTTGGCGTTTTCTCAGGCATGGAACATGATAGAACCAAAATTCCAAAAGCATCTTGTGGCACTTGGGCCTCCATTGTTGCACGGCAAAAATGGTCCAGTTATCTTTTATAGTTTTTTCACAAAACGTGTTTTGAACTTTCTGAGCGCTATAGCTTTTTCCCATTGAAAGTGCCAAAAAGCCCATTAGAATGGCACGGCGAGCAAACTGCGTGATTGCGGCTGGGTTTACCATGATATGTCAAATCAGAGTGCTGGAGAACAGTTGAGGCGTGTGTAATGCATTTCCAATGCAGAAAGCGACAATGGCATTTTCAGCGCCTGAGAAGCGTTTTGAGGCACTAAAACATAGTTTTGGCGTTTTCTCAGGCATGGAACATGATAGAACCAAAATTCCAAAAGCATCTTGTGGCACTTGGGCCTCCATTGTTGCACGGCAAAAATGGTCCAGTTATCTTTTATAGTTTTTTCACAAAACGTGTTTTGAACTTTCTGAGCGCTATAGCTTTTTCCCATTGAAAGTGCCAAAAAGCCCATTAGAATGGCACGGCGAGCAAACTGCGTGATTGCGGCTGGGTTTACCATGATATGTCAAATCAGAGTGCTGGAGAACAGTTGAGGCGTGTGTAATGCATTTCCAATGCAGAAAGCGACAATGGCATTTTCAGCGCCTGAGAAGCGTTTTGAGGCACTAAAACATAGTTTTGGCGTTTTCTCAGGCATGGAACATGATAGAACCAAAATTCCAAAAGCATCTTGTGGCACTTGGGCCTCCATTGTTGCACAACAAAAATGGTCCAGTTATCTTTTATAGTTTTTCCACAAAACGTGTTTTGAACTTTCTGAGCGCTATAGCTTTTTCCCATTGAAAGTGCCCAAAAGCCCATTAGAATGGCACGGCGAGCAAACTGCGTGATTGCGGCTGGGTTTACCATGATATGTCAAATCAGAGTGCTGGAGAACAGTTGAGGCGTGTGTAATGCATTTCCAATGCAGAATGCGACAATGACATTTTCAGCGCCTGAGAAGCGTTTTGAGGCACTAAAACATAGTTTTGGCGTTTTCTCAGGCATGGAACATGATAGAACCAAAATTCCAAAACCATCTTGTGGCACTTGGGCCTCCATTGTTGCACGGCAAAAATGGTCCAGTTATCTTTTATAGTTTTTCCACAAAACGTGTTTTGAACTTTCTGAGCGCTATAGCTTTTTCCCATTGAAAGTGCCCAAAAGCCCATTAGAATGGCACGGCGAGCAAACTGCGTGATTGCGGCTGGGTTTACCATGATATGTCATATCAGAGTGCTGGAGAACAGTTGAGGCGTGTGTAATGCATTTCCAATGCAGAAAGCGACAATGGCATTTTCAGCGCCTGAGAAGCGTTTTGAGGCACTAAAACATAGTTTTGGCGTTTTCTCAGGCATGGAACATGATAGAACCAAAATTCCAAAAGCATCTTGTGGCACTTGGGCCTCCATTGTTGCACGGCAAAAAGGGTCCAGTTATCTTTTATAGTTTTTCCACAAAACGTGTTTTGAACTTTCTGAGCGCTATAGCTTTTTCCCATTGAAAGTGCCAAAAAGCCCATTAGAATGGCACGGCGAGCAAACTGCGTGATTGCGGCTG
>CM036260.1:0-72500 GCA_020698575.1 Bostrychus sinensis
CGCTGAAAATGCCATTGTCGCTTTCTGCATTGGCAATGCATTACACACGCCTCAACTGTTCTCCAGCACTCTGATATGACATATCATGGTAAACCCAGCCGCAATCACGCAGTTTGCTCGCCGTGCCATTCTAATGGGCTTTTGGGCACTTTCAATGGGAAAAAGCTATAGCGCTCAGAAAGTTCAAAACACGTTTTGTGGAAAAACTATAAAAGATAACTGGACCATTTTTGCCGTGCAACAATGGAGGCCCAAGTGCCACAAGATGCTTTTGGAATTTGGTTCTATCATGTTCCATGCCTGAGAAAACGCCAAAACTATGTTTTAGTGCCTCAAAACGCTTCTCAGGCGCTGAAAATGCCATTGTCGCTTTCTGCATTGGCAATGCATTACACACGCCTCAACTGTTCTCCAGCACTCTGATATGACATATCATGGTAAACCCAGCCGCAATCACGCAGTTTGCTCGCCGTGCCATTCTAATGGGCTTTTGGGCACTTTCAATGGGAAAAAGCTATAGCGCTCAGAAAGTTCAAAACACGTTTTGTGGAAAAACTATAAAGATAACTGGACCATTTTTGCCGTGCAACAATGGAGGCCCAAGTGCCACAAGATGCTTTTGGAATTTTGGTTCTATCATGTTCCATGCCTGAGAAAACGCCAAAACTATGTTTTAGTGCCTCAAAACGCTTCTCAGGCGCTGAAAATGCCATTGTCGCTTTCTGCATTGGCAATGCATTACACACGCCTCAAACTTTCTCCAGCACTCTGATATGACATATCATGGTAAACCCAGCCGCAATCACGCAGTTTGCTCGCCGTGCCATTCTAATGGGCTTTTGGGCACTTTCAATGGGAAAAAGCTATAGCGCTCAGAAAGTTCAAAACACGTTTTGTGGAAAAACTATAAAAGATAACTGGACCATTTTTGCCGTGCAACAATGGAGGCCCAAGTGCCACAAGATGCTTTTGGAATTTTGGTTCTATCATGTTCCATGCCTGAGAAAACGCCAAAATATGTTTTAGTGCCTCAAAACGCTTCTCAGGCGCTGAAAATGCCATTGTCGCTTTCTGCATTGGCAATGCATTACACACGCCTCAACTGTTCTCCAGCACTCTGATGACATATCATGGTAAACCCAGCCGCAATCACGCAGTTTGCTCGCCGTGCCATTCTAATGGGCTTTTGGGCACTTTCAATGGGAAAAAGCTATAGCGCTCAGAAAGTTCAAAACACGTTTTGTGGAAAAACTATAAAAGATAACTGGACCATTTTTGCCGTGCAACAATGGAGGCCCAAGTGCCACAAGATGCTTTTGGAATTTTGGTTCTATCATGTTCCATGCCTGAGAAAACGCCAAAACTATGTTTTAGTGCCTCAAAACGCTTCTCAGGCGCTGAAAATGCCATTGTCGCTTTCTGCATTGGAAATGCATTACACACGCCTCAACTGTTCTCCAGCACTCTGATATGACATATCATGGTAAACCCAGCCGCAATCACGCAGTTTGCTCGCCGTGCCATTCTAATGGGCTTTTGGGCACTTTCAATGGGAAAAAGCTATAGCGCTCAGAAAGTTCAAAACACGTTTTGTGGAAAAACTATAAAAGATAACTGGACCATTTTTGCCGTGCAACAATGGAGGCCCAAGTGCCACAAGATGCTTTTGGAATTTTGGTTCTATCATGTTCCATGCCTGAGAAAACGCCAAAACTATGTTTTAGTGCCTCAAAACGCTTCTCAGGCGCTGAAAATGCCATTGTCGCTTTCTGCATTGGCAATGCATTACACACGCCTCAACTGTTCTCCAGCACTCTGATATGACATATCATGGTAAACCCAGCCGCAATCACGCAGTTTGCTCGCCGTGCCATTCTAATGGGCTTTTGGGCACTTTCAATGGGAAAAAGCTATAGCGCTCAGAAAGTTCAAAACACGTTTTGTGGAAAAGTGCAACAATGGAGGCCCAAGTGCCACAAGATGCTTTTGGAATTTTGGTTCTATCATGTTCCATGCCTGAGAAAACGCCAAAACTATGTTTTAGTGCCTCAAAACGCTTCTCAGGCGCTGAAAATGCCATTGTCGCTTTCTGCATTGGCAATGCATTACACACGCCTCAACTGTTCTCCAGCACTCTGATATGACATATCATGGTAAACCCAGCCGCAATCACGCAGTTTGCTCGCCGTGCCATTCTAATGGGCTTTTGGGCACTTTCAATGGGAAAAAGCTATAGCGCTCAGAAAGTTCAAAACACGTTTTGTGGAAAAACTATAAAAGATAACTGGACCATTTTGCCGTGCAACAATGGAGGCCCAAGTGCCACAAGATGCTTTTGGAATTTTGGTTCTATCATGTTCCATGCCTGAGAAAACGCCAAAACTATGTTTTAGTGCCTCAAAACGCTTCTCAGGCGCTGAAAATGCCATTGTCGCTTTCTGCATTGGCAATGCATTACACACGCCTCAACTGTTCTCCAGCACTCTGATATGACATATCATGGTAAACCCAGCCGCAATCACGCAGTTTGCTCGCCGTGCCATTCTAATGGGCTTTTGGGCACTTTCAATGGGAAAAAGCTATAGCGCTCAGAAAGTTCAAAACACGTTTTGTGGAAAAACTATAAAAGATAACTGGACCATTTTTGCCGTGCAACAATGGAGGCCCAAGTGCCACAAGATGCTTTTGGAATTTTGGTTCTATCATGTTCCATGCCTGAGAAAACGCCAAAACTATGTTTTAGTGCCTCAAAACGCTTCTCAGGCGCTGAAAATGCCATTGTCGCTTTCTGCATTGGCAATGCATTACACACGCCTCAACTGTTCTCCAGCACTCTGATATGACATATCATGGTAAACCCAGCCGCAATCACGCAGTTTGCTCGCCGTGCCATTCTAATGGGCTTTTGGGCACTTTCAATGGGAAAAAGCTATAGCGCTCAGAAAGTTCAAAACACGTTTTGTGGAAAAACTATAAAAGATAACTGGACCATTTTTGCCGTGCAACAATGGAGGCCCAAGTGCCACAAGATGCTTTTGGAATTTTGGTTCTATCATGTTCCATGCCTGAGAAAACGCCAAAACTATGTTTTAGTGCCTCAAAACGCTTCTCAGGCGCTGAAAATGCCATTGTCGCTTTCTGCATTGGCAATGCATTACACACGCCTCAACTGTTCTCCAGCACTCTGATATGACATATCATGGTAAACCCAGCCGCAATCACGCAGTTTGCTCGCCGTGCCATTCTAATGGGCTTTTGGGCACTTTCAATGGGAAAAAGCTATAGCGCTCAGAAAGTTCAAAACACGTTTTGTGGAAAAACTATAAAAGATAACTGGACCATTTTTGCCGTGCAACAATGGAGGCCCAAGTGCCACAAGATGCTTTTGGAATTTTGGTTCTATCATGTTCCATGCCTGAGAAAACGCCAAAACTATGTTTTAGTGCCTCAAAACGCTTCTCAGGCGCTGAAAATGCCATTGTCGCTTTCTGCATTGGCAATGCATTACACACGCCTCAACTGTTCTCCAGCACTCTGATATGACATATCATGGTAAACCCAGCCGCAATCACGCAGTTTGCTCGCCGTGCCATTCTAATGGGCTTTTGGGCACTTTCAATGGGAAAAAGCTATAGCGCTCAGAAAGTTCAAAACACGTTTTGTGGAAAAACTATAAAAGATAACTGGACCATTTTGCCGTGCAACAATGGAGGCCCAAGTGCCACAAGATGCTTTTGGAATTTTGGTTCTATCATGTTCCATGCCTGAGAAAACGCCAAAACTATGTTTTAGTGCCTCAAAACGCTTCTCAGGCGCTGAAAATGCCATTGTCGCTTTCTGCATTGGCAATGCATTACACACGCCTCAACTGTTCTCCAGCACTCTGATATGACATATCATGGTAAACCCAGCCGCAATCACGCAGTTTGCTCGCCGTGCCATTCTATAGGGCTTTTGGGCACTTTCAATGGGAAAAAGCTATAGCGCTCAGAAAGTTCAAAACACGTTTTGTGGAAAAACTATAAAAGATAACTGGACCATTTTTGCCGTGCAACAATGGAGGCCCAAGTGCCACAAGATGCTTTTGGAATTTTGGTTCTATCATGTTCCATGCCTGAGAAAACGCCAAAACTATGTTTTAGTGCCTCAAAACGCTTCTCAGGCGCTGAAAATGCCATTGTCGCTTTCTGCATTGGCAATGCATTACACACGCCTCAACTGTTCTCCAGCACTCTGATATGACATATCATGGTAAACCCAGCCGCAATCACGCAGTTTGCTCGCCGTGCCATTCTAATGGGCTTTTGGGCACTTTCAATGGGAAAAAGCTATAGCGCTCAGAAAGTTCAAAACACGTTTTGTGGAAAAACTATAAAAGATAACTGGACCATTTTTGCCGTGCAACAATGGAGGCCCAAGTGCCACAAGATGCTTTTGGAATTTTGGTTCTATCATGTTCCATGCCTGAAAAACGCCAAAACTATGTTTTAGTGCCTCAAAACGCTTCTCAGGCGCTGAAAATGCCATTGTCGCTTTCTGCATTGGCAATGCATTACACACGCCTCAACTGTTCTCCAGCACTCTGATATGACATATCATGGTAAACCCAGCCGCAATCACGCAGTTTGCTCGCCGTGCCATTCTAATGGGCTTTTGGGCACTTTCAATGGGAAAAAGCTATAGCGCTCAGAAAGTTCAAAACACGTTTTGTGGAAAAACTATAAAAGATAACGACCATTTTTGCCGTGCAACAATGGAGGCCCAAGTGCCACAAGATGCTTTTGGAATTTTGGTTCTATCATGTTCCATGCCTGAGAAAACGCCAAAACTATGTTTTAGTGCCTCAAAACGCTTCTCAGGCGCTGAAAATGCCATTGTCGCTTTCTGCATTGGCAATGCATTACACACGCCTCAACTGTTCTCCAGCACTCTGATATGACATATCATGGTAAACCCAGCCGCAATCACGCAGTTTGCTCGCCGTGCCATTCTAATGGGCTTTTGGGCACTTTCAATGGGAAAAAGCTATAGCGCTCAGAAAGTTCAAAACACGTTTTGTGGAAAAACTATAAAAGATAACTGGACCATTTTTGCCGTGCAACAATGGAGGCCCAAGTGCCACAAGATGCTTTTGGAATTTTGGTTCTATCATGTTCCATGCCTGAGAAAACGCCAAAACTATGTTTTAGTGCCTCAAAACGCTTCTCAGGCGCTGAAAATGCCATTGTCGCTTTCTGCATTGGCAATGCATTACACACGCCTCAACTTCTCCAGCACTCTGATATGACATATCATGGTAAACCCAGCCGCAATCACGCAGTTTGCTCGCCGTGCCATTCTAATGGGCTTTTGGGCACTTTCAATGGGAAAAAGCTATAGCGCTCAGAAAGTTCAAAACACGTTTTGTGGAAAAACTAAAAAGATAACTGGACCATTTTTGCCGTGCAACAATGGAGGCCCAAGTGCCACAAGATGCTTTTGGAATTTTGGTTCTATCATGTTCCATGCCTGAGAAAACGCCAAAACTATGTTTTAGTGCCTCAAAACGCTTCTCAGGCGCTGAAAATGCCATTGTCGCTTTCTGCATTGGCAATGCATTACACACGCCTCAACTGTTCTCCAGCACTCTGATATGACATATCATGGTAAACCCAGCCGCAATCACGCAGTTTGCTCGCCGTGCCATTCTAATGGGCTTTTGGGCACTTTCAATGGGAAAAAGCTATAGCGCTCAGAAAGTTCAAAACACGTTTTGTGGAAAAACTATAAAAGATAACTGGACCATTTTTGCCGTGCAACAATGGAGGCCCAAGTGCCACAAGATGCTTTTGGAATTTTGGTTCTATCATGTTCCATGCCTGAGAAAACGCCAAAACTATGTTTTAGTGCCTCAAAACGCTTCTCAGGCGCTGAAAATGCCATTGTCGCTTTCTGCATTGGCAATGCATTACACACGCCTCAACTGTTCTCCAGCACTCTGATATGACATATCATGGTAAACCCAGCCGCAATCACGCAGTTTGCTCGCCGTGCCATTCTAATGGGCTTTTGGGCACTTTCAATGGGAAAAAGCTATAGCGCTCAGAAAGTTCAAAACACGTTTGTGTGAAAAACTATAAAAGATAACTGGACCATTTTGCCGTGCAACAATGGAGGCCCAAGTGCCACAAGATGCTTTTGGAATTTTGGTTCTATCATGTTCCATGCCTGAGAAAACGCCAAAACTATGTTTTAGTGCCTCAAAACGCTTCTCAGGCGCTGAAAATGCCATTGTCGCTTTCTGCATTGGCAATGCATTACACACGCCTCAACTCTTCTCCAGCACTCTGATATGACATATCATGGTAAACCCAGCCGCAATCACGCAGTTTGCTCGCCGTGCCATTCTAATGGGCTTTTGGGCACTTTCAATGGGAAAAAGCTATAGCGCTCAGAAAGTTCAAAACACGTTTTGTGGAAAAACTATAAAAGATAACTGGACCATTTTTGCCGTGCAACAATGGAGGCCCAAGTGCCACAAGATGCTTTTGGAATTTTGGTTCTATCATGTTCCATGCCTGAGAAAACGCCAAAACTATGTTTTAGTGCCTCAAAACGCTTCTCAGGCGCTGAAAATGCCATTGTCGCTTTCTGCATTGGCAATGCATTACACACGCCTCAACTCTTCTCCAGCACTCTGATATGACATATCATGGTAAACCCAGCCGCAATCACGCAGTTTGCTCGCCGTGCCATTCTAATGGGCTTTTGGGCACTTTCAATGGGAAAAAGCTATTGCGCTCAGAAAGTTCAAAACACGTTTTGTGGAAAAACTATAAAAGATAACTGGACCATTTTTGCCGTGCAACAATGGAGGCCCAAGTGCCACAAGATGCTTTTGGAATTTTGGTTCTATCATGTTCCATGCCTGAGAAAACGCCAAAACTATGTTTTAGTGCCTCAAAACGCTTCTCAGGCGCTGAAAATGCCATTGTCGCTTTCTGCATTGGAAATGCATTACACACGCCTCAACTGTTCTCCAGCACTCTGATATGACATATCATGGTAAACCCAGCCGCAATCACGCAGTTTGCTCGCCGTGCCATTCTAATGGGCTTTTGGGCACTTTCAATGGGAAAAAGCTATAGCGCTCAGAAAGTTCAAAACACGTTTTGTGAAAAACTATAAAAGATAACTGGACCATTTTTGCCGTGCAACAATGGAGGCCCAAGTGCCACAAGATGCTTTTGGAATTTTGGTTCTATCATGTTCCATGCCTGAGAAAACGCCAAAACTATGTTTTAGTGCCTCAAAACGCTTCTCAGGCGCTGAAAATGCCATTGTCGCTTTCTGCATTGGCAATGCATTACACACGCCTCAACTCTTCTCCAGCACTCTGATATGACATATCATGGTAAACCCAGCCGCAATCACGCAGTTTGCTCGCCGTGCCATTCTAATGGGCTTTTGGGCACTTTCAATGGGAAAAAGCTATAGCGCTCAGAAAGTTCAAAACACGTTTTGTGGAAAAACTATAAAAGATAACTGGACCATTTTTGCCGTGCAACAATGGAGGCCCAAGTGCCACAAGATGCTTTTGGAATTTTGGTTCTATCATGTTCCATGCCTGAGAAAACGCCAAAACTATGTTTTAGTGCCTCAAAACGCTTCTCAGGCGCTGAAAATGCCATTGTCGCTTTCTGCATTGGCAATGCATTACACACGCCTCAACTCTTCTCCAGCACTCTGATATGACATATCATGGTAAACCCAGCCGCAATCACGCAGTTTGCTCGCCGTGCCATTCTAATGGGCTTTTGGGCACTTTCAATGGGAAAAAGCTATAGCGCTCAGAAAGTTCAAAACACGTTTTGTGGAAAAACTATAAAAGATAACTGGACCATTTTTGCCGTGCAACAATGGAGGCCCAAGTGCCACAAGATGCTTTTGGAATTTTGGTTCTATCATGTTCCATGCCTGAGAAAACGCCAAAACTATGTTTTAGTGCCTCAAAACGCTTCTCAGGCGCTGAAAATGCCATTGTCGCTTTCTGCATTGGCAATGCATTACACACGCCTCAACTCTTCTCCAGCACTCTGATATGACATATCATGGTAAACCCAGCCGCAATCACGCAGTTTGCTCGCCGTGCCATTCTAATGGGCTTTTGGGCACTTTCAATGGGAAAAAGCTATTGCGCTCAGAAAGTTCAAAACACGTTTTGTGGAAAAACTATAAAAGATAACTGGACCATTTTTGCCGTGCAACAATGGAGGCCCAAGTGCCACAAGATGCTTTTGGAATTTTGGTTCTATCATGTTCCATGCCTGAGAAAACGCCAAAACTATGTTTTAGTGCCTCAAAACGCTTCTCAGGCGCTGAAAATGCCATTGTCGCTTTCTGCATTGGAAATGCATTACACACGCCTCAACTGTTCTCCAGCACTCTGATATGACATATCATGGTAAACCCAGCCGCAATCACGCAGTTTGCTCGCCGTGCCATTCTAATGGGCTTTTGGGCACTTTCAATGGGAAAAAGCTATAGCGCTCAGAAAGTTCAAAACACGTTTTGTGGAAAAACTATAAAAGATAACTGGACCATTTTTGCCGTGCAACAATGGAGGCCCAAGTGCCACAAGATGCTTTTGGAATTTTGGTTCTATCATGTTCCATGCCTGAGAAAACGCCAAAACTATGTTTTAGTGCCTCAAAACGCTTCTCAGGCGCTGAAAATGCCATTGTCGCTTTCTGCATTGGCAATGCATTACACACGCCTCAACTCTTCTCCAGCACTCTGATATGACATATCATGGTAAACCCAGCCGCAATCACGCAGTTTGCTCGCCGTGCCATTCTAATGGGCTTTTGGGCACTTTCAATGGGAAAAAGCTATAGCGCTCAGAAAGTTCAAAACACGTTTTGTGGAAAAACTATAAAAGATAACTGGACCATTTTTGCCGTGCAACAATGGAGGCCCAAGTGCCACAAGATGCTTTTGGAATTTTGGTTCTATCATGTTCCATGCCTGAGAAAACGCCAAAACTATGTTTTAGTGCCTCAAAACGCTTCTCAGGCGCTGAAAATGCCATTGTCGCTTTCTGCATTGGCAATGCATTACACACGCCTCAACTCTTCTCCAGCACTCTGATATGACATATCATGGTAAACCCAGCCGCAATCACGCAGTTTGCTCGCCGTGCCATTCTAATGGGCTTTTTGGCACTTTCAATGGGAAAAAGCTATAGCGCTCAGAAAGTTCAAAACACGTTTTGTGGAAAAAACTATAAAAGATAACTGGACCATTTTTGCCGTGCAACAATGGAGGCCCAAGTGCCACAAGATGCTTTTGGAATTTTGGTTCTATCACTGTTCCATGCCTGAGAAAACGCCAAAACTATGTTTTAGTGCCTCAAAACGCTTCTCAGGCGCTGAAAATGCCATTGTCGCTTTCTGCATTGGAAATGCATTACACACGCCTCAACTGTTCTCCAGCACTCTGATATGACATATCATGGTAAACCCAGCCGCAATCACGCAGTTTGCTCGCCGTGCCATTCTAATGGGCTTTTGGGCACTTTCAATGGGAAAAAGCTATAGCGCTCAGAAAGTTCAAAACACGTTTTGTGGAAAAAACTATAAAAGATAACTGGACCATTTTTGCCGTGCAACAATGGAGGCCCAAGTGCCACAAGATGCTTTTGGAATTTTGGTTCTATCACTGTTCCATGCCTGAGAAAACGCCAAAACTATGTTTTAGTGCCTCAAAACGCTTCTCAGGCGCTGAAAATGCCATTGTCGCTTTCTGCATTGGCAATGCATTACACACGCCTCAACTGTTCTCCAGCACTCTGATATGACATATCATGGTAAACCCAGCCGCAATCACGCAGTTTGCTCGCCGTGCCATTCTAATGGGCTTTTTGGCACTTTCAATGGGAAAAAGCTATAGCGCTCAGAAAGTTCAAAACACGTTTTGTGAAAAAACTATAAAAGATAACTGGACCATTTTTGCCGTGCAACAATGGAGGCCCAAGTGCCACAAGATGCTTTTGGAATTTTGGTTCTATCACTGTTCCATGCCTGAGAAAACGCCAAAACTATGTTTTAGTGCCTCAAAACGCTTCTCAGGCGCTGAAAATGCCATTGTCGCTTTCTGCATTGGCAATGCATTACACACGCCTCAACTGTTCTCCAGCACTCTGATATGACATATCATGGTAAACCCAGCCGCAATCACGCAGTTTGCTCGCCGTGCCATTCTAATGGGCTTTTGGGCACTTTCAATGGGAAAAAGCTATAGCGCTCAGAAAGTTCAAAACACGTTTTGTGAAAAAACTATAAAAGATAACTGGACCATTTTTGCCGTGCAACAATGGAGGCCCAAGTGCCACAAGATGCTTTTGGAATTTTGGTTCTATCACTGTTCCATGCCTGAGAAAACGCCAAAACTATGTTTTAGTGCCTCAAAACGCTTCTCAGGCGCTGAAAATGCCATTGTCGCTTTCTGCATTGGAAATGCATTACACACGCCTCAACTGTTCTCCAGCACTCTGATATTGACATATCATGGTAAACCCAGCCGCAATCACGCAGTTTGCTCGCCGTGCCATTCTAATGGGCTTTTTGGCACTTTCAATGGGAAAAAGCTATAGCGCTCAGAAAGTTCAAAACACGTTTTGTGAAAAAACTATAAAAGATAACTGGACCATTTTTGCCGTGCAACAATGGAGGCCCAAGTGCCACAAGATGCTTTTGGAATTTTGGTTCTATCACGTTCCATGCCTGAGAAAACGCCAAAACTATGTTTTAGTGCCTCAAAACGCTTCTCAGGCGCTGAAAATGCCATTGTCGCTTTCTGCATTGGAAATGCATTACACACGCCTCAACTGTTCTCCAGCACTCTGATATGACATATCATGGTAAACCCAGCCGCAATCACGCAGTTTGCTCGCCGTGCCATTCTAATGGGCTTTTGGCACTTTCAATGGGAAAAAGCTATAGCGCTCAGAAAGTTCAAAACACGTTTTGTGGAAAAAACTATAAAAGATAACTGGACCATTTTTGCCGTGCAACAATGGAGGCCCAAGTGCCACAAGATGCTTTTGGAATTTTGGTTCTATCACTGTTCCATGCCTGAGAAAACGCCAAAACTATGTTTTAGTGCCTCAAAACGCTTCTCAGGCGCTGAAAATGCCATTGTCGCTTTCTGCATTGGCAATGCATTACACACGCCTCAACTGTTCTCCAGCACTCTGATATGACATATCATGGTAAACCCAGCCGCAATCACGCAGTTTACTCGCCGTGCCATTCTAATGGGCTTTTGGGCACTTTCAATGGGAAAAAGCTATAGCGCTCAGAAAGTTCAAAACACGTTTTGTGAAAAAACTATAAAAGATAACTGGACCATTTTTGCCGTGCAACAATGGAGGCCCAAGTGCCACAAGATGCTTTTGGAATTTTGGTTCTATCATGTTCCATGCCTGAGAAAACGCCAAAACTATGTTTTAGTGCCTCAAAACGCTTCTCAGGCGCTGAAAATGCCATTGTCGCTTTCTGCATTGGCAATGCATTACACACGCCTCAACTGTTCTCCAGCACTCTGATATGACATATCATGGTAAACCCAGCCGCAATCACGCAGTTTGCTCGCCGTGCCATTCTAATGGGCTTTTGGGCACTTTCAATGGGAAAAAGCTATAGCGCTCAGAAAGTTCAAAACACGTTTTGTGAAAAAACTATAAAAGATAACTGGACCATTTTTGCCGTGCAACAATGGAGGCCCAAGTGCCACAAGATGCTTTTGGAATTTTGGTTCTATCACGTTCCATGCCTGAGAAAACGCCAAAACTATGTTTTAGTGCCTCAAAACGCTTCTCAGGCGCTGAAAATGCCATTGTCGCTTTCTGCATTGGAAATGCATTACACACGCCTCAACATGTTCTCCAGCACTCTGATATGACATATCATGGTAAACCCAGCCGCAATCACGCAGTTTGCTCGCCGTGCCATTCTAATGGGCTTTTGGGCACTTTCAATGGGAAAAAGCTATAGCGCTCAGAAAGTTCAAAACACGTTTTGTGGAAAAACTATAAAAGATAACTGGACCATTTTTGCCGTGCAACAATGGAGGCCCAAGTGCCACAAGATGCTTTTGGAATTTTGGTTCTATCATGTTCCATGCCTGAGAAAACGCCAAAACTATGTTTTAGTGCCTCAAAACGCTTCTCAGGCGCTGAAAATGCCATTGTCGCTTTCTGCATTGGCAATGCATTACACACGCCTCAACTGTTCTCCAGCACTCTGATATGACATATCATGGTAAACCCAGCCGCAATCACGCAGTTTGCTCGCCGTGCCATTCTAATGGGCTTTTGGGCACTTTCAATGGGAAAAAGCTATAGCGCTCAGAAAGTTCAAAACACGTTTTGTGGAAAAACTATAAAAGATAACTGGACCATTTTTGCCGTGCAACAATGGAGGCCCAAGTGCCACAAGATGCTTTTGGAATTTTGGTTCTATCATGTTCCATGCCTGAGAAAACGCCAAAACTATGTTTTAGTGCCTCAAAACGCTTCTCAGGCGCTGAAAATGCCATTGTCGCTTTCTGCATTGGCAATGCATTACACACGCCTCAACTGTTCTCCAGCACTCTGATATGACATATCATGGTAAACCCAGCCGCAATCACGCAGTTTGCTCGCCGTGCCATTCTAATGGGCTTTTGGGCACTTTCAATGGGAAAAAGCTATAGCGCTCAGAAAGTTCAAAACACGTTTTGTGGAAAAAACTATAAAAGATAACTGGACCATTTTTGCCGTGCAACAATGGAGGCCCAAGTGCCACAAGATGCTTTTGGAATTTTGGTTCTATCATGTTCCATGCCTGAGAAAACGCCAAAACTATGTTTTAGTGCCTCAAAACGCTTCTCAGGCGCTGAAAATGCCATTGTCGCTTTCTGCATTGGCAATGCATTACACACGCCTCAACTGTTCTCCAGCACTCTGATATGACATATCATGGTAAACCCAGCCGCAATCACGCAGTTTGCTCGCCGTGCCATTCTAATGGGCTTTTGGGCACTTTCAATGGGAAAAAGCTATAGCGCTCAGAAAGTTCAAAACACGTTTTGTGGAAAAAACTATAAAAGATAACTGGACCATTTTTGCCGTGCAACAATGGAGGCCCAAGTGCCACAAGATGCTTTTGGAATTTTGGTTCTATCATGTTCCATGCCTGAGAAAACGCCAAAACTATGTTTTAGTGCCTCAAAACATTCTCAGGCGCTGAAAATGCCATTGTCGCTTTCTGCATTGGAAATGCATTACACACGCCTCAACTGTTCTCCAGCACTCTGATATGACATATCATGGTAAACCCAGCCGCAATCACGCAGTTTGCTCGCCGTGCCATTCTAATGGGCTTTTGGGCACTTTCAATGGGAAAAAGCTATAGCGCTCAGAAAGTTCAAAACACGTTTTGTGGAAAAACTATAAAAGATAACTGGACCATTTTTGCCGTGCAACAATGGAGGCCCAAGTGCCACAAGATGCTTTTGGAATTTTGGTTCTATCATGTTCCATGCCTGAGAAAACGCCAAAACTATGTTTTAGTGCCTCAAAACGCTTCTCAGGCGCTGAAAATGCCATTGTCGCTTTCTGCATTGGCAATGCATTACACACGCCTCAACTGTTCTCCAGCACTCTGATATGACATATCATGGTAAACCCAGCCGCAATCACGCAGTTTGCTCGCCGTGCCATTCTAATGGGCTTTTGGGCACTTTCAATGGGAAAAAGCTATAGCGCTCAGAAAGTTCAAAACACGTTTTGTGGAAAAACTATAAAAGATAACTGGACCATTTTTGCCGTGCAACAATGGAGGCCCAAGTGCCACAAGATGCTTTTGGAATTTTGGTTCTATCATGTTCCATGCCTGAGAAAACGCCAAAACTATGTTTTAGTGCCTCAAAACGCTTCTCAGGCGCTGAAAATGCCATTGTTGCTTTCTGCATTGGCAATGCATTACACACGCCTCAACTGTTCTCCAGCACTCTGATATGACATATCATGGTAAACCCAGCCGCAATCACGCAGTTTACTTGCCGTGCCATTCTAATGGGCTTTTGGGCACTTTCAATGGGAAAAAGCTATAGCGCTCAGAAAGTTAAAAACACGTTTTGTGGAAAAACTATAAAAGATAACTGGACCATTTTTGCCGTGCAACAATGGAGGCCCAAGTGCCACAAGATGCTTTTGGAATTTTGGTTCTATCATGTTCCCTGCCTGAGAAAACGCCAAAACTATGTTTTAGTGCCTCAAAACGCTTCTCAGGCGCTGAAAATGCCATTGTCGCTTTCTGCATTGGAAATGCATTACAAACGCCTGTAGGGTACATATATAAAAATATATATACACTTAACTAAGACAAAGATTAAGAGTAATAACTCCGCATTGGTACCAGTTAGCCTTGCGCTAACGTGCAGATTAAAACACCTAAACTAATGTCTTAAGAGGGAAGGATTGACCAGGAGGGACTCAGTTTAATAGATAAAGACCACCAAACTCAACTTCATTTAGATTAAGTATAACGTTTATTTACACAATAAGGTGGAATAGTGTACTGAGGCACAGGTAAATATCGAAAGGAATGTAATTATGAACAGAACCGTTATGCAGAATTATTGATTAACTAATGATGAATTGCAGTGGAGTAAGTAATAAATTGACTTATTAAACTATTGGAAATTTATGAATAAGGGAGTAGACTCTGAGACTATAAGTGCCAATTCTGTATCATACATAACCACACTGATCTTACGGCGCTCGGTGCAGGAGGGGAAGGCGGTGACAACAGCCAGCCTCCGGTTTCAGCCAGGGGCTCGGATGTTGTTCTTTGTCCTTTAGAGCCGCGGGGTGTAGCAGGGCTGGTGTTCCCGGCTCCAAACAGCGGTTCGCGGTGTGTCCTCCAAGCTCCACAGCCAGTCGCCAGGTGTCCCGTTATGTTGAACAGGAGCGTGATGCCGCTCAGGGAGAGTTTAGCTGTTGTCAGCGTAAGGCAGCGTCAAAGTCTCAGAGTATGGCAAATGTCCCTTTTAATGCCAAATGAAAAATTCAATAAAAATCCTTTCACAGCGATTCGAAGCTTTAGAAGTATAACTTCTTAAATTAGCTGCTTTGGTCAAGGCAGCGATTGTTAAAGCAGGCGGATGTTGCGCGGCGCGAGGCTTTTCAAAATAAACTACAAAAATGATACTCGAACAAAAGTTTGGGCGACTTATTGTGAAAAGATGTTATCACCGGCAAGGTGAACTTAATGCAACAAAAAAAATGACGAGAAGAAAAGAAAAATTAAACTTAAAAGACGAAGGAGAGACGGAGACGAGACGAAGACAAGACGAAGACTAAGACAAAGACTGAGGAATGTGGGCCGCACCCCAAGATAAGACTGGAGTAAAAGGGGTGTCCCTGGTTCTTCCCTCTGACCTGATAGTGGAGAAGGCTCAAATTACCTCTGCTAGACACAAAGTAAATGTCATAAAAAGAAATGTGTCTTACTCCACTTCAATTTACGTACCTTTAAAACATGTTATATTTAACAGTTTGCACAAAACATAGCTATGACATTTTCCTGTAAAGTAACATGTTAATGCATATAAAGTCTTTTAAACAGATGAAATGTGTCAGGCCTCTGGTTCTTATCAGAGAAGAGAGGAGGCCTCTTCTGGCATTATTATTGGTCTGCAGTTCGTAAAGGACAGATTTATGTCTTTGTTTTGCATCCTTGATGGGTAAGCGCAGACTTCTCGTCTCCTAAAGGAATGTCCATCCTTGATAGAACTTCAGCAGTGGTCCAGAACTCCTACACGCCTCAACTCTTCTCCAGCACTCTGACATGACATATCATGGTAAACCCAGCCGCAATCACGCAGTTTACTCAGCCGTGCCATTCTAATGGGCTTTTGGGCACTTTCAATGGGAAAAAGCTATAGCGCTCAGAAAGTTCAAAACACGTTTTGTGAAAAAACTATAAAACATAACTGGACCATTTTTGCCAGTGCAACAATGGAGGCCCAAGTGCCACAAGATGCTTTTGGAATTTTGGTTCTATCATTTTCCATGCCTGAGAAAACGCCAAAACTATGTTTTAGTGCCTCAAAACGCTTCTCAGGCGCTGAAAATGCCATTGTTGCTTTCTGCATTGGCAATGCATTACACACGCCTCAACTGTTCTCCAGCACTCTGATATGACATATCATGGTAAGCTCAGCTGCAATCACGCAATTTACTCGCCGTGCCATTCTGTGGGCTTTTGGGCACTTTCAATGGGAAAAAGCTATAGCGCTCAGAAAGTTCAAAACACGTTTTGTGGAAAAACTATAAAAGATAACTGGACCATTTTTGCCGTGCAACAATGGAGGCCCAAGTGCTACAAGATGCTTTTGGAATTTTGGTTCTATCATGTTCCATGCCTGAGAAAACGCCAAAACTATATTTTAGTGCCTCAAAACGCTTCTCAGGCGCTGAAAATGCCATTGTTGCTTTCTGCATTGGCAATGCATTACACACGCCTCAACTGTTCTCCAGCACTCTGATATGACATATCATGGTAAACTCAGCTGCAATCACGCAATTTACTCGCCGTGCCATTCTAATGGGCTTTTGGGCACTTTCAATGGGAAAAAGCTATAGCGCTCAGAACGTTAAAAACACATTTTGTGGAAAAACTATAAAAGATAACTGGACCATTTTTGCCGTGCAACAATGGAGGCCCAAGTGCTACAAGATGCTTTTGGAATTTTGGTTCTATCATGTTCCATGCCTGAGAAAACGCCAAAACTATATTTTAGTGCCTCAAAACGCTTCTCAGGCGCTGAAAATGTCATTGTTGCTTTCTGCATTGGCAATGCATTACACACGCCTCAACTGTTCTCCAGCACTCTGATATGACATATCATGGTAAACTCAGCCGCAATCACGCAATTTACTCGCCGTGCCATTCTGTGGGCTTTTGGGCACTTTCAATGGGAAAAAGCTATAGCGCTCAGAACGTTAAAAACACATTTTGTGGAAAAACTATAAAAGATAACTGGACCATTTTTGCCGTGCAACAATGGAGGCCCAAGTGCTACAAGATGCTTTTGGAATTTTGGTTCTATCATTTTCCATGCCTGAGAAAACGCCAAAACTATGTTTTAGTGCCTCAAAACGCTTCTCAGGCGCTGAAAATCCCATTGTTGCTTTCTGCATTGGCAATGCATTACACACGCCTCAACTGTTCTCCAAAAACAATAAACACAGTGCAACAAATACAAGACACATCATTAAATCACAAACAGCTTCACCCCACAACAACAAGGTCTGGACTAAACCTGGTCTATACTTGTACATTTTTACAAAGACAGTCTTAAACTCACACTACATTAATATTGTCAGAGCACAATAAAACAGGTCCAGCTGCATCTCAAAGTAACAAAATGGCCGCTGTCATTACACATCACACAGACTGCTTTCACCAGGAGCCCCTTTTCCCCCACTGCACAGACGGAGCATGCTGATTGGCAGACACACACACTCTCAGAGGTACATTTATAAACAGAGTCTAACAGACTGTCACCTCCATCTGGAGCTCAAACACAGATCTAAACCAGACCAAGACTAAATCAGGACTGGACCAGGACTAAAACCGGACTTAATCACTAAATCTGTAAATAATAAATTAACAACAGCAATGAACACAATGCACAAAATATGACACACATCATTAAATCACAACCAGCTTCACCACACATAAACAAGGTCTAGGACTAAACATGGTCTACACTAGTACCAGGGATAAACCAGGACAAAAGCAGGACTAGAGCAGGTCTGAACAAGGACCAAGTCTAACGCAGGACTAACCCATGTGGTCTAACACAAATTTAATCCAAATAATTCTAGAGATAAAGTCTAACAATAACAGTATAATAATGAAACAACATCAAAACAACAAAATGGCTTCCACTTTAGACTAGGACCAATCTTACAGTTTTTAGGTAAAATGGGCCTGAACAAGGACTAAACTAGGACCAGACCAAGACTAAACCAGATCTAAGACAGGACTAAACTAGGACTGAACGAGGATTAAAGCAGGACTGAAGTAGGTCTAACATAGGTCTAACCAAGGACAAGGACTAAACCCACCTAACTGCAGAGAACAGCAGGTGGGAGTGTCTATTAAAAACACATCTATCTACAAACACAATCAAATGACTGCCAACACAGGTCTAAACAAAACTAAAGCAGGTCCAAGGACTAAACCAGGACTAAGACAGAACTAAAACAGAAACAACTCAGGTTAAAATCAGGATTTAGGCATAATTAAACCAAGAAGAATTTCTGAAGTGGGACTACAGCAGGACTAAACAAGTCTAAAGCAGAACTACACCAGTATCAGGACTTAAGTTGGTCTATGCCAGGCCTAAACTGTACCAGGACTGGACCAGTACTAGTATTAAAGCAGCTCTAAATCAGTACTAAACCAGGTCTACCCCTGGACTAAATCTGATGCAAACCAGGACTAATCCAGATCTAAACCAATCCTACAGCATGTAAAAATCAGAACTAAACTAGGATAAAACCAGTGCCTAATCCAGGTCTAATCCCAGGTCTGAACCAGGACTAAACTGGAGCTGAAACAGGATTAATCCACAGCCGAACGAGGACTAAACCAGAGCTGGACCAGGACCAAACAAGGACTAAAGCAGAGCTGGACCGGGACTAAACCAGAGCTGGACCGGGACTAAACCGGGACTAAACCAAAATTGGACCGGGACTAAACCAGAACTGGACCGGGACTAAACCAGGACTGAACCGGGACTAAACCAGGACTAAACCAGGACTAAACCAGGACTAGCAGTAAAACTACGACACAAGCCATAGCGGCTATTCCTATGTAAGCAATGTGTAATACATAACATTAAACCGCCATTAGCCACAGACCACAGTACACACATTTAACACATTTTAAACACAGAAAAACTTGCAATGTAACCTCGGATTCTATGCAAAAACAACAGTACAAGAGAATAAAATTTAAAATAAAGTCTTACCTTCGCAGCAGAGAAGATGCGCCGACGTGGACTGAACCGAGGTTCAGAGAATCCAGGAAAGTTTTCCAACAAGCAGAAGATTTCCCAAAACACAGAGGGAACAGTAGACAAAAAACAGACAAGACTAACTGACGATAAACAAATCCAATGATCCGATGATCGTTTGTGAAAAGCTGTAGAAAAGCGCGACTCGATAGCAATAACCCACAAGGAGAAATAGCGCTCGAGGAGCAGACCGAAGGCTGAGCGCTGACGGTTTATACAGGGCCTAGGCCGGGCCGCTCTGATTGGCCAGTTTCAAATAAAGCACAGCTCTGCGGTCAGGCGATTTTCAAACTTGACCGGGACACTGCTGAGGAGGGGCCTTTCCAAATACTGCTAACCATAGCTTAGCTAATGTATTAGCTAATTAGCATCGTACTGTCGTTAGCATCGCATTTACCACTAGGCTATTATTATTTACTGCATAAAATGTAGCACCCACAAGCATCGTATAGTCTCATTAGTCCCATACAAAATCTAATAAAGTACATGGGTGACGTTTGTTTGATTAGAAATTATGACTTAGTATGAAGCTAGTTAGTTAGCTTTTAGCTCCACCAGTTTTAGTGAAGCCACCGTTGCTAATTACTGCAGGCCATATTGCTCTATTCAACGTCTCATAACCTAAGTATCTTTATAAATAATTTTAACAATAGATCTCACCTGTACACATACATCAAAGTATTACTGTATCCCATTACTGCATTAAAGAACAAAGTACAAATACATTTCTTTGCAATCCAGAATATGTACATAATAAAATACTATATGCATTTTTTATGAAGAAAGCCAGTCCACATACAATACATGCATACTACGGAGCCCCTAAAGTCCCAAAATATAAAAAATATATATCTTGTTCCCTCAAGTTAATTATCTTCAGGGAACAAGAACTTCTTGTTCACACAATTAAATTATATAGAGGGAACGGGATATTATCTTGAGGGAACGAGATAAATATCTTGAGGGAACAAGATATTATCTTGAGGGAACGAGATAAATATCTTGAGGGAACAAGATATTATCTTGTGCAATAATTCACTTTAAAAGCCAAAGGTTAGCAATCAGGCAAACACCTTGAACTGCACATGGCACAGGATGGAGACGGAGCAGCTTATTAAGTTTTACTTTAACCTGGGTATGTTCTACGATGATATTCTTTCAGCTTTGATATGCAGGCACAGAATTTTCATCAGCAGGAATCATTTACTATGCATACTGAAGGACAATAGACTTGGCCGACGAAGGGACTTTGCCAATTTGGACCGTGTCTTTGACTTTGTCCAGCAGCAGTTACATGGTCCAGGGAAGATGCATGGCTACAGATGGATGTTTACCAAGTGCAGAGAAAGTGGCGTAAAGGCAAAAAAGGAAGACGTTAGAATGATAATAGCTGAACTGGATCCTGAGGGGTCGATACTCAGACAAAAAAGGAGGCTTTACAGGAGGCAGTATTTCTCAAAGGGACCTAATTACATTTGGCACATCGATTCATATGACAAGTTGAAACCATTTGGAGTGTGCATTAATGGCTGTATTGATGGCTTTTCAAGGAAACTGATTTGGCTTAATGCATACAAAACTAGTAGTGATCCAAGAGTAATTGCAGGATATTTTGTCGAAGCTCTCGAGACGATAGGAAGCTGCCCTAGATTGGTGCGCACAGACCGCGGAACAGAAAACGGTCTTCTCGGAGAGCTACAGCAACGTTTACGCGCAAACCACTCGGACAGTTTATCTGAGCAAAGCTACATCATGGGAGTTAGTACAGCAAACCAACGCATTGAGAGTTGGTGGGGTATCCTTCGGAAAGAGGGTATGGAGTACTGGATCCAGCTTCTTGGCGAACTTCGAGACGAAGGAGTGTTTGACGGAGGTTTCCTGGATAAGGCGATACTTCAGCTGTGCGTAATGGGAATGATTCAGGTATAGTAGCTTAAATACTACAATTAAGCTTTTTTTAACAGAGAAGGCAGGGAACAAACAAACACATTAAAAAACATGTACTCTCAGTCTAAAGAGTTGAATAATTTAATAACCATACATTTTTTTCTTTTATAGGAAGAGCTGCAAACAATTAAGAATGTCTGGAATGCTCACCGCATCCGACCTGGGACCAACCCAAATGTGCCAACTGGTATTCCGAATGTGATGTACTCAACACCAGAGTTATTGGATGCAGAAGAGTGTGCCATGCCACTCAATAAAGAGGAACTGGACATGTTTAAGAGACAATGCATATTTCGCAGCAGTGTTGCATGCGATGAGGATGTGTTTGATCTTTGCATGATACATATCGAAGACCATGGCTTACAGTTTCCCTGTGAAAATCACTTAGATGCTATTGATTTATATTTGACATTAAGAGATGCTATCAAAATACAGCTAAATGAGGGCTAATTGTCATACAACCTTTGATTGTTGTGCAATATTTTCCACTCACTTAATAGTGTTGCAGATTTTGATTAAGGTAGTATAGTTTAAAGACTGGTGCAGTTTAAGGTTTTGCTGTCTTTTCTGATTATAAACCAACCGTTGACAGTGTTATGGCATACCCCACATCTGCAGCTGTGCTACATCAATATTCAAAAAAGAAATCTTGCCAATCAGACCTAATTTACTGCAATTATACTCATTTTACAATTTCATAATAAGTATATAATATAATCATTCATGTGATAATGATAAAAAGACAGCACAGTTGTTTTCAAGAGATATTTTTTCCAAATAGTTTTGACAGTGTCCACAAGTCATTTTCTTTTTTCACTGTACATCTTCGGGAACAAAGACAATCAAAAAGTGTCTTTTAGAATCATTTAATGAAACAGATTAGTTGTATGAACATCAGCTTTATCTTTCAAACTGTTCATAACATCTTTATAACAGCTATGGTCACAATAAAAATACGGCTTACAGCTGTTTTTTTTTATAAAGTGCATTTCAAACTGTATAATAAACAAACTCAGGTTGCAATAGCTGCATCAAAGGCACATCTGTTGCCTAAATATAGCATTGCATTGTTACTGTAAATGAACAAAAAGTCAGTGCTTTTTTGTTCAAGAACTGTAACATCTTTCTGTAAACACAAATAGTGCATTTTTGGGTAATGCAAGTAAAACATTTGAAAACTCTTGCATTGCAGAGAACATAACAGCTATAGTTTAATATTTTATACTATATCCATCACCCAAACAGAGCTGTTAAGAATAGCACTGAAATCACTACGCAGATCTGGATAGTTCTGATAATTTATTGGTAAACTGAGATGACCACACGTGTTTGCTTGAGGACGACACTGGAATTCACTGGTTTCAATAAAATTGACAGTGATGTGACTTCCAAATAGAACATCAGCACCAGTACAGAAGCGAAGGAAAAGCTGCAAGCCTTTCTCATCCAGCTCTCCAATATATCTCTTCAGGTGTCTGGCCACACTGCTCTGTGCTGCATTCATTGACTGAGGGAAATTTAAGATGTCTTTCACACGCTTTGGTGTTGGAATCTGTTGTTGTACAAGCTCTTCTAATTGTTGTGGTCTCAAAGTCTCAGCAAGAGCTTTCAAAACTGGTGTCCAACACTCAATCACAAACATTGGTGTTTGAATGAGAGCCTTGTGACCCAGCTGTGTCACAAGGGCGCAGATGTTTTCTTCAGTTGGAATCTGATGGCACTCATGTGAATCAAGAACATCAATGAGGGCATCCTGATCAACAGATCCAAATTTGTTGAGTGCCTGCTCAAGGATTTCTCTGTCTGGTTTTGATATGTACAACATGAATGATTCTCTGATCCTACTGTAGGCCGCAGAGTACAAGGCTTCCTCTAAGAAGGGCAGTGAAAACCGTATGGGAAAATATCCTACTGCAACCCATCCTTTTACAAGTATTCTTCCAATAGCTTGCCACTCATGCATCTGATATTCGTGTCGGAGGAAGGGGACCTTAACACTAGCACCAACAGTGCATCTGTTGTAGAATTCATTCCAGAACTCACACAAGCAGTCTCGAAATACACCTGAGCCTACTCCCTTCTCAAATGACCCATTAGGAAGTTTCATTTTTATTGTTACATCTTTGCTCATAATGGATGGGTCACCAAATGCATTCATTAAGTCAGTGAGACAAAACCCTCTTCTTACCTCAACAACAACAGAATGTATGTCCTCCAGTGGGATTGTATCATCAAGATTACTGACTTCATTTTCAGGCAAAGCTGGCCCAATGAACACCTCACCATAGCTGTCCTTATAATGGTAATCATTGACAATGGGGCTATTTTCAATAAGGCTATTCTCTAAATCAGTACTTGTTTGAACTGTCTCAGGTTCATTTGTGTTTGTATTATTTCATTCTTCACCAAGAACATATACTGGGATATACTGCTGCCGGTCCTCTTCATTGAGTGTTTCTTCAGGTGATAAGATGATTACATCCTCTTTTTCTTTGTGATATATGTCTCCTTCCTTCTTTCTGGTACATAGGTATACTCTCAGTAGCTTAACCTTTGTTTTTTCATACAACTCATCTACGGTGCACTCCTCATCAAGTATCATCTGCTGGATATCACGCATGTCACAGTAAAGATCTGTAAGCTTTAGTTCTTTGGATTTGCCTTCTGGGAAAAACAAGCTTTCTGCCAAAGTTTTAATCACCTGTAGGCTTGTATTCCTTTCTATAGTTATATGTCTTGTCCTGCCTCCCTTAGCTGTCCGAACCTGCTTAAACTCACAGTCATCCTCACTGTAATTCATCCATCCTAATTCAACTCTCCTGTTTTTCTTTTTTGCATTGATGTTTCCTTTGAGCTTCTCTGAAATGTCTTCTCTTTTCTTCCTTTTTGTTGAAGGATTACATATTTTGGATCTTACTTTTTCCAACAACTGATGTTTTCTCTCCTTCTTGCCTGGTGACAGATTTTTACGGCAAAAGGCCAGCAATGCCACTCTGTCACCATAGCGAGGTATATACTTTTCCAGATCATGATCTGACATCAGTGGTTTCACAGTTTTATCAATCTATAATAATAAAAAATTAGAGAAGTTAGATTGAATGGACTGTATATAGCAGTAAAATAAATGTATTCCATACAGTTCAAAAATTCAGACAAGCTTATGTCAAAATACATCAATTATCGTAATGTTACTACTATATGTTAATTGGCAAGGAGCACACCAGCTAGGATATAGACTAGTAATTATTATAGATAAACAAATAGTAAACGCTGATTAAGTAATGTTTGTATATGCAGTAATGTTTATTTACGTTATCCTTGTCCAGTTGCAAGATGAGGGCTTCATCAATGTTCAAGAAAATCCAAAAGGGAAGAGTCCATCTCTCTATGATAAAAGAAAACACATAAGGAGTTTGGACATGACTTTCCAAAACACAAGTACTAGCTAAGTTAGCTAATAGACTCAGACTTTTATCGTGAATAAATGGTTATTATACAGTGGCTAGCAGGCTATTCATTTTGAAAGACGCTATGTTTTTAGCATTGTCTTACCATGAAATTACTAAGCATTTGAATGTAAGGCGTGCTTATTCGAAGTGGAGGCGAATATTGTGACGAGCATAACTTTGATGAACCGCGTCTCAACTTGTCTGCACAAGCCAGATAGACTAGAACTGCTCGCCCAAGCAGTAATTTCTTGTTCGTAATGGTGTTGACCCTGTTTGCTGTAGTTAATTATCTTGTTCACACAAGATATTTATCCCGTTCGCTCAAGTTATTATCTTGTTCGAACAATTTTTTTTTTTCTTTTTTCTGGAGGACTTTAGGGGCTCCGTAGCATACACTATAAGTCTGTAAGAATTTTTATATTTTTTTATTTTTAATATAATAGGACTATGCAACACAGGAAAATATGTAGTATTGTATAATTGTTGTGATCTTTAAAACTATAAGTAAAGTGAAGTATGTGAATAAACCATAAAGCAATGCAAACTTGGCCTGGAGATTGTAGAAGCCTTTGTCCTGTGAATCCTAAAGGCCATAGATAAAACTTATTCACAGTATTTCCAGTAACTTGTGAGACAATGGCCACTGCATATTTTTATACATCCCATACAGACCATGACCTTAACATAAACCAATTAGCCAAGTGTAGGTAAACTTCCATGTTGGCTGGTAAAATATTCACACCAACCAGCCACTTTGGCCAATGAAATTTTATAAATATATTTTATTTTTAGACCATAACTTCCATTCATATATATTCCCTCAAAAATCATTAGTGCTTCATTATAAGAGGAAAAATGGTCAACATTAGACTTTATTGTCCCTGTGGGGAAATTTCTCCTCTGAATTTAACCTGTCCTTCAATGCCGCTGGAGTAACCTGTCAGGAGCAGTGGACCAGATCTGAGCCAGGATCCTGGTCAGGACCTAGCTGGAGGATTAGCCTGCTGTGCATGTCTCAGGTTGAAAGGACCCGGAGCAAACGGAGAAAGCCCACTCAGACACAGGGAGAACAGGCAAACTCCACAGAAAGACCCCACACAGTCCAGTATTGTTACAGAGCCTTAGTTGGAACATATAAATAAACACAAATATGTAACACAAGCAAAAACATACATCTTTGTCTAAATTAACTTAATTATAATGTTATAAATACATTAGTAAAAATTAGAGCTATATTTTAATATTTTCATACACATTACTGTCTCATAGCTACTACATATTAAACTGCATTTAAATCTTAGCTTTGGATAGTGAAAATCCTATGTGACTACTAACTTTTGATAAAAGCCACAGTGGCCAGAGAGGAAAAGAGTTAATGTCAAGCCCTGGATATACACAAACATACTGTTAATTAAGGCCACAAAATAATAGTTTCTTCTGCTGAATGATGCATTAATCCAGCCACACTGGGTCACAGAGTGCACTTTGTTCAGATCCCACGTCCGGATAATTGATTGGAGTTGTCTCATCCGAAGTGAAACCTGTGCAAAATGAAACATAAAAATTACTCACAAGCGTAAATACAGTATTTGGTTTGAGAATGAGTTCAGGTTAAGTTAGAGGGAGGCTTCACTCTGTGTAGACTTTGGAGTTTATGACAGGTGCTAAAAGAGGAGCTGTGGTGTTGAATGAGGAAGTCTGGAGACGGGGCAGAGAAATACAGCATGTTTGATTAGTGCAGGACAAGAGGTGAAGAGTTGTGTGGAACAAGTGTTAAGTATAATGTTTGCAAAAACATTTATTATTCCCTAAAAGTAAATTAATATGACCTGTCACTCCCTGTGCTGTATCAGAAATGTAGCATGGAGCAACAGAAACAACTTATATGAACAAGAAATCAAATAAAGAAGGTAATCATTTCTGAATGTGATAAAAAAAAGTATCAGCAAAAATGAAAGAAAAACAGAGGTGAGAGCAGAGATGTTGTATGTTTATAAGTTGTAAGGAAAAGACAGGACCAGAGTTTGATGACGAGGATGTGTAGGATTAGGAATGAGTACATCAGAGGGACATCGTGTGAGTGGTTTGGGTGATAGTGAAGTTAGAAATTCCAGACTGAGATGGTTTGGACATGTACAGAGGAGGGATAGTGAATGTATGGGAACAGAGGAGGATAGTGACTGTATGGGAACAGAGGAGGGACAGTGAATGTATGGGAACAGAGGAGGGACAGTAAATGTATGGGTAGAAGGATGAGGCTGAGGTTAGAACTGCCAGAAAACAGGCGGCCAAGATGAAGACCAGCAGAGGATGCAGAGGAGAGGACAGAGGGAGCAGAGGATTTAACTGACTCTCTGAAGGAAAGGTGAAGAATATGTGCTGTACTGTGTATTCAAATAATATTTAACCTGAGTTGTTGCCAGAAGTTTACTCTGAAGTTGTGGACAGCTTGTTCTAAAAGAGAGTACATTAACTCATTAGATCATCTGTGGTCTCACACTTCCTTTGATTGAAATAGTTTTGATGTTTGCCAAAAAGGATACTACACGCTGCTGTTGTATAATGTTCACTTAGAGCTGATCACACTCCTGTAGAATGTCTGTGTACTTAGTCCAACACAGTTTATTACTGAAATTATACACAGCAGTAAAGGCTGCCTTTACTACTGTGGCTACTACAACATCATTCTATATCTAGAAATAAATAGAGAACTGCAGAAGCTTTATGACAACAGTATGTTGCAGTCTGAAGTTGTGTCTGTACTGGTGGCTTTAGCCTCATGGAGTAAGAACACAGTGCAAGGTGCAAGCTTTAATAAAAGGCTACAGATGTAAGGTCTCCCCTTATTCTGTTTGTTATCACAGTGTTGCTTCTGTAGTGGGCATAAAGTCAGATGGTGAATCAGTTTACTCACTGTATAAAACCGTAAGGGTCAGCACCACTGGCCAGATGTGTGTCACAGTTTGAGGTGATCCACAGCTCAGGGTCGTCCACCTCAGGTTCAGTCTTAAGTGCCTACAAATAAGAGACATTATTCTTCATTAGGTGTATTGTCTGTCATGAAATCTACTGGAACATAAATAAAGCCATAATAACAGCTGTTATTATGGCTTTATTCATGTTCACCTCATTTATAAACTGGTGTGTGCGTAGTCTAACTGCATAAAGCAGTCTGAAGTGCAGAGGAAACACTAAGAATGTCATTCAGATATTTGCTGAATGTCTACAGATGGCTGTATCTACAGAGACACAGAAACTCTCACCTGTTCAGTGAGCTCCATGTGTGACAGCCTCAGCATCACTGTCTGCAGGATGGCCACAGTCAGGTCTGCTCTCTCAGTCCAGAGTCCTGTCTCAGGAACAGAAGTCCTCTCTCACTGCTGGGCACTCGTGTGATGGTGATGTGTGTTCCTCAGCAGCACAGCTCTGAGACCTCCTGCTCCCATCTGTGAAATCACACACAATGAACTGGACAACTTCTGTATAGATACCTCAGAGATAGATCAGTATTTAGTCAAGCGCAGCTGTGAAGTTGTCATGATGTTATAATTTACAGTAACTTATTTACTATGAGGTTTAAAACACAACTCTTAGTGAGGTATTGTGCATTAAGGGACTTCTTATGTGAACTTCTTGTTGCCAAGAATTTCTTCTGGAGTTGTGAACTTGTACTTGGACAGCTGTGTTAAAAACTGTGAAATAACAAATTAGTTAGTTCCACCTCATGCACAATAAAAAAGTGCAGGCAGGATCAAAAGTAAAGTACAATATGCAGTGTATCATCTGCGCTTCAGTTTGTCAAATTCTTTATTTCTAAGTTTAACTGATGTAGGAATGTGCCTCTGTACCTTTCCTCAGAGTTCACTAACATGTATTCAGAGTTTAAAACCTGATATGTATGTAAAAGAGTCCTACTGTCCTGTTTGATGGTGGATTGTTGCTGAGGGCATTCCATGGACACTCCCATTATTCCCCCTGCTGTTATGACTAAGCTAGAGGTCTGATTTTGATTTAATGCTCAAATTTCCAAACCAGCTGAGGATGATAATAATGTAAGATGGACTCTTACTCTCTTACTCTTAGATCAGGTTAGTTACACACTGTTTTTAGTTATAGCTCGTTATATCCATAAAATAAGAGTACAGTATGGTTCCCTTAACTGTACAATACAACACATGTAAAAATAACAGTTCTTTTTTTGTCCTCAGTCCCACTGATAACATGACTTGGGTCTGTTCCTACCACAGCATTTAAAGCAGCTTCAAACAGTGTGTGCATAAAAACCTCACCTGAGAATAAACAGGCTTTGTCTCCACAGAGCTCTGCTGGTCCACTGCACATGTGGTTCTTCAAACCTAACATAGAAAATACAAGTTATGCCATCTTTATTAAATAGAAACTACCAAAATAAATTATTTTCTCTGTAACTCCTCTGTACCCCTCTGATCAGGGGGTCATCGTGCCTGTAGTTGTCCTGTGCTTCAGGGAGCCCACAGAGTGTAGTTATACAGTAATAATGAGCCTATAGCCACATTAGCTCAGTTAGCGCTGCATTAGCTCACAGTTAGCTCCTTATTTAGCTCCACATTTAGCCTCTAATGTCCACAAACACTCACCCTTGTCCCGCCTGGTTTTAAAGCTTTTCACGTTTCTTCTGCTCCTCATGTTGTGGCTGATAAACCCGCGCTGAAAGCTTCGTGTGTACAACAGCTGATCAACAGCTGATCTGTGGTCCCGAGCAGTGGACGAGGGCTGCAGAGCATTATGGGACTTGTAGTGTATAAAGTAGTTACGCTCTAATAACGACAGATACATGTTGTCTCGCAGACAGGACAACGCAGCCTCGTATTTTGGACAGCCCTGTCTTCCACTGCTCCATAATTAGACCCGGAGACAAAAGACAGTGAAGACGTTTTTCTAAAGTTCCAAACGGGTTAAAACTAACACTAGCATGCTAACTGTAGCCCCAGTGTAACACGGCTCTTTTAAACTGCTGCTGTCATTTATGAAGTCTCCAAAAGCTTTAAGGGAAACGAGGAAACTGTGGCGACGGAACGCCATGAGCACATCATGAGCGCTGGTTTATTTAATATAAATCAGCGCCACTTACCTTGGGACAGCTCAGTAACAACTGCCCTGTAGAAGACAGGACCCCCGCAGCAGCAGCAGCAGCAGCAGCAGCAGCAGCAGCAGCAGCAGCAGCAGATGAACGCGTTCAGAACCGTCCTGGGTATAAACACATGTAAATATCTCTGACAGGACACAGGACTTTATCCCCGAGAGCTTTGGTCTTCTGCCTGCAGCCCACTGTCTCAGACAGAACAGCAGCACACAGCGACTGGCTGTGTTCACTGTCAATCAAACCCAGACTGCTCTAAGACCCGCCCCCTGCATCAGGCTGTGGTTAAAGTGTTGTCACAGACAGGACAGGATATGTTTGTGTGTAGGAAGAAATACATAATAATAAAACAAACATAGTATTTTTTATATCAGGCTGTTACAAGTAAAATATGTATACATTTAATAAAAAAATAAAAAATAAATTAATTAAAGACCCATAATCTTCACAACTCTTCTCCAGATCTGAGCCAGGATCGTAGGCAGGAGCACTGAACTGGACCCTACTCCAGATCTGAGCCAGGATCGTAGTCAGGAGCACTGAGCTGGACCCTTCTCCAGATCTGAGCCAGGATCGTAGGCAGGAGCACTGAACTGGACCCTACTCCAGATCTGAGCCAGGATCGTAGGCAGGAGCACTGAACTGGACCCTACTCCAGATCTGAGCCAGGATCGTAGTCAGGAGCACTGAGCTGGACCCTTCTCCAGATCTGAGCCAGGATCGTAGGCAGGAGCACTGAACTGGACCCTACTCCAGATCTGAGCCAGGATCGTAGGCAGGAGCACTGAACTGGACCCTACTCCAGATCTGAGCCAGGATCGTAGTCAGGATCAGCCTATTGTTCTGTTGTTGTTGTTTTAGGTTGAGTTACTTACTGAGTTATTAGATACTGAGGTAAGTCTAAACTACTCTGATTTGGCTCAAATTTGAAAAACTCATAAACCCTCCAAGCTTAAACCCATTTAATAAGAAAGAAATAAATTTGGCGCAATAGCGCCACCTATAGAATGAGACAAATATTTATTTGGTAAATTAAAAAATATATATAGTTTTTCAAAAATGTACAAAACTTGGCAGACAAGTATTTTAGGTGAGCCCAATCAAAAAAATCAATGGGACCCATGTCATATTTTATATGGTGTTATCATGGCGATAGTCGAATCCTGCCATTTTATTTCAATGGGAAATCCATTCAATACAGTTCTATGGCGCATTAAGACTCTTTTGGCAGTTTTTTTTATCAAAAGGCACCAACTAAAAACTCGGCAAAATGGTTTCTCCCCTGCTCCAGCTCCGGTTGCGTCCGGCGAGGGCCTATCAATGCCGCTTGCGGCTTTAATTTATATTGCATTTACAGAACATCTGTATAATATCTTTGAACATTTTATAAATTGTATACCAAAAATACTGGCAATAAAAACCAAGCAGTAAGGAATCAGTCTTTGTATGTAACGCTTTGCAATATTGCCTTAAATAACACCGCCACCGATAAGACGGAGCGACAGCTCGTCTCTTCTCGTCTCCTCTCGTTCCCTCCCGTTTCCTCACGTCGCATGACCTTTTTCCCTCTTCATACACCGAAGCGACAACCGTCCTAAAGACCGTGTAATTACCCCCCCCCCCCCCCCCCCCCCCCCAAAGCGGCAGATGGCGCTAGCCAGTGAACAAAGATCAACGGAAGTGACACAATGTTTGCGGAAGACATATGCATGTAGCACGCCTTGGTCTGCCACTGTTCTCAGCTTGTTTGAACATTTGAGAAGCGTGATCATGGCCGGTTTGGACATTGTTTTGTGTGGATTAGGTGCCGCTGCTCTGTTACTTGAAGAAGATAACTTTCCGCACGGAATTGCGAAGAATGCAAAAATGGTGAGAGTACGCTGCCACAGCGTTTGTCACCTCTCGTCACTTCCGCTAAAATTCCCGTGAGCTGATTGGCGCGGCAGCTGTAGTGCTAGGCCTATCAGAGCGCTTCGTGCCAAAGACCAAAGACGCCGATTCAACAACAAGGCTAATCGGCAGGAAACTAGTCAGACGGCCTCCGTCCTGGAGCGATGGGGGGCGACGGCGCATACATATCAAAAGGACAGAAATGAGCGACGTGGAAGAACCGTTAAGACAGCTTCAGATGGGCGATCGTCGCCTTGGTGTATACCCCTCTTAAAATGTCTTAAGATCTGTAATTGACAGACCCAGTAGGATAACTCAATAATGTGCTACAAAGTATTTTCACAAACATCCATTACCAGAGTTGGCTCTAGCCAATTTGGTGCCCTAGGCGAGATTGGGCACAACCCCCCCCCCCCCCAGCCCCCCCCATCCCCGACTGTGGACCATGTCTGGCCCGCAAACTCTTCCAACCCGGCCCGCAGCAGCTGTCTGACCCGAACCTCGGTACCACACCAAGCCCTGCACGCAGAGAGAGCAGGGAGAGAGAGCGGATTAGTGTCTCAGCATTGTGAAAACGGCATACACAGCGGGCCGTTTAAAGTTTTAACGTGAAAAGTGAAGGGTTTTCGGTGTCTCTCCTTATCTGACAAAATGACCAGACGCACTGCAGACTGTGGAGACAGGACTGCAGCAGACACAAGTTTTCTCTTCAGAACGGAGCGGCTGCGAGCGGCTCTGCTCCCCCCTCCCCTCGGGGTTTGTCTCAGAGAGCAGAGGAGAGAACGGCATTGTATTTAGGGAGCATGTGTTTTGAGGCACGGTAAAGTGCCACTTAATTTTTAAATTATTATTTTTTGGATGGGAGGGTAAAGGTGAATCTTCACGTGCCGCTAATCTTCACAATCACATCCACGGAGAGAGGAGAGACAGGGACAGGCGTGGACAGGAACAGGGTGGAGCAAGAATGGACTAAAACAGCTTCCTCCTCCCAGAGACCAGCTCAGAACCAGTGTCTCATTGTTAGGGGCCTTCATTAAAAGCTAAAAATTAAGCTTAAGCTTCACCTTGAAACCAAGCCCAACACTGCTCAGCTACACCCCTCACAGCAGCAGTCACAGCACAACACAGAATTAATCGCCAAGTTTAAAAGTAAGAGCTGATTATTATTTTTCTTAAAATAGGTATTCAGAGCAATCAAATTTAATTTCAAATCATATTTATTGGATATAAGAATAGAAAATGTACCTTTTTATTTTATTATTTGAAATATAATTGAAATATAAAGAAAATGTTTAAATTTTAAAGAAATGCTATTTGAAGGAATAAAGAGACCTTGTTGTGTTCTGGACTTAACTTGAGGACATTTTCACAGATTGGACCTCAGTGAATGTTTATTTATATCAGGGCAGCGCTATGGATGCAGGCAGGTTGTTGCACTTTTAAAGATGCACAGTTGTTATTAAGAACAAGTGCGGTTAGTATTGACCCGGCCCTCCGCAACCGGCCCAGACTCAAATGTGGCCCTCAGGAAAAAATAATTGCCCACCCCTGGTCCAATAGTTATGATACATAGTCTTGGCTAAATAAACGTGGCAGCACACTCACTGTCTTTAATTACAAAGTAACACAGTAACACGCAGTGGCCAGCTACGGTGTAGTTTATTTCAACTTTGCTAGCCTCGTAGCTTGTGCAAATGAAAAGTTAAACAGCAGTTTTTATTGTTAGAATAAACAACGACATACCTCTACTTTAGGCCTTTTTTCCTCCTCCTCTTTTCTCCGTTTTCTAAAAGCAGCACTTGATGGCTTGGACGGCCTTTTCATGATAAAAAATTGTCAAACTACTTGTTGATGTAACATCCATCAATTTAGGGACCGCTGCTGTGATGCAAGTCAACAATACACCCATCCCCCCGCTTCCACCGTAAACCGTGTCAGTCAGGTTCAGGCCAGGTCAATCAGAAGTCATTAGGATTTTTTTTTTTTCATATTAGAGTACAAAGAAGAAATAACACAATTCACTTGATTTTTAATTATTTGACATTTATTAAAAAATATACCTTTTTTTTTGCAGGGGTGCAGCTGGGCGCCCCCTCCAGCAGATGACGCCCTAGGCAACCGCCTGGATGGCCTATACCTAAAGCCGGCTCCGTATTACAAGGAAAAAAGTGGTTTACTGTTAAGTGTTATATTACTGACCACTTTCCTGTTTTTTCTGGAAAAAGGTATTTGTATTATCCTGCATGTAAACTGACTTGGGACACTTGAAACAATTGGGGTTTCAAGACAAAAAGCAAATTATGTTTGCTGTGTAATTTACCTATGTGGCATTTGTACCCGAATAGTTAGAACTTTATAACCAACACAAATGTCCTGGCAATAGTATGCAAAGGGAAAACACAAACGAGAAAAGCATTTCACTTTATGTGAAGTATACAAAAATGTACTAGAGAAAATGAGAAAAAAGATTTATAAGAATAATTTAACCTCAGTTTCAATAATAGAATAAAAACATTATTATAACATAAAAAATAATACGAGTAGAATGTTGCGAGCAGTTTCTGAGTTCTTTTATGAATGAAAAATAGAAACTATGGGAGAAGTCTTTTTTTATAGTTATTTTGTAGACAAGTCTAACACAGTAAATTAAAATATGAAATCCATAGTACTGTGGGGGTTACTGTAATATATGATAACTGTTAGAGCATTAAAATGTACAATATTTACACAATCTTTCCAACATAGAGTCTTTTCAGATGACACGGAGACAGCTAATGTCACTCAGGTATTCAAAAATGGTGACAAGCACCATATATCTTTTTGTTATATTCATATTTTTGTTTGGAAAAAAGAAACACACAAAAAGCTTTGTGAACAACAATGTAGATTTAGGGGAAATCGAACCACTACATAATGCATTAATGCCCTCGTTAGTGGAGGTTATCTCTGCTCTGGATAATGACAAATATTCAATAGGTATATACATTAATTTGAATTTTTTTTTTTTTAAAAAAGCTTTCCATACTGTCAACATAGCCAGTTACAATGGAAATTGTGAAAAAGTTTGGTATCAGATGAACTATTCAATGAGACAATACATTGTTAGGATTTAAAACTATAGTATGTGGAATACCACAAGGTTCTGTGATTGCTCCAAAAATTCTTTTATTATTTTCATTAATGATGTTTGTAACCTTTTTGCTTTGATTGAGATTTATAATGTTGGCAGATGATAGAAAGGGAACATAAAGCTGCTCAAACCTGGCTTGATATGAACAAATTGTCTCGTAATAGACAAAGTAACAATAAGAAAAGAGATATTTTAAGAGTTTTGCTATGAAGTTCTTATTGGTTGTGACTGATGGTAGGCTAACATGGAAACAATATATTCATTACAAAACATTGCACTATAGAGATGAATATTTCAGAAAAGGAGTAAAACCATTTATGGAATAATGTTATTACAAGATGGAAAAAAGTGTTATTTTATTTTATTTTATTTTACAAAACCAAAATGTCACAACTTGTTTTAAACAGTTCTATGATCTGAATAAACCATGTGTTTTGGTTTGAAGATCACATCTTGTATTATTCTACTTACATTAGAAAATAGTAAGAAAAAACAGGTGAATTGTTAATGAGCACACATTCGGTGTGTTATTGTCTAACATCAAGTGTTTATGATGCATTTATGATGGATATATTGTGCAGTGTGACTGAAACAAGTAAACTGATCTTGACTAAGTGTATATCTTATCAAAATTATCCTAATTCCATTCACGCTTGCTGAGTCACTTAACATTTGATGAGGAAAAAATACACCTTATAGATGCTTAGGTCTCTTTCTCTAAACTTTGTAGATAGTTGGAAAAGTTGTACTTCATACTAGTGCTGTGTACACAGTGTTAGACCGCTCACTACACAGTGATGTGTTAAAGTACAGCGGTAAGAGACACTCCTGCTGCACAACACTATACAAACATCACAGGAAAAGTGTAACAACGTAATTACATTTATTCAGTAAAAGATCAGTTTATGTCTTCATCTAGTAAAATGTAAAAACAGTGACATACAGTCAAAATAACCTTTCTTTCCTCTTTTTAAACCTATATATCAGTTTCAATGATTCATCTAATACTTTACAAACAGTTTCTTTTCATTCAGCACCAACAAACCACTATCAGTACAGTGGTAAGAAATATTACTGCTGTATCATAAACCCTTTTTAAGTGTAACAACAGAATAACATTTATTCAGTAAAATCTGATCAGTTTGTGTCCTCATCTAATACATTGTCCTCTTTTTTTTTATTTCTTTCACTTTTTTAGTGAAAGAAATAGTTTTTTCTATATATATCTCTTTATGTTGATCCACTTTTCAGACTAGAGTACTTTATACCACTATAGCTAAGAACAATAACAATCTTGTCTAGATTGAAAAAATAAATGAGCAACCACCAAAATGATGTTTTCCCTTTATATTTCCCTTTATCTTTCTTTTTTTTTTAAATTAGGTCTACATCTCTTTACATGAATGTACCCAGTGACTTACAAACTAGTGCATTTTTGTTTACAACTATAGCCTTTAACACTACTACTTTGTCTAGATCGACAAAACAGTGACATACAATCAAAATAACCTTTTCTTCCTCTTTTTAAATGTAAACCTATCTGTTTCAATGGATTCATCTAATACTTTACAGTTTATTTTCATTCAGCACCAGCAAACCACTATCAATACAGTGGTAAGAAATACTACTGCTGTATCATAAATCCTTTTTAAGTGCAACAACAGAATAACATTTATTCAGTAAAATCTGATCAGTTTGTGTCATCATCTAATACATTGTCCTCTTTTTTTTATTTCACTTTTTTAGTCCTATATATATCTCTTTACGTTGATCCACTTTTCAGACTAGCATACTTTATACCACTATAGCTAATAACACTAACAATCCTGTCTAGATTGAAGCTGTTAACACTACTACAAACAGTGACACACGATCAAAATAACCTCTTTTTTTCTTCTATCTTTTCTTTTCTTTTCTTCTAAGTTTGTATATCTCTTTACATCGACGTACCCAACACCGTACAAACTAATGTATTGTTTTGTTACAACATCAGCCATCCGGTCAGCTTTTTCTTTAAATCTAGTTATATACCTGTTTACTTTGCTACAGCTTTACAAACTATGGCATACTACACTACTAACTACTCGGTTTAGATTTTAAACTGATACAAACGAAATAATTTGTTTTTCCCTTCTTTTATTTTATTTTACATTAGTCTGTATTTAAGTGTTTACATTAATTTATCCATCATAAAAAAGGTGGGAAGGGTGAAAGGGGTCATTAAGGTCAAGCACCTGTGTAAACATAATTAAGAAATAAACATTCCTAACATTCTTTTCAACACCTGTGTAAACATCATAAAATAAGGGGGGAGGGGGATATGAAAGGGTTCAAAAGGTCAAACACCTGTGTAAACATAATTAAAAGATAACATTCCTAACATTCTTTTCAACAGCTGTGTTAACATCATAAAATAAGGGGGGAGGGTGCAAGGGGTCATTAAAGGTCAAGGACCTGTGTAAACATCATAAAATAAGGGGGGAGGGTGCAAGGGTTCAAAAGGTCAAGCACCTGTGTAAACAATAAAGAAATAAAACATTCCTAACATTCTTTTCAGCACCTGTGTAAACATTCCCAACATTCCTGCCATTCCTGACATTTTTGATTACAATTTGATATCAAATTAGCATTTTAATCCACCCCTCCCCCACTCACCCCTTTAATGTTTTAATCATTATTAGAAACAAAACAGACTTGACCCAAAATGGCATTTTTAGACAGGTCCGTAGCTGTCGTCTGGGAGCAAATTTGACCAAATTTTAAAAGTGCTTTAAACTGCTTTAATCTTTGCGCGGTATTAACGGGTCATTTTGACCCACTTTTAAAAAATTGATGAATGAATGATTGTGGGATGCTTAAGAATAATAAGAATAAGAATAAGAAAACCTTTATTAGTCCCTCAGTGGGGAAATTGCATTGTTGCAACAGCATAAGTACAGCACACAGTGGTATCACACAAGAGCACACAGTGTATCAGAGACCAGTCTGGCCAAAGATAATTAACTAAAAACTAAAAAACTAAATCACAAGAAAATAGGTGCTTCAGTAAAATAAAATAAAATAAAATAATTATGGCACATAATAGTATAAATATAAATATTGCACAGGTTTCCAGAAGGTGCTGACAGTTAAACAATATTAAAACAATATTGCACAGGTGTAACGGATTACAGTCAGGAGTGTTCATTGTAGAGTCTGACAGCTGCAGGAAGAAAAGACCTGCGGTTTCTCTCCTTCACACAGCGAGGGTGGATCAGTCTGTCACTGAAGCTGCTCTCCAGAGCAGACAAGATGTCCTGCAGGGGGTGTGACTCCTGGTCCAGCATGGATGTCAGTTTTGCCAGGACCCTTCTGTCGCCCACCTCCAGCACTGAGTCCAGAGGACAGCCCAGGACAGAGCTGGACTTCCTGATGACTTTGTCCAGCTTCTTCCTCTCTCTCTCTGTGATGCTGCTGCTCCAGCAGACCACACCGTACAGGATGGCTGATGCCACCACAGAGTCATAGAAGGTCCTCAGGAGTGCTCCCTTCACTCCAAAAGACCGCAGTCTCCTCAGGAGGTAGAGCCTGCTCTGACCCTTCCTGTACAGTGCGTCTGTGTTGTGAGTCCAGTCCAGTTTATTGTTCAGGTGAACACCCAGGTACTTATAAGAGTCCACTCTCTCAATGTCCATTCCCTGGATGTTCACCGGTGAGAGGACGGCAGACCGGCATCTGCAAAGATCCACCACCATCTCCTTGGTTTTCCCCGCATTGATCAGGAGGTGGTTTTGCTGACACCAGTCCACAAAGTTCTGTGTCAGTCCTCTGTACTCCACGTCGTCGTCCTCAGTGATCAGGCCGACAATCTCTGAGTCATCAGAGAACTTCTGCAGAACACAGCTGTCCGTGTTGTGTCTGAAGTCTGCAGTGTAGAGGGTGAAGAGGAAGGGGGCCAGGACAGTCCCCTGGGGGGCCCCCACACTGCAGGTCAGCAGGTCAGACACACAGTCCCGGGCTCTCACAAACTGTGGCCGGTTTGTGAGATAGTGCAGAATCCACTCTGCCAGATGAAGGTCCACCCCAGCCCTCTCCAGTTTGTCTTTCAGAAGCACCGGCTGAATGGTGTTGAAGGCACTGGAGAAATCAAAAAACATGATTCTCACAGTGCTGCCGGGCTTCTCCAGGTGAGCCAGAGCGCGATGTAACAGGAAGATGACCGCATCTTCCACTCCGATGCCAGGTCGGTAGGCGAATTGCAGCGGATCCATCGAGGGTCCCACCGTGGAGCGGAGGTGTCCCAGGATCAGTCTCTCCAGTGTCTTCATCAGGTGGGATGTAAGCGCCACCGGCCTGTAGCTGCTGAGGTCCCTAGCGTGCGATGTCTTTGGCACTGGTACCACACAGGAGGTCTTCCAGAGCTGTGGTACCACCCTCAGCTTGAGGCTCAGGTTGAAGACAAGCTCCATAACTCCACACAGTTCATCTGCGCAGGACTTAAGGAGCCTGGAGCTGATGCCGTCTGGTCCAGCTGCTTTCTTCGCCTTGATCTTCCTCAGCTCTTTTCCCACCTGGGCTGCTGTAAAGGAGAGGGGTGGGCAGGGGGTCTCTGCGCAGGGGGGGTGGCTGAGTCCAGAGAGGTGTGAAGTGGTCTGATGGTGAGGTGAGCCAGAGGTGTGAAGGGCTGTGGCTGTGGGGGGTGGTCCAGGTGTCAAGGCGTTGGAATGCAGCTGCATGAGGGGAGGGGTGGGTGTTTGATCAAACCTATTGAAATGCAGGTTTAGATCGTTGACCCACTTCAGGTCCCCCTCTGCCTGTGAGTGGGGCGTTTTGAAGCCAGAGATGGTTTTCAGGCTTCTCCACACCCCACTGATGTTCTGCTGCTGCAGCTGCTCCTCCATCCTCCTCTTGTAGCCGGCCTTTCCCTCCCTGATCTTCCTCCTCAGCTCCTTCTGTACAGCCCTCAGCTCCTCCTTGTCCCCTGATCTGAAGGCTCTCTTCTTCTCCTTCAGGAGAGCCTTAATATCAGGGGTAATCCACGACTTGTTGTTAGCAAAACACCGTACCATCCTGGAGTGTTCTCAAAACAGAAGTTTATGTAGTCCGTGATGCAGTCCGTGATGGCATTGATGTCCTCCCCATGTGGGCCACAGAGTTCCGTCCACACAGTGGTGTTGAAGCAGTCCTTGAGGGCCTCCTCGCTCTCAACAGTCCACCTCCTCACTGTACGTGGGACCACAGCCTGTCTGTGTACAACAGGTTTGTACACAGGCTGGAGATGTATGATGTTGTGGTCAGCTCTCCCCAGGGGAGGGAGGGGGGATACAGAATATGCCTCCTTGGTGTTGGCATAAAACAAGTCCAGTATTTTATTGTCTCTGGTGGGGCAGGTGACATACTGTGTGTATGTGGGAAGAACAGATGATGGAGAAGCATGGTTGAAGTCTCCAGAGATGAGGAAGAGGGCCTGTGGGTGCTGTGTCTGCAGCCTGCTGGTGACCGAGAGCAGAGCGTCAGAGGCTGTGTCCGCGTTAGCAGAAGGGGGCACGTACACCGCTATCACAATAACCTGTGTGAACTCCCGTGGCAGATAATATGGCCTCATGCTAACCGCTAACAGTTCAATGTCTCTGTTGCACAGTTGCTCTTTAACTGTGCAGTGTCCTGGTTTACTCCACCGCACATTCACAAACACAGCCAGTCCTCCTCCTTTCCTCTTACCGCTGTCCCCCGTCCTGTCCGCTCGCAACAGATGAAAGTTGTCCAAAAACACAGTAGAGTCCGGGATAAGCGGTGTGAGCCAGGTCTCCGTAAACAGAAGGACGCTACTCTCTCTGTACTCCCGCTGATGTCTTGTGAGCGCCGCCAGCTCGTCCGTCTTGTTGGGAAGAGATCTTACGTTTCCCATGATGACGGAGGGGAGGACAGGCCTGAAGCGTTTCTTCTTTTCACGAAGTTTTGTCCCGGCGCGGCGTCCACGGCGAGTCTTCTGTAGCACCTCCGCGGGGATCTCATGTCTGTCCCTGGGGAACACTACAGCACTGCGCAGCGCGAGCAGCTGTTCCCGACTGTAAACAACGCACGCAGGGGCCCCCACGCACATCGTTAAACTGGGTATAGTGGTTGAAAAAAAAAGCCGTGAATCCGAGAAAAAACGGCAGATTTCTGTAAAAGGAAAATATATACAAAATATTTACAAAAGCAATAAGCTATAGATAAGTTAAAATACTATAAAAGAAGGAAACAGGTAAGAGCTGTTGCAACCAGCAGCCAGCTCTGACCAGCGCCGGAAGTAAATGTAGTAAATCACACATTTTATTCTAAATCTTATACTTACACTACATGCAGCAAAGGAAACCACATCTGTTAATTTAACGGGTCATTTTGACCCACTTTTTAAAAATGGTTATAAAACGTTTTTCTGTATTCATCTCCCGCTGCAGCCGTGTCTGTGACCCCTGGCCACTGCCTGCTCCAAACAGACGCTTCTCTATTGGTTGACTCTGTTTAGCAGGCTGTGGTCTCAGATTGGATGCTCTAAGTCCCGCCTCACTCGCTCTGTTATTGGTTGCTTTTGTTTAGCTCTCGTATGATTGGCTTAGAGTGGAAAGAGAGAGGGCACACAGTGGAGCCCTAGTTTGAAGAGAGAGACGGATGAGTACAGTCAACAGTATTGAACATTTCTACATATTTTGATGTACTACTGCTAAGGTTAATAACGCTTCAACATTAGTGATAATAATACTTGGGTCCTATGTGATTTTTTTTTTTTTTCCACTGTGAGGTCAGCTACAGTTGGGTGCGTTGTTCAACTATCAAATTACACACGTAACAAACAGAGCTGCTACAAAGTTATCAGACTCAAGGCTGCAGGTGTGAGTCGTCGCGGCCCAGTCCAATGCACGGGTGGTTCAGGAAGACAAAGAAGATAACGCTATGCTGAGATCGTCATACACAATATAAAAACTCTCCACTCTTGCAGCGTGCTCTCACTCTCCATTCAGGCCAGGTCTGTCTCAGTGCCACCAGTCTGTAAAAAAATCAAACAGTACAGGGGTAAACACAAGAATTTCTAATGCACTAACGCTTAATATCTAAAATACCTACTGAGACAGTTGAAACAGGTCCAGGTGGCAAAGAAGCTGGGACGTCTACCTGAGGCTGTGCCACCTGTAAGATATTGAAAAAAATAAAGAATAGATTAATAGCTGTCTGTGACGTTACCATAGTACATGGATTACAGTTACATAGGATATATCAGTCTGGAAATTCTTTCCGTCTTTTTGAGCAATATTCTGTCACTCACCGACACCGGGTCGACGCTAACCTCACTCATGCTCAATAACAACTTTTTATGTTTAGGCCTAATAAATGTGAGCGGGCAGATGCGAAAAGAAGGCAGAAAATTTCAGCGTTTATTAAAACAGCATTAACAGAAACAGATCAATGGGTTTCAGAGAGCTGTGTTTGTGTTTAGTTCACTGAGCAGTCAGTCGAATCAACAGAGCGCCAGCTCCGGTCTGCGTCTGAGAGCTTCCCTTCCTTTCTTTGGGCAAAAACTCGTGGATCTCTTTTCTCAGGTCACAAACTCTCTTTTCAAATCTCTTCCTACGCTGACCCTTCTGACGGCAGCGGCGGCAGACCTCAGGTCTCCAGGTTCACACACGCTCCTCTAAAGGCACAACGAGCTGCTGCGTCCATAGCTCTGTCCTGATATAAAAAGAAAACATTCACTGAGTTAAAATCTCTTTAGGAACACAACAAGGTCTGTTTTGTGCCTTCATACAGCATTTATTTTAATTATATTTGAATTATATATAAAATAAAAAGATGAATTTTCTATTCTTATATAAAAATAAATATCATTTTAAAATAAATCTGATTGCTCCGAATGCTTATTTTAAGAAAAATAATAATCAGCTCTCACTTTTAAATTTCAACTGCCACACCGCCAGTGGACATTAACTCCGCGCAGACGTTTTTAATATAGTCCACACAGAAGTTAGTAGTCTGTGATATGGCCCGTGAGAGCAGCGAAGTGTCTCTCAGTCTAAGGTCCGGCTTCTTCTGTCGCCAGCCGTCTTCTCACCCTGGCAGCGTGTCCTGCATGGGAGCAGACGCGCGAGCTCGTGATCTGAGCGTCTGAGCGGGGGGAGGGGGGCGGAGGTATCCGCGTCCTTAGCAGCAGTAAGTCCAGCGTCTTGTTTTTTTTTTTTTTTGTTTTTTTTAATTTATTTATTTATATGGGACAGCGTGTATTAATGAACAGCAGCTAGTGCCGTAAATACACCGGATTATAGCTCAGAGCTAATTTCCATCCGTAGTCCCCTCTCACTCACTCACAAACACAGACAGACATTCACTCTCACATTCATTCACTAGGGTCAATTTAGAGTCACCAATTCACCTAACACATGCATGTCTTTGGACGGTGGGAGGAAGCCGGAGAACCCGGAGAGAACCCACGGTAACACGGAGAGGACATGCAGATTCCACCCAGAGAGTTCGTGTGATGGTGTATATTGGTCCGCCTGGGGCTCGAACCCACGATGTTCTTGTTGGCGTGATCGAAGTCCCCGCTGATGAGCAGGAGGGACTGCGGGTGACGAGTCTGCATCCGAGTCACTGCGCTGTGGAGCGGCTCGCGCGCAGCTGCTGCGTCGGCCGAGAGACGGGCGGGCGGTGTACACATTAAACAGGGAGGTGATACGGCCGCGTGCCTGCGGCGAGTAACTCAATGTCCCCGGTGCAGAGTCGTTCCTTTACACAGACGCGCGCCGGGGTTCTCTCGTTATAACGTGGACCGCAAGCCTCGGCCTCTCTCCACAGCCGCTGCTCTGTGCGCGCTCCCCCGTTCCACTCACAGCAGCCGCGCGCTCAGCTCTGTGGAAGACTGATGGGCTCGACACACGGGAGGCGACGTCGCTTCTCCTCTGTGTTCCCTATGGACGCTGAGCGATGAGGCGATGCTCGTGAGTCTCACTCCTGTGAAGCAACATGCGACACTCGTGCTCCTGAAATGTCGCGCTCATGCATTTCTTCATGCACACGCTGGCTTGCGACGCGATCCAAGAAAGTATAAAAATGTTCAACTTTTCCTCGCCATCCCCTGACGAGAACCAATCAGCGGGAGTTTAATCAACGGACAGGTGAGCGGACAGGACGCTCAGTCTCTGAGGTCAACACGGAAGAGAAAATAACAGCCCCGTGCACTGTAAACCCGAATAATTTAGCAGTAATTAAAAAAAATTGAGGCAATCATTTGCCACAAAATATTTAATTTCATAAACCTGAAATGTTTAATTAATATAAATTAAACAATTATTGTACTTGGTACTTAAATCTTTTAATTATATCTATTTATTATAAATTTAAAAAATTAACTTAATAGTTCTTAAGTCATTTGATTGACAAAATTCAAATATTTATTTTAATTCCTTAAAATATTTAACTAATGTTAAAATTTGTTTTTTATTTTACCTAAATTAAGTTTGTTGTTTTTTTTTTAAATATTGTTTATTCACAAATTAGTATATTTGATTACAAAACAACTTAAATTACATGGAACTAAATATAACAAGTGAGGAGAAATTGAAAACTGAATTTAACATTTTATTACTTATAATTGTACATATTAAAAGCATACTTAAAAAAATACACTTTGTATTGCACTTGTTTACTTTGAAATAATAAAGACCTTTGCACAAACAATTCATACAATATTTTATGAAAAACTTTAACCAGATCTTTACTAGGATTTTGGCAGCATTAAACCAGGTCTAAACCAAGTCAGACTATTCTAAATAACGCCAATACCACATGAGACTGTACATAAGGGAAGTCATCATAGTTCCGTCTCTAATTTTTAAGACTTGAGTCTGTAGCCTGGGAGAAAGCTGGTCATCATAGTCTCAGAATCATTTCTGAATTAATTTAAAGGTGTGTCTCAGTGCTTTGGGGTTGCTGAGGTATAAGGCATACAACATACATATTTCCTTTGAAGCAATTCTAATAAAATTTGTATAAAATTGTATAAAACCAACAATTATTGAATTGGTCTAAAATCTTCCAAAATCAGAGTTTTGTTTTTAATAAAATAAAACAGACAAATTGGAACAAAACAAAAACTAAACCAGATCTACCAGGATTACTATAACACTAAGCCAGACATCAACCATTAACCCTGGACTAAATCAGGTCTAAATCAGTACTTAACCAGGACTAAAACCAGATCTGAACTAGATTTAATAGGTCTTAATCACTAACACGAACCTAAGCGTCTCTAACTTAGAGCTCAGATAGTACCAGTGCCATCTGTACACTGAACTATAAAAACAAGACACCATCGTTCCATCCACTTTACTCTACCCAACCAAGTCATTTTTCAGAGTTTGCAGCCCAGGAGAAAGCTTGCCACATCATCATCCAGACCCAGGATTATTTTCTGAATGAATTCAAAAGGTGTGGCTCAGTGCTTTGGGGTAGCTGAGGTGTGAGGCATATATGAGTCCAAACATTACCAGGAATGCTTCAGGAAAATTCTTAAAGGTGATGACCTCCTCTCCCTCTAAAATGACAGACACTTTGACGGGATGATACTGAACTGGACTGATGTCTGTATCGCTGACTTTTGACAGAAGTGCCACAGCTGCATTTGACAGATCAAGTTCCTCCTCCATGTCCTCCTGGAACAATACACAAGATAAACCTCAAAAAGGTTAATTGAAATAAATAAATTATGAACGCATTTTAAATATGCAGTGGCTGCAGTCTAAATGAGATGCCTGGACTTCCCTAGACACTTCAAGTTTCTCCCGGAATTCCCAACCAGCCAAAAACTGGATGCCATTTCTTGCCTCCTCAAAGCCTCAACTCAATTTTTCATTGGTAAATCCCGCCCAAAGAGTAGAGAGGCTTACAGAAAAAAAATCTATACCTTCACTCTTTAGGTGGGATTTCCATCTCAAGAATTCAGTTGAGGCTTTAAGGATGCAGGCCGCAAAAAACAGGATCCAGCCCTAAATCCCGCCCATGGAGAAGAGAGACCTTTAGGAAACATCATGCCTCTCTTGTGGGTGGGATTTACAGCTGAGGAGTTGAGGCTTCAAGGTAGGGCTACAACTAACAATTATTCTGATAGTCGATTATTGTTTCGATTAGTCTCGGTAATAAACCATTCTCTCTCAGCACATGGCATGCTTCAGAATCTATAAATACCCTAGTTAACGATTATTCGATTACTAAATTAGTTGACGTTTATTTCAATAATCGATTAATTCGATTAGTTGTTGCAGCCCTACTTCAAGGTGACAAGTTGTGAGTAATGAGACATGCCATGCCATATGACTTACCTTCTCAAAGCCTCAACAGGGGCTAGATCTACCACTCCTGCGATAACCAAGCTGAAAAACAGCAGGCTGGTGTCTTGCCTCCTCAAAGCCTCAACACACTTCTTCAGCTAGAGTTGAGGCTTAGGGGAGTCAAAACAGCAGCCTGCTCTTTGTCACCCTGGTCATCGCTGGAGTGGTAGATTCAGCCCCCTTCGAGTGTGCTTCTAGCTCCCTAGCTGTTGACCACCCAACTCTCCCCTTCCACCCCTATAAATATAAAATTATTTTGACACTTACCATACATGCAATGAAAACCCCTTAAGTTTCCTCACGAAGATACACTGGAAGAGCATGAAGAAGAGTGGAGCGCCTTGTGTAAACATCATGCTGATCCTGGGGAGGGGGGGGTTATTCCTGTGCAACATTTACTTAAATATATTGACTATAAACTCAGTAATTATACCTGTTAATCATGTGCTTTAAAAATGTCTGCCAAAGCATCCACTATCTTTCCAGTTTTTGACGCCTTTTGTCTGAATATGCTCATGAGACGAGGACAATGACGATCCAACTCCGCATAGAATGTATTATGGGGATTTTTATTGGTTATCCTTTGAAATTCAGCATACACCTACAACAAAAAAGGGAGAACATTTGTTGATTTGGTAAAACACAGTATGTTAATTAAACACGCATTTATGATCTTTACCTCAGACTGCATTTTTAGCGCAGGCCAGAGCGCCATAAACTGTTAAACTGGCGGGGTTGATGCCACTATTGTTTGTCTCTGCAAGGCAAAAGTTGTTTGTATAAGCTTGGTGATAAGGGTTAGGTTTTTATCCACCTTTGACATTTCTTCAACAATTGTTTGTCTATGGTGTTCCAGGCTTATTGCGTCCTCTCCTTGTGGAAAGTTGGGCAAAAAATGTACTTCTGCACACTTGGGTCTTTTGATGTTTGAGTGTGACGATTAGTCACACTGTAAGACAGTTAGTTAGAAGCAGTACAATATATAATATTTTGGACAGGCTGACAGGGTTTTCCAACAAGCTAGCTCATGTAAAAAGCTTATAACAGACCATGTGGCCATTAAAAAATGTTATTGCATGGTTTACTTACAATCACCCCCAAATGTGTAGGTCACGGGAAACTTGATTTTCTTATTAGATTATCCGATCTGCTGGTGGTATCCCTCACACTGACAACTGACTCTGTATGTCAAGGTGGAAAACCTGAACAAACAAAATAAATGTGCACAAATAATACCATATCACATTATCGCAATAATTAATATGGTCTGTTATGGTCTGTGTCGGGGACGAGAGCAGCTATGCGTAAGACACAACAACAAATGGAACTTCGTCATCACGCAAGCTACCATAATTCCACCTTTTTAAAGTAACATGCAGCTATTGGCAACTTTCCGATTTTGTCATTCGATTTTGCGACTTTTCAGACCCAATTAGCCATTATATTTAGTTGAAAAAGTGACGATTAGCTAGCAGCGTCTTAAGCAAGCGTGAGGTGAAAGGATGTGCCGTTTCCCCGCACACTCTTCGCTCTGTTTCTGTTCCGTTCATTGACAAAGCAGTATCAGTGCGTCATTGGATCTTTCCATGTTCTGTCGGCTGTCACACAGCAAGTGGGGGCGCTCCCTGCTTCATTAAACTGGCAAACGAACTAAATAAACAAAGGTTTTTATTCACACTAAATATGTCACTTTTATTGTATCAGTGCTTTGGAGATAACGTCTGCATTTGTATTATAGAACAGTAGGTATTATTATAGCTAAATCTATGCTTCTGCCTAGTAGCTTATACATACTGTATGTTAAATGAAAACATAAGGCTAAATGTTTATTAACGAGTAATTTAAGTAGTTCTTTTGATTGTGCTTCATTATATTTAATGCTGCACGTTTTACTTTAATACATAGTTAGAGGTCCAGAGTACTGCATCAGTGTAAAATCGTTTACACAATATTATGGACTATCAGCAATATATATATATATATATATATATATATATATATATATATATATATATATATATATATATATATATATATATAATAGAACTATCTATAAATGTAAATTATGAATTAGAATTTATTTATAATTACTAACTACATATGCAAAAAACATGATGAAAATGTATTGTTTTAAGTTTTCTGCAATTAATGGTTTTAAGTGTTTTTTACACAATTAAAATAAATCTATTTTATTAAAAATGTACATTAATAATAATTAAAATTATGATTTGTATCAACATAAAACTAGACAAATGTTAATAACAATTATTATTTTTAATTTAGTACAGCATTAAAACTAATTTTAATTATACACTATTTGATTAATTTGAGCATTTGGGTTTACAGTGTGTCAGGCTTCAGGACATTTCCAGATGTGATTACAGAGATGTAACCAAAACAAACAAACAAATAAAAAACAGTAGCTTATTCACCTTTTTTTTCTTGACTGCAATATGGAGTTTAGTCGGCCTACCCAGGCCATAGGCTCATGCACGCCTTTTTCTTGTTATAGAACAGATTCATACTAAAAGTCTACTTCATTCAGTTTGAACAAAATCTTGATGTAAGAGCCTAGTTTATATTTGTAATTTTCTTTCCCCACTTTAAAAGCTGAAATTCCCTTCAATTTGACAGCCAAATAATTCTGTGGGAGATCCGCGATTTTCTTTGGAACTGAGGCTCGCTCTGTCTCCAGCTGCTGCCGCTCATCGCCACCCGTGTGTTGTGAACGCGCCTCAGCAGCGCGAGCTTCAGACGGAAAACAAATGACATCAGCAGAAGACAGTAATACAGCTGTAGAGCTATAAAAATACAATAAACCAGACGTTGGACACAGGTACCAGAGGAGTAAAGTAAAAAAAAAAAACGTTCACAAAAATAAATAAAAACATTTTATAACCATTTAAAAAAAGGTCAATTTGACCATCGGATGCCTGGCAGAGGTCTGTGTTCTGGTTTAGTCCTGGTTTAGATCTGGCTCCCTCTACTGGGCAATAAATAGCTTTACACCTGTTGCAGGAGAGTAACAATTGTTAATAACAAATACATAATAAATAAAGGAATAGATAAATAAAATAACAAATAAGCTTAAGAATGTGACTGATGATTTGACGATATGTGATGTTGGTTATAATAATGGTAATCATTATTATGATATTAAACATCAAGAGTACTGAAAACAACGATAATAACAATAACACAGTAATAATATTCAAGATAATAATAATATATTGTTCCACTGTGGACGTTTTTATCAGTTACCTTGGGGATAAATAAGGTTTTTCTGATTCTAAAAACTAGATTCCCATTTGGCTAAATAATGTATGTAGGCCCTATACACACACAAAAAAAAAAAAAAAAAAAAAAAAAAAAACATAATCCCAAAATAATGTTATTATGTGTTATTTTATTTGTAGTGAACTGATTTTGTTTTTCTCCTTTCAGTTTATGAAACTGAAACAAAAACTGTTGGGAAGTGTACTTATAAAAGGTACAAAGATGACAGTATGAATGTATTTTACAGGTTACTGTTACGACTACAGCTGAGGTTCCCTCTCAGTGAGTAAAACAATAGTGGGTTGTATAAAATGTAATGTCACAGACAGCTATGAATCTATTCTTTATTTTTTTCAATATCTTACAGGTGGCACAGCCTCAGGTAGACGTCCCAGCTTCTTTGCCACCTGGGCCTGCAACTGTCTCAGTAGGTATTTTAGATATTAATTAGTGTGCATTAGAAATTCTTGTATTTACCCCTGTACTGTTTGATTTTTTTACAGACTGGTGGCACTGAGACAGACCTGGCCTCGCCTCAACTCCCCCCGCTTGTGGGCTGAGGGCAGAGTCGGCTCTAGCCAATTTGGTGCCCTAGGCGCCTGCACGAGCGATTGACTGGTCAGGTCCGTGCAGTGAGAGTGGATAGGGGAGGGGCTGAGGGGAGAAGCTGCGGCTCACAGCAGAGGGACGGTGCCGTCTCATCCCAACTCTACACAGAGCCCAAAGACGGCATCACGCAGTAAACAACAACTCAATGTTTTCTGCCTCTGTTACAGATGTAATAAATGTTTCTTTACAGTTTGTATGATAGCCTGTCAGGCAGGGGCTGTCAAATTTTGATATCCCAAGAGAAAAAAGTAATTTCCCGGGGCGTCAGGCTAGTGATTTTGCAAGCCCTGCGTATGATCAGAGAGAGTAACCAAGAAACCAAAAAACCTGACCTGTCAAAAGACAGTGTCATAAAAGCAGAGCCGGCTTTAGGCATAGGCCATCCAGGCGGTTGCCTAGGGCGCCATCTGCTGGAGGGGGCGCCCAGCTGCACCCCTCCAAAAAAAAAAAAGGTATATTTTTTAATAAATGACAAATAATTAAAAATCAAGTGAATTGTGTTATTTCTTCTTTGTACTCTAACATGAAAAAAAAGCTCTTGTGAAGCGCTCTTGTGATGTGATGATGTAAATACAAATAGCCTACAGCATGTTCTGAAAAGCCTGTTATATATATATACATATATATATACATATACATATATATATATACATATATACATATATATTATATAACATATATATACATATATATATATATACATATATATATATATATGTACATATATATATATATATTACACACATATATATATATACAATATATATATATATATATATGTACATATATAATATATATATATACACACATATATATATATACATATATATATATATATATATATATACATATATATATATATATATATATATATATATACATATATATATATATATAATATATATATATATATATATATATATATATATATACACACACACACATATATATACATATATATATATATACACATATATAAAAAAAAATTGTCCTCTCGCCCTCCGCGGGAGGTTTCATCCATCCAAGCTCGGGTCCTTTACCAGAGGCCTGGGAGCTTGAGGGTTCTGCGCAGTATCTTTGCTGTTCCTAGGACTGCGCTCTTCTGGACTGAGATGTCTGATGTTTTTCCTGGGATATGCTGTAGCCACTCTTCCAGTTTGGGGGTTACTGCCCCAAGTGCTCCGATGACCACGGGCACCACTGTTGCCTTCACTTTCCAGGCCTTCTCAAGTTCTTCTTTGAGGCCTTGGTACTTCTCCAGTTTCTCGTGTTCCTTTTTCCTGATGTTACAATCGCTTGGTATTGCGATGTCAACCACAACGGCTTTCCTCTGCTGTTTGTCCATCACCACAATGTCCGGTTGGTTCGCCACTACCATTTTGTCTGTCTGGATCTGGAAGTCCCACAGGATCTTAGCTCGGTCATTCTCTATCACCTTTGGAGGTGTTTCCCATCTTGACCTCGGGACTTCCAGACTGTACTCTGCACAGATGTTCCTGTACACTATACCAGCCACTTGGTTATGACGCTCCATGTATGCTTTCCCTGCCAGCATCTTACATCCTGCAGTTATGTGTTGGATTGTCTCAGGGGCCTCTTTGCACAGTCTGCACCTGGGGTCTTGTCTTGTATGGTAGATCTTGGCCTCTATTGCTCTGGTGCTCAAGGCCTGCTCCTGTGCAGCCATGATCAGTGCCTCTGTGCTGTCCTTCAGTCCAGCCCTTTCTAGCCATTGGTAGGATTTCTCGATGTCAGCCACTTCAGTTATCTGTCGATGGTACATCCCATGTAGGGGTCTTTCCTCCCATGATGGTTCCTCCAGCACCTCGTCCTCTGTTTTCCACTGCCTGAGACATTCACTGAGAACTTCATCTGTTGAGGCCATCTTCCTGATATATTCAAGGATCTTGGATGTTTCATCCTGGACAGTGGTTCTGACACTCACTAGTCCTCTGCCTCCTTCCTTGCGCTTAGTGTACAGTCTCAGGGTGCTGGATTTGGGGTGGAACCCTCCATGCATGGTTAGGAGCTTTCGTGTTTTCACATCTGTGGTCTGAATCTCTTCCTTTGGCCAGCTTATTATTCCCGCAGGGTATCTGATGACCGGCAGGGCATAGCTGTTGATTGCCCGGACTTTGTTCTTGCCATTGAGCTGACTCCTTAGGACTTGCCTTACTCGTTGGAGGTATTTGGCTGTGGCTGCTTTTCTTGTGGCCTGGTCCAGGTTGCCATTTGCTTGTTGGATTCCAAGGTACTTGTAGCTGTCCTCAATGCCTGCTATTCTGCCGTCTTGTCACCATCCGCCCACACTTCTCAAGTCCGAATGACATTCCGATGTCATTGCTGAAGATCCTGGTTGTGTGGATCAGTGAGTCAATGTCTCTCTCGCTCTTGGCATACAGCTTGATATCATCCATGTAGAGGAGGTGACTGATGGTGGCCCCGTTCCTGAGTCGGTATCCATAGCCAGTCTTGGTGATTATCTGGCTGAGGGGGTTCAGACCTATGCAGAACAGCAGCGGGGACAGAGCATCTCCTTGGTATATCCCACATTTGATGGACACTTGTGCAATTGGCTTGCAGTTGGCCTCAAGGGTGGTCTTCCACTGCCTCATCGAGTTTGCAATGAAGGCTCTTAGAGTCCTGTTGATGTTATACATCTCCAAGCATTCCATGATCCATGTGTGTGGCATTGAGTCATAGGCTTTCTTGTAATCAATCCAGGCGGTGCACAGATTAGTGTGTCTGGCTTTGCAATCCTGAGCGACTGTTCTATCTACGAGCAGCTGGTGTTTAGCTCCTCTGGTGTTTTTACCAATGCCCTTCTGTGCTGTGCTCATGTATTGATCCATGTGCCCACTTATCTTAGCCGCTATGATGCCTGACATGAGCTTCCATGTGGTGGGGAGACAGGTTATTGGTCGATAGTTGGATGGGGCTGTTCCCTTCAGGGGATCCTTCTGGATCAGGATTGTCCGGCCTTCAGTTAGCCATTCAGGGTGGGTCCCATCCTTTAGCAGCTGGTTCATTTGTGCTGCCAGGCGCTCATGGAGTGAAGTTAGCTTTTTCAGCCAGTAGGTGTGGATCATGTCAGGCCCTGGTGCTGTCCAGTTTTTCATACCTGAGACTCTTTGTTGGATGTCTGCCACTGTGATGGTTACTGGTTCTTGTTCAGGGAGGTTGCTGTGATCCACTGTGCACTGTTGTTGTGTGACGCCTCCTTCTCCCATATGCCTTTCCAGTATTGTTCAGTCTCCAGCCTTGGTGGGTCTGCTCTGTTGTTATTACCCTGCCACTGAGAGTACACTTTAGCTGGTTGAGTTGAGAACAGCCGGTTTATTCGCCTTGCTTCGATTTCTCTCGTGTACCTCTTTAGTCGGGTGGCCAAGGCTTGGAGTCTTTGCTTGGCAGTTTCCAATGCTTCAGGTATGGACATCTTGCTGTACCTCTTGGGTGCTTGTTGTTTCATTGCACCTTTCTGGAGCTCTGACAGTTGGCTCACTTCTCTCCGAGTTGCCTTGATTTTAGCTTCTAACCTTCTTTTCCATGGTGGATATGGAGCTTTATGGTTGCTCTTTGGTTGATAGCCAAGCTCCTCAAGGATCACTGCTGCTGAAGTGTATATCAGCTCATTGGTTTCAGTGATGGTCATCGTAGGTATTGTTCCCAAAGCTGCATTCACATCTTCCAGGAGACTTTCTGAAGGTACTTCACTCAGCCTGTGTAACTGGTGTCGGGGTTGCCTGGTCTTCATTTTAGCCATGATCTTATCTCTCAGGTCAGTTGCTGCCTCGCTCAGCTCGATGGTGCTTATTGGGGCTTCGTACCCAAATTCTGGATGGGGAGTTGTTGTTAACTCCCCTCTGACCTTGCGTCCTGGCTCCCCCTTGCCGTAGCATATGTGTTGTATCTCGTCAATCTCAAGTTGTGAAAGCAGGTGCCGCTTGTGGATGTTGGAACACTGAGCTACTAGTTGTTTAGCAGTGAGTGTTGATTGTGGGTTTCGAAGTTGCCATATTTCCCACATTCTCTTCATGTAACCCCTCTGACTAGGGTTACTGGAGTAGTAGCATTCCAACAGAGCCTTGTTCTCGCATCTCGTCCACTTCCGTCTTGTTCCAGTAGCCCACTTCTCATCAGGCTGCTCTGGTTCCCCAACACCTGACGCAGACCTTGTTTGACCGGGCGACGTCTGAGCCGGTATGTCTCGTAATTCATTGTCTCTCATCATCATTATATATGAGGTAGGCAATAGCGCAAAGGGTCTTGCCTAAGGACCCACACTGGAAGTTGGTATTCGCCTCGGCCGGATACCAACTTCCAACATTTTATATATATATATATATATATATATATATATATATATATATATATATATATATATATATATATATATATATATATATATATATATATATATATATACACACACACACACATATATATATATGTATATATATCATCCCCTATCGCGCTGAGTGAGGCAGCAACTGACCTGAGAGATAAGAGCATGGCTAAAATGTACACCAGGCAACCCCGACACCAGTTACAGAGGCTGAGTGAAGTACCATCAGAAAGTCTCCTGGAAGATGTGAATGCAGCTTTGGAAACAATACCTACTATGACTATCACTGAAACCAATGAGCTGATATACACTTCAGCAGCAGTGATCCCTGAGGAGCTTGGCTATCAACTAAAGAGCCATATCCACCATGGAAAAGAAGGCTGGAGGCTAAAATCAAGGCAACTCGGAGAGAAGTGAGCCAACTGTCGGAGCTCCAGAAAAGTGCAATGAAAAAACAAGTACACAAGAGGTACAGCCAGATGTCCATACCTGAAGCACTGGAAACTGCCAAACAATGACTCCAAGCCTTGGCCACCCGACTAAGGAGGTACACGAGAGAAATGGAAGCAAGGCGAATAAACCGGCTGTTCTCAACTCAACCAGCTAAAGTGTACTTTCAGTGGCAGGGTAATAACAACAGAGCAGACCCGCCAAGGCTGGAGAGTGAAGAATACTGGAAAGGCATATGGTAGAAGGAAGCATCACACAACAGTGCACAGTGGCCGGTGGATCTAAGATCAGACCACAGCAACCTCCCTGAAGAACCAGTAACCACCACAGTGGCAGACATCCAAGAAAGAGTCTCAGGTATGAAAAACTGGACAGCACCAGGGCCTGACATGCAAACTCCACACAGAAAGGCCCCACTCGGTCCGGGAATCGAATCCGGGACCTTCTTGCTGTGAGGCAGGAGTGCTAACTATGCCACCGTGCCACCCTAACCCTAAATGAACCAGCTGCTAAAGGATGGGACTCACCCTGAATGGCTAACTGAAGGCCGGACAATCCTAATCCAGAAGGATCCCCTGAAGGGAACAGTCCCATCCAACTATCAGCCAATAACCTGTCTCAATGAGGCAGTGGAAGACCACCCTTGAGGCCAACTGCAAGCCAAGTATCCATCAAATGTGGGATATACCAAGGAGATGCTCTGTCCCCGCTGCTGTTCTGCATAGGTCTGAACCCCCCAGCCAGATAATCACCAAGACTGGCTATGGATACCGACTCAGGAACAGGGCCACCATCAGTCACCTCCTCTACATGGATGATATCAAGCTGTATGCCAAGAGTGAGAGAGACATTGACTTACAACCAGGATCTACAGCAATGACATTGGAATGTTATTTGGACTTGAGAAGTGTGGGCGGATGGTGACAAAGAGAGGGAAGGTTGTCCATACAGTAGGGGTCCCACTCCCAGACGGCAGAATAGCAGACACTGAGGACAACTACAAGTACCTTGGAATCCAACAAGCAAATGGTAACCCTGAACAGGCCACAAGAAAATTGGCCACAACCAAATACCTCCAACGAGTAAGGCAAGTCCACGGAGTCAGCTCAATGGCAAGAACAAGGTCCGGGCAATCAACAGCTATGCCCTGCCAATCATCAGATACCCTGCGGGAATATTAAGTTGGCCAAAGGAAGAGATTCAGACCACAGATGTGAAAACACAGAAGCTCCTGACCATGCATGGAGGGTTCCACCCCAAATTCAGCCCCCTGAGACTGTACACTAAGAGCAAGGAAGGAGGCAGAGGACTGGTGAGTGTCAGAACCACTGTCCAGGTTGAAACATCCAAGATCCTTGAATATATCAGGAAGATGGCTTCAACAGACGAAGTGCTGAGTGAATGTCTCAGGCAGTGGAAAACAGAGGACGAGGTGCTGGAGGAACCATCATGGGAGGAAAAGCCCCTACATGGGATGTACCACCGACAGATAGCTGAAGTGGCTGATATCCAGAAATCCTACCAATGGCTAAAACGGGCTGGACTAAAGGACAGCACAGAGGCACTAATCATGGCTGCACAGGAGCAGGCCTTGAGCACCAGAGCAATAGAGGCCCAGATCTACCATACAAGACAAGACCCCAGGTGCAGACTGTGCAAAGAGGCCCCTGAGACAATCCAGCACATAACTGCAGGCTGTAAGATGCTGGCAGGGAAAGCATACATGGAGCGTCATAACCCAGTGGCTGCTATAGTGTACATGAACATCTGTGTAGAGTACAGTCTGGAAGTCCCAAGGTCAAGGTGGGAAACACCTCCAAAGATGATAGAGAATGACCAAGCTAAGATCCTGTGAGACTTCCAGATCCAGACAGACAAAATGGTAATGGTGAACCAACCAGACATTGTGGTGATGGACAAACAGCAGAGGAAAGCCGTTGTGGTTGACATCGCAATACCAAGCGATTGCAACATCAGGAAAAACGAACACGAGAAACTAGAGAAGTACCAAGGCCTCGAAGAAGAACTTGAGAAGGCCTGGAAAGTGAAGGCAACAGTGGTGCCTGTGGTCATCGGAGCACTCGGGGCAGTAACCCCCAAACTGGAAGAGTGGCTACAGTAGATCCCAGAAAAAACATCAGACATCTCAGTCCAGAAGAGTGCAGTCCTACGAACAGCAAAGATACTGCACAGAACCCTCAAGCTCCCAGGCCTCTGGTAGAGGACCCGAGCTTGGATGGATTAGACTGCCCGCGGAGGGCGAGAGGACAATTTTTTAAAATATATATATTAGGGCTGGGGAAATTATTGCGGAGGCTGCACAGCTCAGTTCATGATGGGAAAACGCACACCTGTCAGCGGTGAACGGACCAGTAACTGGATCTGAGTTTGTGAGTGCTGATCAGAAACGTAACGCACGACACTTCACTGCCCTCCTCTCCTTCTTCCCCCGCCTCTTTTTAAAAAAATACAGACTAAAGTTACAGTTTTGACATGGATAAACCAACACACGCGAGAAGTGGATTTCGGGCATGATGCATGATCTGAGCCACAAACTGTCCGACTTCAGTACAGGCGTATTTCCCCTCCTCTCATTGCGGTTGTGCGCTCTCGTTCACAATCCAGGCGAGGTGCAGTTCATCTCGAACGAGCCTAATGCAACAAATGAACGAGCTAAAGCAACATGAGTGACCAAAAAGACACATTGCTAAATGGACAATTCTGCTTCAAATCATCACCAGACAGCAATATCGACAAAACAAAAGTTATGTGCAGTCTATGCAAGGATGAGTTCAATTACCACTGGAGTAACACAGTTCATAGTATTTACACTGCCGTGAACCACAACAATTGTTATTAATTGAAGAATTAAACATATTTATGTTAAAGTTCTAAAAGAGATTACACATGCTTTTTTAGGTAAGTTTTGTGTATTTGTTGGTTGTACCTTATTTAGGCAAGCTTTGTCTGAGTTACAGGTCGCAAAAAGACTATTAATTTATTTTCTTTGCAAGTTTTGTTTGCATTGCACAAGTTTCCAGTAAAGTATGTGAAGGTTAATTCAAAATAAATGTTCTAAACTTACAATTTTGTGTTTGTAAGTGAATTCATAATAAATTAATCGCGATTAATAACTGGTAGTTATTAATCGCAGCAATTAATCGCGATTAATTTTTTTTCAGATTTGCGATTAATTAGTTAATCTTTTTTAATTGATTCCCGGCCCGAATATTTATATATTTATATGTATATGTATGTATACATCAAATCAAATTGCAATTGCAATATCTGTCAGAAAAATTGCAATTTGATATTTTTCCAAAATCATTCAGCCCTACTCACAGCAGTTAAACATTGTAAACTGTTTTGTATAAGTACACTTAATTTAACTCATACAAAACATCATCGTGTTAGTGACGTCATCTGTGCGCCTGTCAGCATGGAAGTTATCCAGTTACTGCATTAAGGTATTACAATAACATCACCTTCTTAATATAGTTGAGTTTCTCATTATTATTGATGAATATTTGCCAAAATATGATGTTACTGGGATATTGGCCTAGTCTTTACATTTTGTTTTGTGTGTGTGTGTGTGTGTGTGTGTGTGTGTGTGTGTGTGTGTGTGTGTGTGTGTGTGTGTGTGTGTGTGTGTGTGTGTTTTTCTGTATATGACTTTTATCATTTTCTTCATTTCTCCTTTTCTGTGGAAAATGGGTATGGGTGGGCTGGGGTTAGGGAAGGAGAAAAGGAAGAAGAAAGTCACAAATCACTGATAAATGTTTTGAGAAATTGTGTTTCCCATAAACTATTACACTTTCGTTATTCAGTTTCTAGGTGGAAATTTGTTTTGTTTTATGTACTATGTTATATGTATGTTTTTTATAAGTCCTGGAGTCATTTATGAAAGAGCTTGGAAAACACCTCCTTGATCAGATTAAAATTTTACAGATTATTAATGGAATGTAGTATAGAGATCTCTACATACAACTGTAATGGCTTGGCAAATACAAAAAAAAGGAATGAAATATTTATATGGCTTAAAGATAAACAAAATGTCAAAATTATTTGTTTGCCAGAGGTGTAATGATTATGTTTAACAAAGATTTGGTTTACACAGTCCAAAAGGTACAGGTAGATACAGAAGGGAGATGGTTAATGATAGATATAACAATTGATAACTTAACTATACAATTAATTAATATATATGCTCCTACTGAAGATAATCCCTTATTTTTTGGAAATTTATTTAATCATATAACCTCTAATCATGCTCAAATAATTTTAGTTGGAGATTTTAATACAGTTTTATACATAACAAAAGACTGTGCTGGAACACATGTGTCAAATAATCATCCATTGGCTCTTAATGAAATAGAGGAAATCATAGCATCATTAGATCTAGTGGATATATGGAGACTACATAATCCAAATGCTAAGAGGTACACCTGGCGCAGAGGACAGCAGGCCAGTCGAATAGATTATTTTCTCCTCTCCTTTTCTTTGGTCTCTAAAATAATTGATTGTTATATTGGTGACAAGCTAAGATCTGCCACTCATTAGTATCTCTACAAATCACAATAGCGGAGCATCCCAGAGGTAAAGGATATTGGAAATTTAATCAATCGTTATTAAAGGATAGTATATTTATAAATAAAACAAAAAAAATGTATACAAGATTTTTTTGAGATTAATGAAAATTCTGCAAACCCACAAATTGTCTGGGAAGCTTTTAAATGTGCATTCAGAGGACACTGCATTAAAATATCTTCTAGGAAAAAGAGACAAAATTTAGCAAAAGAAAGTAGCCTAATTGAGGAATAAAAAATTCTAAATCAAAAACTTGATAGCGAGCAAAGTCTTTCATCAGAGATCTCCTTATTGATAAAACAAAAACAGGATGAATTGGAAAACCTTTATAATGAGCATGTAGCTGGACTTATAATTAGATCACAAGCCTTGTGAATGGAACATGGGGAGAAATGTACTGCACATTTTCTAAGGTTACATCAAAGAAATTCAACAAAAAAAAAAAAAATGTTAGTCTCTCTACTCCAAATGGTATTATAACAGACACAACAAATTCTAAGTAAGGGGAGGGAACATTTTAAAACCCTGTTCTCTTACGAAAGAGGGCTGGAACAACTTAAAGATACCAGTCTGTATTTTCCTCCCTCTTACAACTATCAAATAACACCACAACAAAAATTAAGTTGTGAGGGAGAGATCACAGAAGATGAATTAAGAGAAGCTATAAAATCTTTTTCTCCAGGCAAAGCCAGTGGGCTTGATGGAATCTCTATTGAGGTTTATTCCACATTTTTTGGGGAAATAAAAAAACATCTGCTAGCATCCTTTAATTACTCATTTTCAAAAGGTATTTTGTCTGAATCACAGAAGCAAGGTGTCATTTCACTGCTGCTGAAACAAAACTCTGATGGTCAATATAAAGATCTCATGCTTATGGAAAACTGGAGACCCCTGACATTACTTTGCTGTGATACTCGCATACTTGCTAAATGTATTGCTCTGCGGATTAAAAAAGTTATAGGAAATATTATTAATCATGATCAAGCAGGTTTTATTCAAGGAAGGTTTATAGGTGAAAATATCAGACAAGGTTGTTGATATAATTAAAAATGATTAAAAAAAAACAGGGAAAATCAGGAATTCTATTTATTTCAGATTTTGAGAAGGCTTTCGACAAAATAAGATGGAATTTCATTCCTAGAGCATTAAGGTTCTTCAATTTTGGAGAAACAATTTTAAAATGGGTGGAAATTCTATATAATCAACCCACTAGTAAAATATTAAATAATGGACATCTTTCAGAAAGTTTTATATTGTCTAGAGGTGTTCGCCAAGGATGCCCTTTTTCCCCCTATTTGTTTATACTGTGTATGGAAATATTGGCCATCAGAATAAGACACAATTCAGTTATAAAAGGTCTATAGTTTAATAAGAAAGAAATTAAATTAACAATGTATGCTGATGATGTTACTTTTTTATTACAACCAAATGAACAGACATTATATGAATTAATTAATGAATTAAATTTGTTTTTTGATGTATCAGGTTTAAAACCAAATTTTGAAAAATGTACAATCATTAAATTGGGAAAGCTTTCAGGTACAGATTTTCAAATTAAATGTTCAGCACCAGTGAAATGGACCAGTGGTAATGTTAAAATTTTGGTAATTTATATTTCAGAAGATATAGCAGAGACAGTAAATATAAATTATAATTGTAAAATGAAAAAAGTTGAAAGTACTCTACAGCCTTGGAGGGGAACATATTTAACATTACAAGGTAAAATTACATTAATTGTCTAGTAATTCCTCAATTTGTTTATTTATTGATTGCACTTCCCTCACCAGAGAAGTCATTTTTAAGCATTTTGAGCAAAAATTTTAAAATTTATCTGGAATAATAAACCAGATAAAATTAAAAGACAGTATATAATTCATTGGAAAATGGTGGACTAAATTTGAAAAATATAGAAATGATGAATGAATCTCTGAAAGCTTCCTGGATTCAGAAATTATATTTAAACCCTGATTGGATATCAAGTCAGATGCTCACATCATATTCATTTTTTCGTTCTAAGTTATTCCCATTCTTTCAATTGAATTCAAAGCATGTTGATTTCATTCTTAAAGATGTGCTGTTAGATGTTTCCACTTTTTTCAAAGATGCTCTTAAGGCATGGTTAAATTTCCAATACCATCCTCCAGACGGTGTTCACGAAATCCATAATCAACTCATTTGGATGAACTCTAATTTAATGATTAAGGGCAAACCTATTTTATGGGAAACTTGTCTAGAAAAAGGTGTTATGTTTATCAATGATCTTTTGGATACATCAGGTGAATTTCTGTCTTATTCTCAGTTTTGTACTAATTATGGACAATGTATTGAACTTTTTTATTATAATCAGCTATTGTCAGCTATTCCTATTAATTGGAAACAGAGGTTAAAAAAGAATAAAAGTAAATTGTTATTATGTATTCCCCAAATAAATTGTCATAAATGGCTCTCAAATATAAAAATAAAAAATAAGATTTATAAGTTTAACCTGTATACAATGGGGACTGCCTGTTATCCTCACAGAATCTGTACAAATTGGGAAGATGAATTTAATGTTCCTATTTTATGGAAAATATTTTTGTAAATATATATAGTACAACTATAGATTCTTATTCAATAATATTCCAATTTAAGTTATTTTATAGAATTATAGCAACAAAAAATACCTTAAAAATTGTAAATTAAACAATGATGCAATGTGTCGATTCTGTGAGGAGGAAGAAGATATTATGCATTTATTTTATTTTTGTCCCTATGTATCAGAATTTTGGGCTATAGTCCAGAAATGGCTGACCAAATTCAAAATTGATTTTGATATCAATCCCATGAACATCATATTAGGTTTTCCAGAATTTGAATCTGTTAATATTATAAATACAATAATTTTATTGGGAAAGATTTTCATATTCAAAAGTCAACAAAAAGCAGAGCTTTGTTTGCATCTTTTCAAATATAAACTTCACAAACAATTTGTCATAGAAAAAAAATATAGCAAATAATAATAATAGCCTAAATAAATGGAATAAAAAATGGGAAGCTCTGGAATGGGACTGATGCCATGTTCAAATTATTATAATTTTTTTACTAAATGTAATATGTATATAAATTATGCAACTACAATTAATAGACAGTACTTGTAAGTTTTGTTTTGTTTGCATATAATTTATTTTTATTTTTATTTATTATTATTATTATTATTATTATTATTATTATTATTATTATTATTATTATTATTTATCTTGGTTGTTTTTGTTGTGTTCTGTTGTTGTTGTTGTCCTATTTGTGTTATTTGTAATAATAATAAAAAAATAAATAAAAAAAGACAAATATTTAAACACTGTATGATTCTGTACACAATTTTTACTTTGTAGTATTAAAATCCCCATCTTATATATACTAATTTAAGTACTACATAATCAACTAATTACAAAGAACTGACAAAGTAAAAAAAAATCTTGCCTGTTCTTCCAGAAAGAGAGCTGACCATCTTAGCTGTATTTCCATAACCAAGGGCTGCATCTCCACAATTTCCATTGTGCAATTTCCGAGTGCCATGTTCTTCCCTCTCTTTTTCATTTTTCACCAAGATAGTTCTTTGTTCTTCGAGAGCATCATCACTGTAGTTTTCTGGATGTTGAGGGACAAAGTTCACTTCACCTCAGTTTGGTCTCTTTAAAGCAAACCTACTAGGTGAGCTGCCATCTTCTACCCTTTCTCTTTTTCAATTGACTGCAACCTCATTACAGCCAGCTCGATGCAGCTTTGAGCGATAGTTGGCAAGCTTATACTTAATACTAGTTGCCCAACCATCATATCCTGTGACACTGTCGGGCTGCTTGAGGCAGGGGTGTTTGGCCACAAATTCAGAGGCAACAGATGTAATTTCATTCTTCTCAGGGTAGGCTTTGATTGCAAATATTTCTTGAACCAGCTTGTCCAGAATGTCCATCTTAATGTGTCTTGTTACACTCAAACCTGCCCCAGTTTTCTCATACAATTCATTGCCCTTACAAAGTTATAACTCAATGTCGTAAGAAAAAGAAGGGATTGGAAATGGATGTGGCCACTGTGAAATGTTACGCATGTAGGTCCGAATCACTGAAGATGGGCTGTAGGAAGAGGCTGATGAACTCATGCTGGCTGTATCAAGGGATGAAATGGACTCAACATCAGATGGAGTTTGTGGTTGTGATGCTGATCATTATTCCAAACAATGTGTAAGACGGCCCATCCTGCAGGTAGCTCATTGATATTCATCAAGTTACAAAGAGCGTTATCAAAGTCCGGGTCCTCACACTGTATTTCAAATTCACCCTCAAGTTCAAGCTTTACCTTCATCTTCAAGATTCTTTAGAGATTCAGGGATAGTACACAGTTGACATATTTGGGATTGACATTGACTCTCAATATCAGGGCCTGTGAAAACATAAAAAATTGTGCAATTGTGATTATACATGACAAATGAATTCAAAGTTAACAAATCATTAAACTAAATTTTATTCATCCATAATACATACCATCGCTTTCAATGCAGGAGGCACTTCACAGGGGTCACCATCAATTTTCCAGCCACGGAGTATGCAGCCAATGGGTGGTAATCATTTAAAGCCTCTGGATCCAGTAATTCCAGATCTGTGAAGCTGCTGTTGAGCTGATATGATCTGTAATGTTCCATAAACTAGGATGAGAGCTTTGCAGCGACAAATGACACTTTCTCATAGTCGACCAAAATGTTCAGTATCTTGTAGAATTCAGGCAGTCCACTAATTTGTCCTGCAGAAATTATCATGTCCTTGGCATACTGGGTCCCATACAAACGAACAGATTTGGGGATGACACAGTTTTTTGATGTGAATACTTTTTTACAACAAGTGTCTTAAGTTTTTCCTCTAAGCAACCTATATCAACTGTGGCAATGTTGCCAACATACAGTTTTGGTTTGAGCAGAATCTGTCCATTGTGGACGTAAGCCATCAATTGTTGATGCTTTGATGAGAGGGTTAGTAGTATGTTCCTAAAGCCCTGAACATCATGCACCACTTTTTTCTTTTTTGAAAAAGTTGTGTTTAGATTCAAATCGAATATATCATAAATCAACTAAAGGTCCAAAGCAGCGCACAAGATGAACACAATGTTCAATAAAATTATGTTTTGGCCTTAACTTTACGTGAGGAAAAGTTTCAATTAGCAGTTTACGATGGTCAAATATTTTGGTCTCCAAGTAAGACAATATTTCCTCTGATGTGGTTGTAGAGACAACAATCTCAACAATCTCTTTGAGGTCCATCAATATTTCCCATGAGGGCTCATATTATGGAATACTGCTCCCAATAATAAGAGGCAGTAAACGTAAAAGTGTCCAATTTTCATGCCCGTTGCCACTCAGTCTTCCTGTTCCAAAACTGGCTTTTGTAATTTGTTGAGGCTTATTGACCTTGTCAGAGAATTTGTATGGAAATAATTTCATACACTTGTTCAGTCCATCAAATGTTATAAATCCTTTTCTAATCAATTCCTTAAGGCACAAACATAGTTCCACAGGGATAACACCTTCAAAAAAATCATGTAATATATCTGGGGGAAAACCAGTGATGGGATGAAAAAAGGACAAGGTACTCAAGGCACATGAGCCTTTGACACCACATACACTTTGTTTTTCACCACACTCAAGCTCTTGTACAAAAGCATTATGCTGTTCTTAAGTCCTCAATTGAAAATCTTTTGGATCAACAGCTGCAATCTGGTCTCGATTAATACAACAAAATCTACAAAACCTCTCTGCGTTAAAAGACTCAAAAAAAAAAACCTGCAAGGCTATAAATAAATGGTAAATGGTCACATTTATATAGCGCTTTTCTACCTTCATGGGTACTCAAAGCACTTTATATCAAGGAACCATTCACCCATTCACACTCACATTCATGCACCAGTGTGTGCAGACACCAGAGGCAAGGTGGGTTAAGTGTCTTGCCCAAGGACACAACGACAGTATGCAACAGTTTGAACCGCCAACCTTCTGGTTAGTGGACAAGTGGCTCTACCAACTGAGCTACTGCCTCCCAACATTCAGCACAGACACAAAATATTGTTCCCTTTACAAGCCTATTTAAAGAGTCAACAAACAGCCCATTACTTTTGATTTTTTTTAAATCCTTTATGAGTGGACAGAGAAATGATTCTTAACCAAACTGTTTAACATCAACACTTTTTCCAAGAACAGCAAGCTGAATTGATGGTAGGGTAGAATGAAACCTGGATGGTAAATTAACCCTTTAGGCGCCAGAGTTGCTAAATAGTGATTTGGTGATGACGGTCTTCAGCTGTGTATAAATACAGCTGTTTTCAGCTGCACATATCCAGACCACATCTGATAGAGAAGCGAAGCACTGAGAGAGAAGTTTATAATGGCTAAAAGCATGTGTGATGAAGCTGTTTTTTCATTTACTGCTGACTCTGATTCTGAGGGAGAATATCTACCTACGGAAGCGAGTTCAAGCAATGATAGCAGAGAAAGTGACTGTGCCAGTGGCAATGTAAGAGTTTGTACTGACACTTTCTGCAACGGAAGTAGGAGAGCAGGCAGGTGTGGTAGAAGAGGAAGGCGGGGGAGAGGCTGTAACAATAGGGCCAGCATAAACACCAATGTGGAAGATGGCTGGTATCAACTGACACACCTAGAAACTTATCAGGATTATACAGGGTTGGCTATACAGGAGAGAAGGATCTGACTGGTGCTGATCCAATAGATTTGTTTTATCTCTCTTTCTAACTGATGATTTTTAGAACCTCCTTACAAATGAGACTAACAGATATGCTCATCAAGTTTTATCCTCAACACAGCTCAAGCCAAAGTCCAGATTCCATTCATGGTGTGATGTATCAGTCCCTGAAATGAACGCATTCCTGTCTTTGAATTTGTATATGGGCCTGATAGAGAAGCCAGAGATTGAGGATTACTGGGCAACTTTTTGGGCAACATACACCCCTGGTTTTGGCAGAGTAATGTCTAGAAACTGATTTGGAATGATGTTGTCATTCTTGCATTTTCCCAATAATAGTGAGTATGTGAAAGCTGGTCAGCCAGGATATGATAAGCTCTTCAAAGTGCATCCAATAATAAAAATAATAATACCTCGCTTTGCAGAAGTCTATAGCCCACTCAGAGAACTTTCATTAGATGAGATGACAATAACATTCAAAGGAAGATCAACTCTAAAATTTTATAATCCCAAGAAACCAGATAGATATGGCTACAGAGCATAGGTTTTGAGTGAAAGTCGGTCAGGCTATGTTTTGCAGTGGTCCATGCACACTGGTCAGCGTAGTGAAGAATCCAGCTGCATCAGTGCCACCCACTCTGTCGTCCGTGAACTCATGGCCCCATACACAGACAAGGGACATGAAGTTTACATGGACAGTTATTACACATCACCAGCCATTGCCTGTGAATTAGCCGAAAGTAACACTGGATTGTGTGGGACAGTGAGAGGCACAAGGCAAGGAATGCCAAAATGCCTGAGACCCCACTGCCTCGAATTTGAAAAGTGGAGATGACCCAATGTTTCTCAGGAAGGGAAAGTTGTTGGCTTGTGCATGGCACGACACTAAACATCTCACAATTTTATCAACCATTCATGGGCATGCTATGTTCAGAAAAGAATCAGGACAAAGAAAAATGAGAGTGGTTTTCGCACAATAAATAGACCAGTGTGTGTTGACCAGTACAACAGTTTCATGTGGGGAGTGGATAGATTTGACCAGAGAATGAAAACCTACCTATTTCCACACCGGTCAAGGAAGTGGTACAACCGCATTTTCAATGCCATGCTAAGCATTAGTGTTGTCAACTCACATGTCATTTACAATGTGCACCCCAGCCCCACACAAGTCACTAAAGGCCTATATTCAGGACATTATAACTGGATTACTATCAGGTTACATGAAAAGGGAAAGTGGAAAAGGGGGGCAGGCTTCAGCAGAAGGGGAAGAGCTGCCTATAAGGTTGACTGAACACCACTGGCTTTATGAAACTGATAAACGTCCATTATGTTGTTTGTTCTGATTGCTCTCACCCTAAAGGCAGGCACCGGACAAAGTACAGGTGCCAACAGTGTGGTGTAGGTCTGTGTGCTGTACCTTGCAATGAGAGGTACCACACTCTAAAAAACTACAAAAACTGAGAATCATCAAAAATAAAGACCTATGTTCACATTACCCATAATCAATGCCTTATAACTGGGCAAGATATAACTGCTGCCCAGTGCGGGACTCAAACCCAGCTCTCTCTGTTGTGAGGCGGCAGTGCAAACCACTGCACTAACATACCATGCAAGGTTAGATAAAAACAAAAAAGTATCAGAAAATAACAACTGAAGTACCAGAAAAAATACCTCCATAACCCCGCAGCTGATATAAAATTTTACCCAGGAATGGTTCATCGTGGCTGGGTAAAACAGAACCAGAAATTACATATTAATATAAACAGCATCAGGAATAAATTATCTGAAGTTGCAGAAATATTGTTGGATTATAATTTGCATGTACTAGCTATCTCTGAGACTCATTTAGATGAGACATTTGATGATAGCGAGGTTATGATTCGGGGATATAATATATTTAGACAAAACAGAAACAGATAAGGGGGAGGAGTGGCAGTCTATGTACAAAATCATATACCAGTAAGAAAAAGAAAATATGTGATGGATTACAACGTTGAAGTGATATGGTTGCAGATACAGATGCCCTATTTAAACCCTTTGTTAATTAGATGTTGCTATCGACCTCCAAACTCAGATAACCAATACTTGGTCACAATAACTGAGATGTTGGACTACAGTAACACTCTGGGATTAGAGACGTATTTCATGGGTGATCTTAACATTGATTGGCTATCAAAAATTGGTCCACTACAAGTAAAACTTTCTTTGTAAAAGAAAATTATTTGTAAAAGATCATATAAAAGGTTTAATAAAGATCAATTTAAGGAGGATGTGAGAAATGTATGTTGGCCTGACGTGACTGCTCAAACAAATGTCAATGATGCACTAATTAAATTTAATAGGATTATTATGTCTTTAGTGGATAAAAATGCACCACTCAGGAGGCTTACAGTCAAGAATACTAAAACACCGTGGATAGATAATGAAATAAAACTTATGAAACAAAGATGTCAAGCTAAAGAAACTGCTATTTTAACAGGGAATAAAGAAGACTGGAAGGAATATCGCAAACTACATAATTGTGTCACAAAACTAAATAGGACTAAAAAGAAATTATACTATGAGAACAAGATTAAGCATATTAATAATGATCACAAGAAATTATGGAACACAATTAATGATTTAATTGGTAGAAATAGGAAATCTACACCAGCTTTTATAGATGTTGAAGGAAATTTTATAACAAGTCAGTAGATAGATTTTAATCACTATTTTATATATAAAGTGGACACATTAAGAGAAACAATGTCAAGTACAAATAATGATTCATCTTATATACAAATAAATGAAATGATGAAAGAAAAAAATTGTAAATTTAAATTTGAACAACTAAGTGTAAAGGAAGTTGAAATAATTATAAGAAGTCTTAAAAATAAACCACCAGGTGTTGATGGAATAGATTGATACCTCCTGAAGATCGTAGCAAATCTAATAGCTCCAGCTATTTGTCACATAGTAAACCTAAGTTTTACTACAGCTCTTTATCCACAAGATTGGAAAAAAGCAAAGATTATCCCATTACCAAAAGATCAGAAGCAGCTGTTTTCTGGTAAAAACAGTCATCCAGTAAGTCTATTATCTACAATAAGTAAAGTTATGGAGAACATTGTAAACAAGTTAACGATTATTTCTCTTATAACAGTCTATCCATCCATCCATCTTCTTCCGCTTATCCGGGACCGGGTCGCGGAGGCAGCAGTCTAAGCAAAGATGCCCAGACTTCCCTATCCACAGACACTTCCTCCAGCTCTACCGGGGGGACCCCAAGGCGTTCCCAGGCCAGCCGAGAGACATAGTCCCTCCAGCGTGTCCTAGGTCTTCCCCGGGGCCTCCGCCCGGTGGGACATGCCCGGAACACCTCCCCAGGGAGGCGACCAGGAGGCATCCGGAACAGATGCCCGAGCCACCTCAACTGACTCCTCTCGATGTGAAGGAGCAGCGGCTCTACTCCGAGCTCCTCCCGTGTGACAGAGCTCCTCACCTTATCTCTAAGGGAGCGCCCAGCCACCCTGCGGAGGAAACTCATTTCGGCCGCTTGTATCCGGGATCTTGTCCTTTCGGTCATGACCCAAAGCTCATGACCATAGGTGAGAGTAGGAACGTAGATCGACCGGTAAATCGAGAGCTTTGCCTTTTGGCTCAGCTCCTTCTTTACCACAACAGACCGATACAACGACCGCATTACTGCAGACGCTGCACCGATCCGTCTGTCGATCTCACGCTCCATCCTTCCCTCACTCGTGAACAAGACCCCAAGATACTTGAACTCCTCCACTTGAGGCAGGAACTCTCCCCCAACCTGGAGAGGGCAAGCCACCCTTTTCCGGTCGAGAACCATGGCCTCGGACTTGGAGGTGCTGATTCTCATCCCAGCCGCTTCACACTCGGCCGCAAACCGCCCCAGTGCACACTGAAGGTCCTGGTTTGATGAAGCCAACAGGACAACATCATCCGCAAAAAGCAGAGATGAAATCCTGTGGTTCCCAAACCAGACTCCCTCCGGCCCTTGGCTGCGCCTAGAAATTCTGTCCATAAATATAATGAACAGAACCGGTGACAAAGGGCAGCCCTGCCGGAGTCCAACATGCACTGGGAACAGGTCTGACTTACAACCGGCAATGCGGACCAAGCTCCTGCTCCGGTCATACAGGGACCGGACAGCCCTTAGCAAAGGGCCCCGGACCCCATACTCCCAGAGTACCCCCCACAGGACGCTACGAGGGACACGGTCGAACGCCTTCTCCAAATCCACAAAACACATGTGGACTGGATGGGTGAACTCCCATGAACCCTCGAGCACCCGATAGAGGGTGTAGAGCTGGTCCACTGTTCCACGGCCAGGACGAAAACCGCATTGTTCCTCCTGAATCCGAGGTTCGACCATCGGCCGAATTCTCCTCTCCAGTACCCTGGAATAGACTTTCCCGGGGAGGCTGAGGAGTGTGATCCCCCTGTAGTTGGAACACACCCTCCGGTCCCCCTTCTTAAAAAGAGGGACCACCACCCCGGTCTGCCAGTCCAGAGGCACTGTCCCCAACCACCACGCGATGTTGCAGAGACGTGTCAGCCACGACAGCCCCACAACATCCAGGGACTTGAGGTACTCAGGACGGATCTCATCCACCCCCGGAGCCTTGCCACTGAGGAGCTTTTCAACCACCTCAGTGACTTCAGCTTGAGTGATGGACAAGTCCACCTCTGAGTCCCCAGCCTCTGCTTCCTCAATGGAAGGCGTGTCAGTGGGATTGAGGAGATCCTCAAAGTATTCCTTCCACCGCCCGACAACATCCCCAGTCGAGGTCAACAGCTCCCCACCTCCACTGTAAACAGTGTTGGTGAAGCACTGCTTCCCCCTCCTGAGGCGGCGGACGGTTTGCCAGAATTTCTTTGAGGCCAACCGATAGTCCTCCTCCATGGCCTCCCCGAACTTTTCCCAGACCCGAGTTTTTGCCTCCACAACCGCCTGGGCTGCAGCACGCTTGGCCTGCCGGTACCCATCAGCTGCTTCAGGAGTCCCACAAGCCAACCAAGCTCGATAGGACTCCTTCTTCAGCCTGACGACATCCCTTACTTCCGGTGTCCACCACCGGGTTCGGGGATTGCCGCCACGACAGGCACCAGAGACCTTGCGACCACAGCTCCGAACGGCCGCATTGACAATAGAGGTGGAGAACATGGTCCACTCGGACTCCATGTCTCCAACCTCCCTCGGGATCTGGTCAAAGCTCTCCCGGAGGTGGGAGTTGAAGACCCCTCTGACAGAGGGCTCAGCCAGACGTTCCCAACAGACCCTCACAACACGTTTGGGTCTGCCGAGTCTGTCCGGCCTCCTTCCCTGCCAGCGGATCCAACTCACCACCAGGTGGTGATCGGTTGACAGCTCAGCCCCTCTCTTCACCCGAGTGTCCAAAACACACGGCCGAAGGTCAGATGACACGACTACAAAGTCGATCATCGACCTCCGGCCTAGGGTGTCCTGGTGCCACGTGCACTTATGGACACCCCTGTGCTCGAACATGGTGTTCGTTATGGACAAACTGTGACTAGCACAGAAGTCCAATAACAAAACACCATTCGGGTTCAGATCGGGGAGGCCGTTCTTCCCAATCACACCCCTCCAGGTATCACTGTCGTCGCCCACGTGGGCGTTGAAGTCTCCCAGCAAAACAATGGGGTCCCCAGTCGGTGCACCTTCCAGTACACCTCCCAGGGACCCCAAGAAGGCCGGGTACTCTGTACTGCTATTTGCCCCGTAGGCACAAACAACAATAAGAGACCTGTCCCCAACCCGAAGGCGTAGGGACGCGACCCTCTCGTTTACTGGGGTAAACTCCAACACATGGCGGCTGAGCTGGGGGGCTATGAGCAAGCCCACACCGGCCCGCCGCCTCTCACCGCGGGCAACGCCAGAGTGGTGGAGAGTCCAACCTCTCTCGAGGAGCTGGGTTTCAGAGCCCAAGCTGTGCGTGGAGGTGAGCCCGACTATATCTAGCCGGTATCTCTCAACCTCCCGCACAAGCTCAGGCTCCTTCCCCCCCAGTGAGGTGACATTCCATGTCCCTACAGCTAGAAGCTGTGTCCGGGGACCGGGTCGTCGAGGCACCCGCCTTCGACTGCTGCCCGATCCACACAGCACCGGTCCCCTACGATTTCCTCTGCGGGTGGTGAGCCCACAGGAGGTCGGGCCCACGTCGCTCTTTCGGGTTGTACCCGGCCGGGCCCCATGGGCAAAGACCCGGCCACCAGGCGCTCGCATTCGAGCCCCAACCCCAGGCCTGGCTCCAGGGTGGGGCCCCGGCTGCGCCATACCGGGCGACGTAACGGTCCTCGATATAATTCTATTCATAGGGGATTTTTGAACTGCTCTTAGTCTGGCCCGTCACCTAGGACCTGTTTGCCATGGGAGACCCTACCAGGGGCATAATGCCCCAGGCAACATAGCTCCTAGGATCATTCGGGCACTCAAACTCCCCCACCACGATAAGGTGGCAGTTCAAGGGGGAGTATAACAGACTATATACTCATTA